>OY977961.1:17267584-17666863 GCA_963854355.1 Epinotia brunnichana | reverse complement strand
AAAGCCAGTATATGGTGTTTGAGGTCGGACGAGGCAGAACAGCTGAAGTGACACCCTTTATACTTAATGGAGCTGTCCTTGAAAGGGTTGAGTCGTTTAAGTACTTAGGACACATCGTCACGTCGGACCTCAAAGACGATAATGACATGGAGCGGGAGCGGAGGGCCCTGTCGGTCCGTGCCAATATGATAGCTCGTAAGTTTGCTCGCTGTACCAGGGAGGTGAAACACACGTTATTTCAAGCTTACTGTACCTCCATGTACTCGTGCAGCTTATGGCGTGATTATACAAAACGGGCCTACGGGTCCCTCCGCGTCCAGTACAACAACGCGTTCCGGGTGGTGGTGGGGCTGCCGCGCTTCTGTAGCGCATCAAGGATGTTTGCGGAAGCGAGAGTGGATTGCTTTTATGCCACCATGCGCAAGAGAGCTGCATCCCTGGTGCGTCGGGTGCGCGCCAGCCCCAACAACATCTTAATGATGATAGGGGACAGATTGGACTGTCCCTACTTGCTTCATTGTAGTCGGCTACATGCGCCGTACTCAGTGAAGTGAGCTGTGCAAAGCTTAATTTTTTAGTTTTTGTTTATTTATATTTATAGTGTATGTACTAACATAGTCTTTTTAAGGATACTACTAACAAATAATGGATCTTTGTAATCTGAATAAATAAATGAATTGAATTGAATTGAATTAATATTTTTCACAATATTTACTTACTTCTTGTTTGACAGCGGTGACAATATATTGTCCATAATGGCCGCCTGTCACGTGGCGCTGTCGTCGCGCTCAGTCCCAATCCCAATAGTCGCGGGTCGCGGCGCGTACAAATGTAAGTGCGTGCTCGCACGATGCGGTACGCGAGGTGAAGTGTCGCGCGGCGGTCGTTGTCGCTGCGCCGGCGCCTCGTTATCGGCTAACGGGATTCGCTGGGCCGGCATTGTCACCACCAGTATCTCCTTATTACAAGCTTTATATTAAATTGCACTGTTCGTATGTATGTAAATATGTAAGTTGTCCGTCAAAATTTGCAATCCATTTTTCAGTCACTTCCCGTTATCCAATTGAGCTGAAATTGCAAGCATATGTATATCGCAAGACAATGAAATGAAATGAAAATGAAAATGTTTTATTTCATAGATTGCTAGGTTACATTGAAAATAAGGTTGGGTCTTCCTAGTAGGTAAAAAATACCTGTGTCAGGAAGACCCGCTCCTCCATAAAAAAGCAGTTAATGTTAATTTCTTATATGTAGGTAAATATTTATAACATAAAATAAAAATAAAGACGAATTAGGTATCACAGGCATAGTGTCGTGACCCTAGAGTTGAGTGTGTGTGTGCGCGTGTGTGTGTGTGTGTGTGTGTGCGCGCGCGTGTGTGTGAGTGTGTGTGTTAGTGTGTGCGTGCGTGTGTGTTAGTGTGTGCGTGCGTGTGTGTTAGTGTGTGCGTGCGTGTGTGTTGTTTGATAAAGTAGGTATATATTATATATAACATTTTCCATTTTGTTATGTTTTACTAACTATAGAATTAAATTTAGATTAATACAAGATTAAGTAACAGTTCAGTATCTTCATAACTTAGCATCTTTAACCATTCCGTTAGAGACCTCTTACAATTATATTTCTTTTGTTGATAGATATTAATTTTAACATTTATTTTATTATAAAGGTATGCTGCACGTGTCTTATACTGCCTTTTAGCAAACAAAGATCTATATGTTGTAAGTGGGGCAACGGTGTTTTTACGTCTTCTAGTTAGAAGCGTTGGATTAAATTTTAGTGTTTTATGTAACTTTAATGTTGTATGGAGGATATACAGTTTTCGCATTGATAATTGGTCACTAATCTTATACAGTTCATTTGTGGGAAATCTGTATGGCCTCAAGTACATTACCTTTAACAGACACCGTTGCCCTCTTTCAACCTCCAAGAATTTGGATTTAGTTGCTCCACCCCAGACGGTGATACAGTAGGTCATGATGGATTCCGCTAACGATACATATAGTTGGTTAAGAAGTGTCTTATTTGCAATATTATGATGACTTGGAGCTGATCTGATGCTGGCGCTGGAAGGTGGTCATAGGAACTCCGCAATAAAACGACACAACCCCATCGAGTTTGGGTTCTTTAGAACCGTCTCAATGAGTACTTGATGATGGTATGCAGAAAAGTAGTCGGCAGTAAATAATAATAATAAAATCTTTATTTCGGAATACAAAAGACTCCATAGTTGTTAGTAACATTAAAAACATACAAATTATATAAAACTATGTTAGTTTAGGTAACTTAATTAAATTAAATACAAATACAAATTAAAATACTTTTTTAGTCGGGGTTTAGGGCTACCCCTTTAACAAGTCCAACCCAATGTATGAGGATTGCGCTGTCGAACCTGTTGGCAAACACACTTAGAATGCCGTTGGCGCTCCGTCTAACTCGCCCCAGTAAAAGCTTGTAACAAAAATGAATTTTTTGACAGAAACTTATTATCTTATAACTTCGTGCCGCTCTCGCCGTCCGCCGGGCTCGGACGTCTGTACGCGGCATTACGGGAGACATCAGGCGACGCGGGTATAGAGCGAAATCGGCGGACGGCCCTGCAAAATCGCAGAAAATCTAGTACGGAGTGGCCTTGTTTTGGCCGGCCGCCGTGCTTCCGCCGGCATGCAGTCCGTCAATTTCGTACCTGTAGCGGAATCTATTCTGTTCTCTATCTCACTCTAACGTATAGCTTATGCCGTGCGTGTGTACGCAGATCGCCGCGCTCGGACGTCTGAACTAGCCTTATAAAAAAAAATCGGTTGTCATTGACCCATAAAACATTACGAGTGGGGCGTACAGAATTGAATTTTGATCACGCCCTGCAAGGGTGTTTTAATTTGCGGTGCGCTTTTTAGTTTCCCTTTTCAGAGATTAGCGCGTTAGTGGACTGTATGTAGGTATCCAACCGTGTGGTCTATTGTCGTAGCTACTTGATGCGAAATTGTGCAGGAAAGTTAGCTGCCTTTGGAAATCGGAACAGGTGGATGAATCAGCTAACAGAAGGTTATAGGAGCCATGCGCACTTACTTGTGATTTGGGTGAACTCCTCCTTCACGCTAGCGTTTCGTGGCACACCATGTGCTCGTGTGGGGCGCGCAGCGCAATCCCAAATTGTCCAAAAACACCTTCACTTCACGAACAGTCGAACACCTTTTAATGCTGAGCTGACAGCATATATAGTTTTCAAACGATGTACAGAGATTTGCGGCGGATTTAATAAGATTTATTGTCTTTTATCAGCGGAGGATGTTACACGCACACGGGGTGAGAATTCAACAACATTTTTCTCTCGCCAGGTGGGGCAAGCGTAGCGCACACGTCGTGTATATGACAAAGACGGCGCGATATATCAGTGCGCATGTTGGAAAGGGATGATGTAGGTATAGGAATCGCGAGTATAGACACGACAACAGATAAAAGTCGGAAAGACCAACATACGAAATCCAACATCTCCCCCGGCTTGAAGGGTTCCCTTCAAAGAGAAAAATAATAATTATGTACATATGGATGTACATAGGAAAAGATGATATCGCACCATATAACTAAAAACAAGCGAAGTGTACAATTTACCTATAATTAGGTAATTATACTAAAATAATAACTATTTATGATAACTAAAAAAATATATATACATAGATATGTATGTGGTGGTAACCCTACTGCGTTGGCAGCGGGCACAGCCGAACGATCGGTCGCTCGAGCGTACCGTTGCGGGTCCGCACTTCAGCAACGCGGACAACACCGTCTCGCCCAGGGAATACACGAGTTATTATTCCGAGCGGCCACTGCAAGGGTGGCGCGTTAGCAACGTTTATTAAAACTATTGTTCCCACCGCTATCGGCTTGTCTGGAGTATTCCATTTCTCTCTGCTTTGTAAGTTGTGAAGATACTCAACTCGGAACCGTTTCCAGAATGATTGGACAGGCGAGTCTAACATTGAAAAACGAGACAATAGATTCGGTCGCTCCTGGCTTAAGTCGGCGGCGGGCAAACGCGGCAACGGCGAGGTTGACATGAAATGAGCTGGCGTTAGCGCGGTGGGTTCTGACGGGTCAGAACTTAGTATATAAAGAGGGCGGCTATTAAGAATTGCTTCGTTCTGAGTAAGCACGGTAAGTAATTCTTCGTATGTCAGGATTTGAGTGCCTATAACACGATGAAGATAAGTTTTAAAGCATTTAATGTTACCTCCCCAAATGCCTCCAAAATGAGGCGCGTTTGGGGGGCTCATACGCCAAGTAATTCGACTTTTTGCAAGTTCGTCCTTGAAATGCATATAATACGGATCAGACTGAAGAAACGTGTGAAGCTCGTTTAGGTAAGCTTTAGAAGCTGCAAAATTATTTTGATATTGAGCAATGCGATTCGCTACAAAAGTTGAGAATCTGTGAGGTGAAGAGTGCACCCAACATAAGACAACTTCAGAGTCATAAAATGCAAACGTATCCGCAATTGGACGACGCTGAGAAAAAACATCGTCAAGCTCGACACCGAATTGACGCGGAAATTTAAGAGCTGAAATCAGTGGAAGCTCACTGATGAACTGCTCCCATAAATGCGATATGTGCGGTGGTGGCCTCAAATCATCCCAATCTGTCCCTAAGAGCCATAGTTCCTTTATAAGAAGCTTGGAATAAAGTATGACAGGGCCGACGAGTGCTAGCACGTCATACAAACGAGCAGTAGCTGAAAGAATAGAACGTTTCGTGCCACTGAGTTGCGGAGGAGAAACGTCAAAGACAAATTCATCCGAAGCGGGAAGCCGTCTAAGACCAAGAATCTTCAAAGTGTCGCCGTCACCGAAGGAGACGTCTTCCGACTGGCGGTGAGATATGGGAATGTGCTCTAGCAACTGCGGAGAGTTGTTAGTCCATTTGACCAGATCAAACCCGCCAGCCTCGAAGAGACTGATTAGTTGATTCGCTATCGCAACTGCTTCCTCGGATGAAGAAGCAGAGGAAGCTAGATCATCCATGTAAACGTCCCCTCCGAGAACGGCGGCAGCGTGCGGGAATCTCTCGCGTTCGTCACTAGCGAGCTGGCGGAGCGTGCGAAGCGCGAGGAATGGCGAAGACCGGAGTCCAATGCAGACCCGGTTGAAATGATACATCTCCAAAGGTACTTCAGGCGAAAAGCGATACAAAAATCGTTGAAAAGAGCGGTGGTGCGGATGTACTTCTATGCATAAGTACATTTGGCGGACGTCAGCGAAAAAGGCAACGCGGAATATGCGAACATTCAAAAGAATGTGAAAAATGTCTGCTTGCAAATTACAGCCAGTATGTAGGATGTCGTTTAATGACAGTCCACTGTCTGATTTGCAGCTACCGTCCAGAACTTGGCGGATTTTTGTCGCGGATTTGTCGTTCCGGATGACCGGGTGGTGAGGTATACAAAACCCTGGCGTAGAGGACTCTTCGGGCGGAACCAAAGAAATAATCCCCTTATCCAGGTAATTCCGAATGACGTCATCATATTTGTCGCGGAGTTGCGGGTATTTTAAGAAATGATTTTCGAGCATCGAAAATCTTCTTTTAGCGGTTACAAAAGAATTGCCCAGATTATCTGGCGTTTGCTTGAAGGGAAGATCGACTGCGTAAGAACCATTATCGTTACGCGTCGTCGTTGCGGTAAATATTTGTTCACATCCCTTGTCATCGGGACGTAGAAATTTCTTTGAGGGTACTTCCTCCAAGTTCCAAAACTTTTCTAAAGTTTGGTTAAGCGGTTCGTGCGTAAACGCACAGAGAGCACGAGTCGCGCGCGGAGGTGACGTCACAGTGACGTCCCCCATTATGACGTAACCCAGGGTGGTTTCCAAAGCCGAAGGCAAGCCGGCACTTCGGACTTTGTCAGAAAGTAAGATGTCACAGAATAAATTTGCTCCTATAAGCATCTCAATGGGCCCGGGCTCATTAAAACAATCATCGGCCAAAGGTATATTCTTAAAACAATCAAACAAAGATATGTCGATAGGCGAGTCAGGCAAGTGTGACGTAATGGATTCCACCACCAGAGGCTGAATAGTGTAAGAGTTATCGCCATTACTGTCGAATCGGGAACTAAATTGCACTATTGACATCCCAAGTATTTTTTGGGACGAACCCCCAATACCTTGAACCCTGGCAAAACGATTCTGGTTCGAAATCGGTAGCGCTAATCGATTACAACACTCGAGCGTTATATAATCAGATTGGCTTCCAGGATCGACCAGAATCCTTGCATAATGAACCTTACCGCTTGCGTCATAAAGTCGAATTTTTGCGGTCCCTAATAAGGTTGTTTTATGCATAAGCGTTCTCAAGTTATCATCATCATTTGCACTCCGAACCGACAAATGATTCAACGTTGAGTCATGCCTCAAACCATTATCGACCCTATCGGCCGGGTGATAAGACTGCAAATTGCTTGCCACCCCGTTTCTACTGCTGTATGGCGGTGTGGAATTCGCCTTGTCAACAAAAGTGTTGGTACTGGTTTGATGCGAGTTAGGTAAATAAGTTTGTTTATGCGGCGGATTAAAATGTAATAACGTGTGGTGCTGTGCATTACATATACTACACGTTCTGTGTGACATACAAGCGGAAAATTTGTGTTTATAACTAAGGCAATTGTTACACACGGAATTAGTTTTTACAAAATTAAATCTTTCGTACGGGGACATTTTTGTAAAAGCGGCACACTGATATAAGTGTTCGTGTTTATTAGTTTTACACAACAAACAAGAATTAATCGCGGGCGTTTGCGTATTAACGAATGTTTTCGTCGAATTGTTTTTTGGTAGCGGTATATTTTTATTGTTATTAGATCTCGGTTGTGATTGTGAAAATGTTTGTTTTGTTGTCGAATGCGATGCAACCCTGGATTGTTCTTTGACGAAATCAATAAGATTTTTGTACGAAGGACACGTTTCCTTGCGATAAAACATCTCAAATAATTTTATCGATTCGGGATCTAGTTTTTGTAATGCGATATGCAAGAACAAAAAATCTGCTAAATCTTGTAATTTAAGCGCTTTAAACGCCTTAACGGAGGCGTCGAAATTACATAGAAAATACTCCAAATTAGAAGCGGACCCATTCGCTATGGGTTTAAAGTCTAACAGCTGATTAATATAGCCGGCTGCCATGGCGCGTTTGTCTTCATATTTATCAACGAGCGCTTGCCAAATTATGGGATAGTTTTCCCCTGTGGCTGGCAGCCCCGCGCATACCGACCTAGCCTTATCAGTCAGTTTACCTACTAGGAACTGAATGCGTTCGCTATCTGTTAAGCGTGAGTTGTTATGAATCACACTTTTAAATTGTTCATAGAATAATGGCCAATTACGAAGGTCGCCATTAAATTCCATTAGCTGCATAGGCGGGAGATTTTGCTTTAGAGCGGATTGCAAAGGCCGCTGAGACTCTGGCGAACTTTCGATTTCAGACTGAATGCGTTTGATTTGACAATACATATCCTCAAACGCGATCCAGGACTGATAATTAGCGGTTGCATCAGGCGTTAATCGTAAAACGCATTCATTGTACGAGTCTAAAACACGCTCAAAATCTGATCGCAATTGGTCTAGATTTGATACGCTATTTAAGAACGTTTCACGTTGAATTTCGTCTTCGTACGCCTTAACCGACAATTTGTATATGGTTTGTAAGCGGGCGAAGAAGGCACTGCGCTTAGCTTCTAAAATAACTAGTTCATTTTGGACGGGGTCCCTAGCCGCCTCGTCTTTAGGGTCTTTTTTCGGTGGCATGATGTTGCGCGTTGAGTGTGACTATAAAACTTAGCCCACACAAATAAAATATAAGTAAACACGATTTGCGGGAATAAAAATGCGGTTCAAATAAATGTCCGTAAACACGATTTACGGGAATAACGGTGCGGTTAAATAACTGTGAGTACCTACTCGTAAACACAAGTCGCGGGAAAAAGCGGTAATAATAAATGTTTGACAAAAGTCGCGGAAATAAAAGTGCGGTTAAATAAATGTGAGTACCTACTCGTAAACACAAGTCGCGGGAAAAAGCGGTAATAATACCTAAATGTTTGACAAAAGTCGCGGAAATAGAAGTGCGGTTAAAATAGATGTAGGTATGTAACACGAATCGCGGGAAATAAAAGTATACAAAGGAAATGTGTTACAAAAAAGAAACAGTTTGTGAGAATAAGGCGGTTTAACTATCCGTCTACAAAGTAGGTTAAGCGATGACCGTGTAGGTACCTATTGACGGCACAGATCGGAGCGCGCGGCACGCGGTAGTTCGAGAAAAGATTAGAACGAAATAAAAGCGGGTAGATATGAACGAAACCGGTCAGCGCTCCCGAGCCAGTGAGAACAATAGCATGTATTTGTGACGTGTACATCAATTGAAAACTAAGAATCGTTAATTGCGTTGCTGAAATGTTAGTATCTTTAGAATAATGATACGAAGAAATGATGCGAAGTACTTAGATTTTACGTATCTATGGGTAAATTATATAATATAATGTCAAGGAGCTACTTTAAATAGATATAAATCCTAGGTTGGGGAATGAAATATAATTATCCGGATCGTTAGTGACCAAAACTTGGGGCGTACAGAATTGAATTTTGATCACGCCCTGCAAGGGTGTTTTAATTTGCGGTGCGCTTTTTAGTTTCCCTTTTCAGAGATTAGCGCGTTAGTGGACTGTATGTAGGTATCCAACCGTGTGGTCTATTGTCGTAGCTACTTGATGCGAAATTGTGCAGGAAAGTTAGCTGCCTTTGGAAATCGGAACAGGTGGATGAATCAGCTAACAGAAGGTTATAGGAGCCATGCGCACTTACTTGTGATTTGGGTGAACTCCTCCTTCACGCTAGCGTTTCGTGGCACACCATGTGCTCGTGTGGGGCGCGCAGCGCAATCCCAAATTGTCCAAAAACACCTTCACTTCACGAACAGTCGAACACCTTTTAATGCTGAGCTGACAGCATATATAGTTTTCAAACGATGTACAGAGATTTGCGGCGGATTTAATAAGATTTATTGTCTTTTATCAGCGGAGGATGTTACACGCACACGGGGTGAGAATTCAACAACATTTTTCTCTCGCCAGGTGGGGCAAGCGTAGCGCACACGTCGTGTATATGACAAAGACGGCGCGATATATCAGTGCGCATGTTGGAAAGGGATGATGTAGGTATAGGAATCGCGAGTATAGACACGACAACAGATAAAAGTCGGAAAGACCAACATACGAAATCCAACAACGAGTATCATACAATTAAATAAATATTCAATAAAATTTACACTAAATTAATAATTACAATGTTTTACAATCACAAATTTAATAATGATTGCCCTTAATGAATTTTTTATTTATTTTTTCCGCAGATTCGCGAGACGACGCTTCGGTTCAACAAAGAAAGTGGACCATTATTATACAGTGTGCACCGATGAAAGGCAGTAAATGTTTACCAATAAATAATGAACAGATGCAAAATGAAAATATGTAGAAGTAATGAAGATAATGAAGGTGAATGATGATAGAAGAAATAAAATAGAA
Source organism: Epinotia brunnichana (assembly GCA_963854355.1). NCBI lineage: Eukaryota > Metazoa > Arthropoda > Insecta > Lepidoptera > Tortricidae > Epinotia > Epinotia brunnichana. Next base: position 17,657,295 of record OY977961.1, on the reverse strand, counting down.
TAAGAATAATTTATTGAAAAAAAACCTTATTGCTAATGTTAATAATGTGCTTGCGTATTAAAACATAGTACATACATTATTACATGCGTGTGAATAAGGATGATCCTGTGTCTCAGACAAAGATACTTAATAATTACAAACTAATTAGTGCAATTTGGGCACAAGAAAGCTATATTATATTATCGTACATTTAGAAACAATTTTTATAGAATATAGTCATTTAATAAGTTAAAACTCACAGCGGGTCCTTACTGGAGAAGAGTCTCTAGTGACAGAACACAGGAAGATGTTAGAGGAGGCCTATGCCAAGAGGCGCACTGAACTCAGAGATATTCTATAAACGCAGCTATCCCAAACTACAAAATAAACAAAATAAAAAGAGTTCAGGATAAAAGGCTATAATAAAATAGTAATTTAATAATCTACTTATATTTCAAATTAAACCATTTAAGTCAAAAACAAATATAGGCAGCCTATTTAAAATTACGTGTGAATGTGTAATTAGAAGAGTGAATGGATTGAAAGATTCGTCGCCACGAGCGTAGCTGGACAAGTTGGACAAGAGCAATGAACGGTTTCCAGAGGTCGCGGGTTCAAATCGTGTTCGTGGCGAAAATCTTTAAAAAAATCACTTTAACCGTTTTTTTTAAAGGCATTATGGCCGCACGACAGAGGCGCTGCTGCGGAACAAAAGCGAAGTTCGTGTAGTGTATATCCCACTATTCAAGCAAGTGTGACAGAGGGAGGGAGATACACGAACGATCTTCGTTTTCGTTGCGCGTTAAGGTCTGGTTTCATTGGCTAGCGGTGTATGTATCTCCGTCTTTATCCCACTTGCTAGTTCGAGCGAAGTTCTTTTTCGTTTCGCGGTATCCCCTCAGAACGCAGTTATGCGGTCGCATCACATGCATGGGCCTATAATACTCAGGACAAGCTATACGCGTCGCCATAATGAGGGACAGAAAAGCTCTTATGCAGCTAAATTAAGAACTGTTCTTAAAATGGCTGACGGCTTACAATAAACAACCTACTTAATTTGGGCGGGTAATAGTTTATTTGCCGCAACCTCGTACTAAATCAGTTGCGGCAAATAAGAAAAAGTGGAACTATGACAAGGACAACAAATAATATTTCCCTTTCTGTCACACTTATTGAGATTTGTATACTACCATCTCGCTCGGACGTGCTATTATTATACCATAGCTTGTCCTGAGTATTATATATCCATGCATCACATGAAAGGATGTCTTACTCCCTTTAACACATAGTTGCATCTTGTATGATGGGCCATGATACTTCATCGTGTTTCGCGGCAAGATACAATATCTAGCAGGGAATACACAGTGACTATTATGCAATATTATCGCGTTATTCAAAAACGTATAGCGAAATTTAAACATGCAATTTTAACTACATTACGGGGTTTGATAGATCATTGAACTCAGCATCCTCGGTAACCCGCAATGTAATGAAACTTGCACGCAATTTCTTGCATGTTTATTTTGTGCTTATGAACAAGCAATAATTTGGTTTAATAACGTCAATATGCATGTGATATGAGGTATCGCGTGATAATTTAATACTCGCAGTGGTCTATGATGTTATACTTTTTTATTTTTAATAAATGTGTGAAATTGTTGATGTTTATTGATGATGCTACCTTCCAAAAGTGATTATATTAACGAATGAGAACATGATACTATTTTCCCAGAAGCCCGCCAGGCAACGCAGTTAAATTATTCTTGAGCGTTCTATATTATACCTATCAATTTGTCACAACAACCGCCTTCAATGTGAATGAATTTCGAATGTCTGGAATTTTATAGCTGCGTCACTAGGTTGTTGTGGCAAATTGCTAGGTGCATATTGGCCTTTAGAGTTCCTCTCCCACGCCACCCCCGCGAAATTTAAAAATCCGCTTAACTTTAGCCATTTTACAGCTTTTTATGCGTAATAACGAGTATTACGTGCGTGTACGTGCACCCTTGGGTCCTAGGCTATTGACTCCTGGGCTTACGTGAACTTGATGAGTTGGGCCAACTCGTAGAAAAAACCAAAAGAAAAATATATTATACTGACGCATATATGGGTCGGTGGGCGATGGGAGAGGAAGGGTAGTAATTATAGCTCGTTACATACAGACTGAATTTCTGCAATTTAGGTATGATGGTTACGAGTGCGCGCGGTCCGCTGCATATCACTAGCTAGGATCGCCATCGCCGATCACGGCGTGGATAGCTATATATATATAGTCTGCTGCATTATTTCAACCCGTCTGGATAAGTATATGATGCACAGCGATCGGCAAAATCAAGGTCACGCCTTACTAGACCTTTGACCTTCCTCGGCAGTCCACCGGACTGAAGTCTGAATGCGTCTTAAGGCCTCTCACAGACTGGCGCGGCCTGGCCGCGGCGCCGCGGCGGACAATAGAAAACTTGTCATTAGCTGTCAAATTTACTATGGTCCGCCACCGCAGGCTGCGCCAGTGTGTTGCAGGCTAAAGAATAGAATAAGAATAATTTATTTACCATAACTTAAGAGGGCGCTCGTTTTTTAGTCAGGAATAAGCGAGAATGACGGATTTTTGACGTTGTAATTCTAAGAAACGGAAAGCTTTTTCTAGATCCTGATTACTTATTTGCAGATAAACTCCTCATATTGGTCCTAGCCGCCTCCAATTTACGAAGAAATGAATACTTTAACCGAAAATACCCGATTACCGACAGTAGTTTTCTGAAGAGAGCGCAGAGTCATAAGTTTGAGCCCCTAATACTCCATGATGTTATATGAGAACCTACTTGTTTTATTCTATTTTCACTAGCGTAATATGTTGCCATTGCTCCTAGCCGCCTCGAATTTTCCTTATTCTGCACGTATATATATGTAAACTGTTCTCAATTACACCATATTTGTCAACAAAATCTTACTGAAAACTCAAGGATTTTCTCATTATTGTTGAATTATTTGTGTATTGAATCTTACACAACATTAAAGTTCATGCTTGTACCAACAAGATCCAGTCCAAAAAATATAACTTTAGTCAACATTTATATTTATAAATAATTATTCAAAACTAGTATAAATTTACCGTCGCGCGGGAATATATCTCAGTACCGGCTGAATAGCCCTCCGAGACAGACGTGTACTCTGTTTATTTGTGGCTATTCACGAAGCTAACCGGCCACTCTTCAGATAAAATAATGTTATTTTGATCTCCGACTAGGCATAGTTGTTACCAACCTCGGGGTCAAACTATACTGGGGATACATTCGTGAGGCTAATCGAGACAAGTTATGAATTGCATAGCTGCCATATATGACGTAGTGTAGCGAAAAGGCTCAAACCCACCGGATACGTAACATTTAAAATTGAACCTTCTTCCTATAACAAAAGTCATACATTTAAATGGTGATGTCTTGTGGGTTGGATCCTTTTGTCTAAACTACGCGTTCTATAGTCAATTATTATTGTACGAGTGATCGTGATACTTGATAGATTTAATTTATTTACTTGTTACTATCAGTCCACCTTGTGGAGGGTCCGCTGCAGTTTCCGGTACGTAGTCGCCTCTCGAGAACCTCCCCGCCCCAACGGCCATTATGATTAGTTAGTATGTATGTATGTATGTTAGTTTGGGCGAAATCTTCAAATTAGGTACAATTGCGTATCTTCGGTGACAATGCCATAATATCATAGAGCTGGTCTGATGATGGAGTCGGAAGGTGGCCATAGCAACTCCTAAACTCAACAAGATAAAGCCATCAAATTTGGGCTCATTTATTTGGTCATGGCACGGCAAGACTTTGATGCTGGATGATTTCCAGAGTCTGATGATGGAGCTGGAAGGTGGTCATGGAACTCCTAAACTAGATAAACCCATCTAGTTTAGGCTCATCTGTTTTGTCTTGGTAAACACTTTGGTGATAGATGATTTCCAGGATCTGATGATGGAAGGTGGTCATGGGAACTCCTAAACTAAAATAGATAGACTTATCTTGTTTGGGTTTGTGTGATTTGTCTGTACAAGTACCCACGAACCAGCGACATAATATGCAGGGTTATTGAAAATAATAAGATGAATAAAAAACTTTTTAAAAAACAAGCTTATATGGCGTTTGTTAAGTACAGCACGATCCTACCTTGCATTTAGTTATTATTTTCGTTTATATATAATAATAACACACACCGGGGGTTTACACTGGAAAGGGAGATTTTTACGTGGTTTTATTACATTTCCGAGTCATCATCATCATCATCATCATATCAGCCAAAAGACGTCCACTGCTGGACATAGGCCTCCCCCAAAGAGTGCCACAATGGCCGTGCCTGCGCCACCCGCATCCAGCGGACTCCCGCGACCTTTACCAGGTCATCAGTCCACCTTGCGGGGGGCCTACCCACGCTGCGCCTTCCGGTACGTGGTTGCCACTCAAGAACCTTTCCGCCCCAACGGCCATCGGTTCTACGTGCAATGTGCCCCGCCCACTGCCACTTAAGTTTAGCAATTCGGAGGGATAGACATAGACATAGACATAGACATCCTTTATTGGTAATAAGGTATTACAAGTCATTGTTTACAATAAAAATAGAACATTCATTTGTAAATTAAATTAACAAGATTATTAGTTTATTATATATTATTATTACATTTTTTATATTCTAAAAATTCCTTAATAGTATAGAAACATTGCTTAATAAGCCATTTTTTTAATTTAGCTTTAAAGGTCGGAAGACTGTTATATCGGTGATATATCGGTTACCTTGGTTCTGCTGCGGATAGCCTCATTTCTGATGCGATCGCGCAGAGAAACTCCCAGCATAGCCCTCTCCATTGCCCTTTGAGTGACTTTGAGCCTTCTTATGAGGCCTATAGTAAGCGACCACGTTTCCGTGCCATATGTCATCACTGGCAACACACACTGGTCAAAGACTCTCGTCTTGAGACACTGCGGAATATTGGACGAAAAGATGTGCCGTAGCTTCCCGAATGCTGCCCAGCCGAGTCGGATTCGACGATTGACCTTCCCTTCGACATTTCCGAGTATCACTCTTTATTTCGAAATAAATGTTAAAAAAACCGGCCAAGTGCGAGTCGGACTCGCGCACGAAGGGTTCCGTACCATTATCTATATCTAAAAACGGCAAAATATCTATATCTAAAATCACGTTTGTTGTATAAGAGCCCCCTGTAGCCTAGTTAGTAACTTGGTAGTGACTCTGCCTACGAAGCTGGAGGTCCCGGGTTCGAATCCCGGTAAGGGCATTTATTTGTGTGATGACCACAAATATTTGTTCCTGAGTCATGGATGTTTTCTATGTATTTAAGTATTTATTTATCTATGTAAGTATGTTTATCGTCGCCTAGTACCCATAGTACAAGCTTTGCTTAGTTTGGGGCAAGGTCGATTTGTGTGAGATTGTAAAAGAAAAAGAAACAAATAAAAACTAAAATAAAAATAAAAAGATGTATTATGTTTTTAAGTATTTTTTGTTATAAATAGCGACAACAGAAATACATCATCTGTGAAAATCTCTATCTATCACGGTTTATGAGATACAGCCTGGTGACAGAAGGACAGACAGACATTCAGACAGACAGACGGACAGCGGAGTCTTAGTAATAGGGTCCCGTTTTACTCTTTGAGTACGGAATCCTAATAAGTGACATAGGTGGGTGTCCCTTGTTTTGTCGACAAACTTTTCATCGAATTTCATTTCATCGAAAACGTTTCAAGTAACATTTAGTTCACGAATTATTATTTGGTGTAATTTTATTTCATGACCAGATTATTCCAATTTTTATTATTTTATAGAATAACTGTTCAGGGAATATTATTTGGAAAATTATTCTTTTTGTATGAATTTTAAATGGCAGAATAACAAACCAACGAATTTCATTTGTTCGGAATTGTATTACAGCATTACAAAATAATCAAATCTAACTGATTACAGCGGTTTAACTAGGTTAGGACAGCCAGAAAAACGGCGGAGCCCCCCGCAGTAAAAAAAACAAACAACCGTAACAATTGTATTATAAATAGGTTAGGTTAGGGTTCACTTGTGTCCCTCAGAGTGGAAATAGGCACCCCGCGAAGCGGGGTGACGTCGACACGCTGGCGGTTAGGTTAGGTTAAAATTCTGTACTTTGGAAGGCACGCTAAGCAATTGATCCCGGCTGCTGTCTATGACAGTAGTCGTTAAGCCGAGTTAGAGGCCTTTAGGCGGCTTAAGGACCTCTGAAAGTCGAGTTGCCAACTCACTCGACACAGGGGGGACCACTGTCACTCGCGTCCGCAGGAGCTACCACAACCCTGCACGTGTCCCCTGGGTGGTACTAAAGCCATTGCATTGCGTTCTGTTCTCAACATAATGCCATAGATAACTGTGTAATGCCAACTATTTATCTTAAATTTAAATAAGTAATAAGCCTTGTAATAATTTGTATGTTAATTAAAAATATTTGGAACAATAAATCACAAAACGTTTTTCATGACATAATACAACTATTGAATGAATCATCCGACGAGTAAAAATACACGATTTACAATTCCTTGTAATGACCATTCCACGAAATGAATTTTCGACGAAATGAAAATACATGAAGCGTTGACTTTGAAGTGAAATTCGACGAAGTGAGTGTCGACAATTTGATGATAAACCGACATAGGTTTTAGGCTCAGAACATAAAAAAGGGAGAAGTGCGCTGCTTAATTTCAACCAAAACCGATGTCCCCAGTTTTCTCCCACCGCAGCGCCCACAGGCACACACATTGAACCGTTTAAAAACAAAGACTCGGGCGTTGCCAGTGAGTCTACGGCAACATGCAAACAAGGGCTGTGATTGGCTTAAACGCACTACACTAGGGGGGCGACAAACGTTAAAATTATGTTTTATCAACATTGATATTAAAATTAATATTATGTTATGATATTGATGGGTAACAACTTCAACAACATGGTAAGTTTATGTGGTGGTATTTAAACTTCTAGCTACAAGTTTAAATAACACGTGTTGTTAACTTACCATAAATCGCAAAAGTAAAAAATATTGACGAATACCTACAGAGTAACATAAACGGCTTTTTATAAGTTCGTGTTCACATACATTTAAAACTCTGGTCACATCGATATTTTTGACCTGTAGGTACCAGGCCGATCCGACTCGCATTTTGGCGCGAAATAATATGTCCATTACTCATATTACGAGATTTAAGGCTAAGGGCGAGTATCCACCAAAGATGTGCGAAGATGTGTTACCATACATTTTACACCTAGGTTTCAAGCAAGCGAGGTGTCAAATATTCGAAAAGTGTACGGCTCTTATTAAGTGGTTGGAAACATTTTTCTTGAAAATGTTACGAACACATTAACTCTTCTCTGTACAGGAAACCAGTTAGGACCTCTGCCAGTAGCATCTATCCATTTTTTTAGTACCTACTCGGATTCTTTGGAAAACTGTAATAAGAAACCGAGATTTCTTCTTCAATTATCACATTTCAAATGAAAGTAAAAAATACTCATTTAAAATAAATTATTGGTAATAATATCACATTTTAAGTTGTTCTGAAGCCATTTGCAACTAAATTGTATACTTGTATATACAATTTTAATATGTCTATTTACCGTTCATACTGCAACTTAGTGAAAATCTTATTAGTAGGTACCGTAAACATTTTGTGCCTTTTAATCTTATTAGTATGTTATTAGTTACCTTTAAGATAGGCACCCAACCAAAACAAGTAATTAAATAAAATAAAACAGCGAAAGTAGTCGAAATAAAATAACTAGTATGATATCGTACTTCTATTTTATCGATTACGCGTAAATTGTAACTGCACTTTGGCACCGCTCTAGTTTGCGACGCCAAGCAGCGGCCGTACCACTAAAAAATTCAAGCATCGTCCATATCCATAGTGGTTTAATACATTGCGCCGTGGTTTACTGTATTGAACGTTCAATGTACAACGCATAGAACAAAAATATGCTTTTTCGTTCGATATGTTAGTTCGATCCCGAGAAATGATGCGGCGTTGCGTTTATTTATTAAAATATTAGTTTTTACTGACTTAAGTGAAAATACTAATACTCACATGTGGTGCGTGACTCCACCATTCATGTAGGTTTTAGTTTCATTCCTATTTTTGCATGTAACCACGCTACAATTCGGCATTTTGAGTAAACGTGGAAAAACATTTCAGATTCACGGCAAATTGCGACTAACATGCGGTGGGCAGTGACATGCCCATTTGGCCATGTCGCACCGACACGCGCCAAGCCCCCGTTTCATATCTATTCCTTTTTATCATCTGAGGTTTTAGGCTTTTGAATACAATCACGCATTAATAAATTGTATTCTAGATAAAAAGCTGTGTTTGTATAATTTATAATTTTCAGTTCCTTTGGTAAGAAACGGACATAGCAATTTCTATGAAGGGCAGTTTTTTTTTACTGTCCATAAAAAAAAAAAATCTTCAAGAAATGAATACGTAAGTACCCAGTAATTTCCTAGTAGTGGGTCTACTGGTATAATTTCATTACATTACTATATATAAATAAGACTATAACATGCAAACTATTAATATCCGTAAAACAAATTATTATTCTTATTACTGACAACTTTAAAACTCGTTAGTTTATTTTATACTAAAAAAACGAAACTAAATATACTTTGTCATATCATAGTATTTTAATACAAATAGAAAACGTGTGCTCAAAAATCAAATACTTACTTTATTCAAGTTATCTAACTTCGCTAACATGATGTTCTAGAACATCATGTTAGCGAAGTAATACTTACCACTTTTTAGTGCAAGTATCAATATCGGTCACAGAGTGAATTCCAACGGTGCGCTATACAGCTATTTGCATCGGCAAGCTCCGCGGTTAGTTCTATCCCGATCGCACTTACATATAGCTAGAAAGGGACGGCACCCGCGGCTGGTGCGATCTCGCTGTGCATGTGGGGGTTAGGTACGTTTGTGTGGGTGGTAGTAGTATTTACACACACAAACGCACTACGCGTGTCAAAATACCGAATTCTGAGCGAGCGCTTTTTTGAAGAGCACTCTTAAAATAACAATTTTCTTAGGTACAGCGACTTCCACACTAGGCACAGCCTGAGCTTTAACCACGAGCTTCGTATAACTCCGTCTCTATCGCACTTATGGTTTATGGTAATCGAGCGACAGAGACGGAGATATACGAAGTTCGTGGTAGCGCCGCTGAATCGTGTCGTGGGCGTCAAATTTAACACGAGGCGCTTAAACACGGGCCGATATCGGCCGGACTACATGCCAGCCGACGCGTGATTCGGCCCGTGTGGTTACGTGTCGGAACCACGGCGGCCGGCCCAATCAAGGTAACTCCGTGCTAGATTTTCTGTGACATTGCTTGGCCGTCCGACAAAATCGGCGCGTGTAGGGTCTCCTATAAAAGGATTTATTGGTAAATATCGGCACGCAACTAAACGCAGAACTTGTTAACAATTCGTTGCTGTCACATCACTGTCAATTTGACATCGAGATTGTTATCGGAATTAGCCTCTATTATCTACTCAAAATGTCAACCAAATCAAAACTGTCTTTGGCAAAGGCCCCTGAGGCTGCCACTTCACTTATAACTAACTAACTAACTATCTACTCAAAGGAATTAGCTGGGAAGTTGGAAGAAAATATTTGGAACGATTCATAATTTACATCGTCCATGATAATTTACGTAGAATTTAAAACGATATTTCACTAGATTTAACGTTAGTCTTCATAACTGGCGTTAACTATTTGACAATGGAGTCGGCGGCGCCGAAGGAAGCAAGCGTAGTTACAGAGTTTGTGAAGTCTGAGCCCTGTTTGGATGGTGTCTGTATCAAAAGCGAGCCATGGGACGATGCGTGTGCACAAGATGAGTCCTCGTGCTCGAATGTGTGTGTAAAAGAGGAGCCATCGTGGTCAGTTATGTGTGTTAAAGAAGAGCCTTGCGCAAATGTGTGCGTAAAAGAGGAGCCATCGTGGTCAGTTATGTGGGTTAAAGAAGAACCTTGCGCAAATGTGTGCGTAAAAGAGGAACCATCGTGGTCAGTTATGTGTGTTAAAGAAGAGCCTTGCGCAAACGTGTGTGTAAAAGAGCCATCGTGGTCAGTGGAGTTCGTGAAAGAGGAGCCCCCACGCTTGAATGTGTGTGTTGAGGCAGAGTCTTCCTACTTAGATGTCTGTGTAAAAGGCGAACCCTCATGTTCGGAGGCCGCAGATGCGCGTGTCAGCGAGGCGTCAGGTTAGTTTTATCCCCAACATATTTATTTATTTATTTTATGGGACAGTCGACTATTTCTTGTTGTTATTTTTACTTTTTTAGAATAGAATAGAATCGTTTATTGCATATCGACTACCGTAGGTTCAAAGGGCGTAAGGGACCAATTGGCGAAAATGAGTTATGAATGCAGTTATATTCAGTTTTTTTTTCTCTATCGATTGGTGTATATAACGTCGCGATAGCTTTAAAAAAGTGTCCGTTACGACAATGAAAAAAGGTGCAATAGAACCCGTTTTTGTAATACATTTTGCTGTATCAACTAAAATAAAAAATATTTGTGGCACATTTTGACGTAACTCTCACTTTATCTACGTTACAGCATTTTGCACATATACAATCATAAATGCATTTGGTCGTAACGCTCACTTGATCCTACGTTACAGCATTTTGCACTTATACAATCATTGATGCATTTTGGCGTAACTCCCACTTGATGTACGTTACAGCATTTTGCACATATATAATCATTGATGAATTTTAGCGTAACTCCCACTTGATGTACGTTACAGCATTTTGCACATATATAATCATTGATGCATTTTAGCGTAACTCTCATTTTATGTACGATACACCCTTTTACATCCCCGAATTCACACAGGACTGTCCGTTATGCCAAAACAGTTTTATTTTATCTAATAGTCAAAGCCTGATACGCTAATTTGTCATGGACTTTTACTAGCACTTTGATCATAGAGTTTACTTCCTCTTACGCTAGTCTCATCATATTACAATGAAAGGGACGACACCATTGCTAAAATAAGAGCGCGGGGGTGCGGTGCGGTGCGCGGACGCAGGCGAGGCGCCGTGACCGTGAGACAGGTTTACGCTTGTTTATGTTTAGTGCAAATTTGGTCACCTTGTGGGCATGTACGTAATTGATCGATCGATGTAATTGTTTGCTATAATTGTGTAGTTGGTGAATAAAACAATGAATAACGACAGTGCTCATTTGCAAACTCTTATTGCAAGACGAAGCCAGTTATTACGAGATCGTAATAAATTATTGAGGTAAGTTCTTAGAATAATCATACTCATATTATAAATGCGAAAGTTTGGATCTATGTTTAGATGTTTGGATGTTTGTTATTCAATCACGCTTAAACGGCTCAACCGATTTGGATGAAATTTTGCACGAAGGTCGTTTATAGCCTGGTTTAAAATATAGGATGGTTTTTACTTGGGTCCACGGTCCACGCCACATCTTTATATCTATTTTATTTGATCCTTTTGTGAATAACTGTATCACAGACGGGTAATGTGGTGTTTTTGGCACGATAATTATGATAACGATAATAATTAATTGTTTATAACAAAAAATACATGAAGTTTTCAGAAATTATAGGTTTAATTCGACTTCACACGTTTGTGTCTTTACTAGTAATCAAGGATTTCGGTCCTTTACGACATGTTGCACTACAATAACATAATGGTATATGTACCTTACGACAAACTTTTAAGACGTGCAACGTATGGATTTTGACCGTTACAACAATTTGCATCGAAGTAAAAAAATATTTAAAATGATTTCGGTCCATTACGACAATTTGCACTACAATAACATAATGTATATGTACCTTACAACAAAATTTTAAGACGTACAACGTATGGATTTTGACCGTTACATCAATTTGCATCGAAGTATTATGATGTTGTATGTACGTTACGTCAAAATATTAAGGAAAAAAAAATTATTATTGTCATTCATTAACAGACAGAGTGAACTTTATTAAGTTATTTTTTTGTTTTTATGCGAGTTTGGAGCTCCAAAAAATTTTTTAATTGTATGTACCTGCCTACGGTATTCCTATATGTCAGAATTATATTATTGATGGAGTATAATTACTTACATGACACACACAAATCTTTACTTACTTACTCAACAATCACTTACATCCTTGCTTATTTAGTACCTAATGTTTTAATTTACTATCCTTTCCAGATGCGAAGAAAAAGAAGATACCAAAAATGCCAATTCAGACACATCATGTACTTAGTTTCGTAGAAAATAATGATGCGGAATTGGAGAAAAACGCATATTCGCCACCTATAACAATAAATAAAAATGTTATAGTAAACAGCTGTACAGACGAGGAACATATAAGCACATCCACGGTCCAATTTCCAAAAGACCATGCTTACTTCAAGGGAGAAAATTGGACATTTGAAAATACCCCGTGTTGTTAAAAGGGTTTAAGTTTTCACGTTAAGTTGTCGTGACTATTTTTGTTTGTTTTCCTTAATATTAATTAAGCAGCATTTAACATTGGAGAGTATTGTTATCTACATGACTGATTATATCGATCTCATTAAGTTTTTTTTTGTTTAAGAGTCCGCAGTAAGCTCGATTCTCCATACAAACGTAGTAGTTACGCTCTCATTTTAAAACTACGTATTAGATTGTAACAAAACTTTGCATGTACAATGACATGAGGTATATCTATGTCTGAATTTAGTTTATGTAGCTTCAGACACCATAGTAAAAAAAATACAGCGAATTTAAGTTTTTCATACAAAACTTGTTTTTGCTGTATTTCGTTTGTTTTATAAACTGGAGCCATATAAACTAATTTCAGACATAGATATACTTCATATCATTGTACATGCAAAGTTTCGTTATAATCCAACACGTAGTTTTAAAATGAGAGCGTAACTACGTTTGTATGGGAAGGTGGAATAACAAAAAGGGTTTAGTCTTTAAGTGATTATCTCAGTGCCATGCCCTTAGACAAAGAGTAGATTTTATTTTAAATAGGTACTTAACCTAGAAAGAAAATTATTTGCGAAGCTAAGATAGGAAGTTATTATGTTGATCTTAATAAATAATTGGTCTTCATGGGGTGGTTTGGCTAAAACCACATTACTAAACCTAGAAAGGGCCCAGAGAGCAATCCTTAAGGTTTCTACTTTCCGCCCCTATCAATTCCCCACTAGCTTGCTTTATAAATCATGTGAAGTTTTAACAGTCCGACAATTATTTATATTGCACACAGTTTTAAAACAGCACGCTGAAACCCCTTACAACACTGATCATGCCAGTAAAAGGCGTAAAGATTTTGTTTGTCCTAATTATACTCAAACACGACACGCTTTCTCTTCTAGATTTTTTCTTTTCCTAGGTCCACTTCTTTACAAAAGACTTAATGCACGGCTAGATTTATATCCCCTAAACTACATGAAATGTAAATCAACGCTACGAGAAGCCCTACATAATATGTCCTATGACGATACTGAGAAGTTATTTATCGTTTTAAAATAATTTTGTTCTATCTTCTATCTTTTTATACCTTTTTTATATATAGGTTATTAACTTACTAATTATTTTGTACTACCTAGTCAATAAAATCATATTGAATAATATTTTGCATGTGAATAACATATTCAATTGTTAGTTCTTTTTTGCCTGAAACACAGGGTATCCTAGTTCAGGCACGTGTTATTTGCCCCTAATATTAAGCTCCTAGTCTAGTAAATACTGATGTACATTATGTTTTATCAATAAATTATTAAAAATTATTAAAAAAAAATTAAACTACAAGAAAACCTTTGTTTCACTTATTCATACAAACTTCCTGTAATCCTCAATGCAATATCAGCAAATCCCCAGTGCAAGTCACTAGTTACATAGCTGAGACATGGCTATTTTTACGTCAAGTTGACATTTAGAAAGATTTTTTTGGTACGATACGACCTTCTGACATATTGGTTAAACGGACACATTGTGAAGTAAGGGACAAGTGTATTCAAAAACGGGTTTTTTTTCTGTCGTAAGGGACACACATCTTTGTAATTAAGAACCGTGTGCTAAATCCATTTACATGATCTAAAAGAGCTTAAAAAACAGTAAATAAGTCACTAACAAGCATGTTAATGTGTAAAGGAACAAAAAAGTTACGATTTTTTTTCACGAATCGAAACAGTTTTTTGGCTCTCCTGAAAAATTACGATTTGTCCCTTACGCCCATTGAACCTACGGTAGTCGATATCACATTACAGACGTGGATAGTATTAATAAGTAGGTATACATGTGACACCCTGCAAGGGCACAGCAATATCAGAGGGCTAGCTAATAAAAATTATTATTAGTAAATTTATACATTAAAAATTTAATAAGTGCGAGTTGGATTCGCGCACGAAGGGTTCCGTACCATTATCTATAAAAACGGCAAAAAAATCATGTTTGTTGTATGGGAGACCCCTAAAAAAAATATTTTATTTTGTTTTTAGTATTTGTTGTTATAGCGGCAACAGAAATACATAATCTGTGAAAATTTCAACTCTCTAGCTATCACGGTTCTTGAGATACAGCCTGGTGACAGATTATTTATAAAAACGGCAAAAAAATCACGTTTTTTGTTTGGGAGCCCCCTTTAAAAAAATATTTTATTTTGTTTTTAGTATTTGTTGTTATAGCGGTAACAGAAATACATAATCTGTGAAAATTTCAACTCTCTAGCTATCACGGTTCTTGAGATACAGCCTGGTGACAGACAGACGGACGAATGGACGGACAGACAGCGAAGTCTCAGTAATAGGGTCCCGTTTTACTCTTTGAGTACGGAACCCTAAAAACACACAGCAAGATTTTTAACTTTTAGGCACCATTAAAGTATTCCTTCAAGTTATAAAAACATCTGTTTGTTAAAAACAATCTGAATTGTTTGTTAAACAGTTTTGGACTTTCCAGTTTCTTTATAGCATTAGGAAGGTGATTATAAATTTCGATAGTCATATAATGAGGGCTACTGTGGACTACTTTTAATTTCAAGAATGGGTTGCATTTTGTTAACAATGTTATGTTATGAGTATACCCTACCTATATATTTTGTTTTTCTTTGCAGTTTATTTTATCTTTTTCGTTGTTTCCGCTTATTAACTGTTTAGGTTTATTTATTAATTTCTTTATTTATTTACTTTCATAGTTGATACCAGTTGTCGGTGTTTGTGTCGGCACTTATGGTAGTTTTTAAGTTAGGTCCCCACTGAAAATCAGGGCCTCAGCTTGCTGTGGCTTCATGCTGAGTCCTATTTAAGTCTTTTATTTTGTCTGTTATTTTAATTGTGTAATTTTGTGACGTTAAATAAATGTATTCTCTTTCTTTCTTTCTAATGGTTACAATCATTTCTTTTAAATTGATTTGTGTCTTTCATTGTAAATAAATTTAAGTGTTTCCTAACAAATTTACATGATCCTAATATATAGATGGAAGTAACGGTTAGTATTTGATGTTTGATAGGTGCGGCCACACCAAACGCACGCTCACCCGAGCGGCTCGCCCGAGCGCTCCGCACGCTCACCCGAGCCGCTCAGGCGAGCGTGCGGAGGGCTCGGGCGAGCCGCTCGGGTGAGCGTGCGTTTGGTGTGGACGGACACCGCGCGGCATGTCTGAGCCAAATGCGCTCGGCCGAATTTACCTACGCGCTTTTAGTAGAGCTCGCGATCGTCATGGAGCCGCACGTGAGTTTGCATTCCGAATAAGATCCCAGCCCCGCTATTCTGTAACTTGTTTTAAGCTCACCAAAAACGCTCACCCACTGAAACGGAACGCACCACTGCTCAATCCTGACGATTCTTGTCGACGTTTTGGAACGCGACCGCAGCAGCCGCCTGACAGCTATGTTGCACAATCATCGCAATGTAAATTAATCATCCAGTGTCTCGTGATAATTATTATAATTAAAACTATTACTACCAAGCTGTGTTTGGATATTATAAACAAGCCTAGCTTACATGGTGCCGAAACCTGGGACAAGAAAAAATGGGCGACAAGCCAATAGAAGTCGTAAATATACCGCCACCAAAATGTTTCACGATAAACTCTAATGAAAATGTGGCCAGGACATGGAAGCTGTGGCTTCAACAGTTCGAATGGTGGTCCATCGCTACTAATCTGCTGCAGAAAGAGCCAGAAGTACAAGTCGCGGTGTTTATGTCGTGCGTCGGTCCGGACGCGGCAGCCATATTCGATACTTTTAGTCTAACAGACGCTGAGGCAAAGTCACTCAAAGAAATAAAAGCAAAGTTTACGCTTTACTTCACACCCAAGATAAACGAAACCTATGAAAGGTATGTTTTCAATTCTTTAATTCAAAAAGAAAATCAGAGTTTCGACGAATACATCACTGAATTGAGAACAAAGGTAAAAAATTGTGGCTATGAAAAACTTGAAAGCAATTTAATCCGTGACCGAATTGTTGTCGGCATAAAAAGTGATTCTACTAGAGAGAAACTACTAGCAGAAGGTAACCTCACACTGGAGAAGACCATTGACATTTGCCACTCAGCAGAGCAAGTCAAAATGCAGGTGAGCACAATGAAACAAGCTGCTACAGTGGACATGGTAACCCGGAATAAGATAACTACTGAAACGAATAAAAAGAAAAAAACAGGATACTGAAGAAACATTCCATTGTGGTAGGTGTGATACAACTCACAGGCGGAGAAATTGTCCAGCATACAAGAAAGTTTGTCAGCGATGTAAAGGACGAAACCATCTCACCAAATGTTGTAAAATAAAAACGGTAGATACTCTGCAACAAGAGGATGAGGATGAAGATGATGGCTTTGTGGTGTCATCTCTGTATGGTGATAAAGATGATATGAAAGACTTAGATTGGTATGAAGAAGCATTATTGCCTAAAAGTACCATAGTCAATTTTAAGCTTGATTCGGGCAGCCAATGTAATGTGATTAGCCGGAAAATAGCAGACATGACCGAGACACACATCAGCCCATCCACTACAAGATTTTTAACATCATTTTCAAACCACAAAATGCCTGTTCTAGGAGAAGTAAAAATCGAAACCATTATTAAGGGGCAAAAAAGACTTGTCAAGTATATAGTTGTTGATGAGGAAGTTTCACCAGTGCTAGGGAAGTCAACATGTGTCAATTTAAAATTAGTGAAGAGGATAAACACACTCACAATAAAAGATGACTTGTTTGAAGGAATAGGATGTCTCAAACAATACAAATATGACATTGATCTGGTTGACAATCCCAAATTGCCTATATGCCCAGCACGGAAGATCCCACACACAATAAGACAACAAGTAAAGGAGGAATTAGACAGCATGGTCGCACAAAAGATTATAAAACCAGTAACTATACCTACACCAGCTGTTTCACCGATGGTTGTAGTAAAGAAAAATGATAAAATTAGAATCTGCATAGACCCATCGGAATTAAACAAAAATCTAAAGAGGCGGTATTATCCACTTAATACAGTTGAAGAAATCACTGCACGCATTCATTCGTCAAAATGGTTTACCTTACTTGACTGTAAAAAAGGTTTTTGGCAGCTACAGGTCACACCACGCACATCTGAATACCTCACCTTTAGTACGCCATTCGGAAGATATTCCTGCTTGCGAATGCCG
This sequence comes from Epinotia brunnichana, assembly GCA_963854355.1. NCBI lineage: Eukaryota > Metazoa > Arthropoda > Insecta > Lepidoptera > Tortricidae > Epinotia > Epinotia brunnichana. The sequence goes on along the minus strand of OY977961.1, from coordinate 17,639,610 downwards.
TTTGGTTTAGCATCAGCTCCGGAGGTGTTTCAGCAAGTCATGAGTTCACTGATTGAGGACATAGAAAGGACAGAAGTGTCAATGGATGATGTGCTTATACATGCCCCCAGCAAAGAAGAACTGGAAAAGACTACACAAAAAGTACTAGAAAAATTCAGACAAGTTGGCCTTAAACTAAATAAAGAGAAGTGTGTTTTCAACACTCAGGAAGTAAAATTTCTCGAACACATAGTGAACAGCGAAGGCTTGAAACCAGATCCAGAGAAACTGGATACTATCTCCAAGATCAAGAGACCAGAAAATATAAAGGAACTCCAGAGGTTCCTCGGACTCGTAACTTATCTATCAAAATTCATAAAGAACATGGCTGATATCACAGGTCCCTTGAGAATTTTATTACAGAAAAATACAGAATGGGTTTGGGATCATCTACAGGAAGAGGCATTCTTGAAACTAAAAAATCTGTTGAAGAACCCACCGCTACTCGGATATTATGATCCCAAAGCACCAATACTGCTATCAGTGGATGCGAGTAGCTATGCATGTGGAGGAGTACTTATTCAAAATGAAAAACCTATTGCCTACTGTGCCAAGTCATTCACTAAAACAGAACAAGGCTACAGCCAGCTGGAGAAAGAAGCCAACGCTATCCTAGTGGCTTGTAAGAAATTTCATACCTATATCTGGGGCTGCAAAGATCTAACAATTGAATCAGACCATAAACCCCTTGAAACAATTTTCAAAAAACCACTAACAGAGGCTCCACCGAGACTCCAAAGAATGTTTTATCAGATTCTGCCATATAATCCAAAAGTAACCTATAAAAAAGGCTCAGAAATGTTTATAGCTGACACGCTTAGCAGAGATTGTGAAAACCTCAGCAGTGAAGAACTAAATACAGACAACCTGCAAATATGCATGGTTGTTCCATTTACAAAAACAAGGCGAGAACAGTTAAAAACAGAAACACAAGGATGCGAAGAACTTGCACAGTTAAAGAACATGATACTAACTGGATGGCCGGAAAAAATAGAACAAGTACCCGACGACATAAAAAAGTACTGGTACTATAGAGAAGAGCTTAGTGTGTACAATGACATTATCTTCAAGAATAACAGAGTTTTAGTACCAACATCAATGATTCCCCTGGTAATAAAGCATTGCCACTTTAGTCATAAGGGTATAGAAGGAACACTAAAACTTGCACGAGATAATGTGTTTTGGCATAACATGGCACAAGATCTGACTGAGTATATAAAAAATTGCAAAGATTGTATGAAGATACAGAAAGACAATCAAATGGAACCTATTGTAATGCAAGATGCACCTGAAAGACCATGGAGTATAGTAGCTACAGACTTGTTCCATTTGAAAGGGAAAGACTACATTGTCATTGCAGATGGTTATACTGGATTTTTTGACTTTAAAGAACTAAGAAACATAACTAGCTACAGCATCATACAGGAATTAAAGTCATGGTTTGCATTATTTGGAATACCCGATGTGCTTTTGTCAGACGGAGGCAAGCAATATGACTGCCTTGAATTTAGACACTTTAAAAATGAATGGAATTTTGAGCACAGAATGTCAAGTCCTCATTTTCCACGCTCTAATGGATTAGCAGAACGCTATGTACAAGAAGCTAAGAATTTAATGAAAAAATGCATGGAAGATAACACCGACATCCAACTTGCATTATTGCATCATAGAAATACACCGAGACTAGACCTTGGGTCCCCAGCTCAGCGACTATTCAACAGAAGAACCAAAACACTTTTACCAACAAATGAAAGACTTTTTACACCCCATATTGTAAAAAACGTATCAAAACAGCTTAAAAATTACCACATACAAAAAAAAAATACATACAAAGACCAGGCGGACAGAACAAGCAGCAACAAAGAGAGAAAAGAGTTTACCAGACAGGAAAAGGTAATGCTACGTCAAGGTCATCAGAACTGGGTACCAGCGGAAATTGTAATGCCAGAAGGGCATCGTGCCTATAAAGTCAGAACAGAGGACGGAGCAACATATAAAAGAAACTCGTGGTTTCTGAAACCTGCTGCTGCTAACCCTAATTTGTCCACAGATTCTGTTCCTGTCGCCAGGCCTACAACTCCAGTCCAGGAGATGGTCGCGCCGCCACCAGTAGCGCCATCACCACAGAGAGCACCGTCGCAGGAGAACACGCAGCAACCGACCACGTCGCCTGCGCCTGTCGTGCCTCAATCCCGAACTACTCGCGGTGGTCGTCAGGTCGTGGTCCCTGTGAGATACCGCTAAAGAAGGAAGATGAAACGGAACGCACCACTGCTCAATCCTGACGATTCGTGTCGACGTTTTGGAACGCGACCGCAGCAGCCGCCTGACAGCTATGTTGCACAATCATCGCAATGTAAATTAATCATCCAGTGTCTCGTGATAATTATTATAATTAAAACTATTACTACCAAGCTGTGTTTGGATATTATAAACAAGCCTAGCTTACACCCACAAATAGGTACCTATAAAGTTGACGCCGCGATTCGTAGTAGGTAACTAAGCGTAGGTTGAGGTCTAGTTTCGTTAGGCGTGACGAGTACGGTGAGGCGCATTAGTGCGTAAAGAATAGGTAACAGCTGTGAACAAGAGGGGGGGGGGGGGGGGGGGGAGGGATGGGGGGGCTAAGCCGGCTGAAATCTAGATCCGCCAGTGGCGGGGCTGGTATTGTCGAGGAGCGACTGGTTGTCCGTACCTACTAGTCCTACTACGTACATGCATGCCTATTTACCTGATGTATATATATACTACTAGCGACCCACGATATATACTACATGCATGTATTACACATATAAACCTTCCTCTTGAATCACTCTATCTATTAAAAAAAAACCACATCAAAATGCGTTGCGTAGTTTTAAAGATCTAAGCATACATAGGGACATACAGACTTTGTTTTGTACTATGTAGTAGTATAGTATGTATGTACCAGTGTGTAACCACCATACGATAAATAAATAAATAAGTACATTGCCAGTAGCACGGCGCCGCGGCCCCTTTGATTTCGCCCAAAAAGCCGACAACGCTCGGGTGAGCGTGCGGCCACACAAAACAACCGTCCACACCAGCGCGGCTCGGGTGAGCCGCTCGCCCGAGCGTGCGGACGCTCGGGTGAGCGGCTCAGGCGCGCCGATCGCCGTCAACACTTAGCGCGCACGCTAGGGCGAGCCGCGCTCGGGCGAGCGTGCCTCTGGTGTGGCCGCACCTGATGAAGTAGGGTTTGCATGACTCCATTTGGTCTATATTAACTAAAATTCTGATGCATTTTTTTGCAAAATAAATATTTTATCAATGTCACTGCTATTTCCCCAAAGGAATAGGCCACTTGGTTATCTGTTAAATAAAAAACCGGCCAAGTGCGAGTCGGACTCGCGCACGAAGGGTTCCGTACCATTATCTATAAAAACGGCAAAAAAATCACGTTTGTTTTATGGGAGCCCTTAAACATTTACTTTTTTCTGGTTTTTAGTATTTGTTGTTATAGCAGCAACAGAAATACATCATCTGTGATAATTTCAACTGTGTAACTATCACGGTTCATGAGATACAGCCTGGTAACAGACGAACAGAGAGACAAACAGACAGACGGACAGCAGAGTCTTAGTAATAAGGTCCCATTTTACTCTTTGAGTACTGTCGCGAAGCCACTTCTGGTCATTCTTATGCCCGCGAATGAGAACCTATTGCACTCTAGCTTAGACACCTGTATTAGCATATATGCAACTATAAACATACCCTTACAACTTGCGGAATCCTTTATATCTGACATGGGGGCTGCCGCCTCGTGCATGCCAGCTCCCTATGACGTGTAGGGACTGTCGTCCCCGAGAATGTTCTCCACCTTCCCTTATATACATCCTATACCACACAACGGACACTGTCCCAATTAACACGCTATTGTTGCAGTTACAATTACCTGGGTGCACCCTTGACTGATGATGATATGGCCTGAGGCCGAGACTACCGAACTACCCTGTTCTTACACTTGTAACTAATCCTCCCACACTAAAGAACTCCACAACTAAGAACTGTGTTGTGTGTCCTACAGGTCACGTACATGCGCGACCATTAGGAAAACCTTATTCATCTACATGATATACCGACACGCCTCCCAAAGAGAATGAGACCTGTGAACGCACATAAATACATCGCATCATAAACAATCATCGTCCGATCTGTGTAAGCACATGAACACACATGTAAATGATACCTAATCGTTAGTACCCGCCTACCCGTTAACATTGTTATAAACATGATTCCTTGTAGGTGTTGCTACATAAAATAAATCGGCTGTTTGAGACATAATTATAAACATCATTGTAAATACTATCGTGAATCATGACCTTTCACGACAAGTACTTATTTTTGATTTGAGAAATTAACTTGAATTGCACTGACCTTAATACACTAAATAACCCTAGCTAAGTTTGTATGCACCAGCCCCTATTTTTTCCGGACCCATTTGGGCCCCGCCACCTCTGGCCACCTCTGTCAAAGACTACAATATACATACTGCGATAGACAGGCAACTCGATCAAATTGAGAAGGCATTTAATACTTGCGTATACAGGCGCCATCTCTTCTGCGATACTTAAAACTTTTCTTTGAATGTACAAAACATGCAAAAAGTTCGTCGGTCGTAAGGTTTGAACCACGTCTCATCGACTCCAAATACCGCCGTCTGTACCCCTAGGCTACTGATGTCTTATGACAATACGGCGAATTTTGAAATACCTTGACAGCCTAGCCTAGCAATCGCTAGAGCTTCAGAGAGTTCGCCACCTATCAAGAAGGTGGCACTGTTTTCAATAAGAAACTGGATTTGCATTAAGTTCTAAGTTCGCATAGCATGACCTATGTTATGTCATCCATGCTATGCTAACTTAGAACTTAATGCAAATCCAGTTTCTTATTGAAAACAGTGCCACCTTCTTGATAGCTGGCGAACTTTCTGATGCTCTAGCGATTGCTAGGCTAGGCTGTCAAGGTATTTCAAAATTCGCCGTATAGTCACAAGGCATCAGTAGCCTAGGGGTACAGACGGTGGTATTTGGAGTCGATGATCCGGGGTTCAATCCCTACGACCGACGCACTTTTTGTATGTTTGGTACATTCAAAGAAAAGTTGTAACTACCGCAGAAGAGATGGCGCCTGTATACGCAAGCATTAAATGCCTTCTCAATTTGGTCGAGTTGCCTGTCTATCTCAGTATGTATATTGTAGTCTTTGATGTCATCAAGCCATCGGGCCAACGTCGACCTTGCTTTCTTTTTTCTGCTGGTGCTCTCGATGATGTTACACGTTACGTCCACCTCACATCTTGTAGCCTGGCGACATTGCTAGCCCATTTCCACTTAAGCTTCTGGGCCTTGCTAAGTGCATCTATATTAGTGAGTGATTTATTTTGTATTTTTCTTAATTTCATCATGCTCCGTTCCTTTCCGTTTGCCATCTGACTATTAGGGTAATTGTCAGTCACAAAAACAAAATGTCCTCCGAAGAGATGCAGAAACCTTGTTGATGTTGATGTTGTGAAGGGACGGCTGTCGACCGCTCGTCACGGTCATTCAGCCCAATTCCCTTAGGTTGGAGTCTTAAAATCATCGCCACAGTCTGTTTTTAGCATATTAGCACTATAAAATTCATTTTTGAATTACTGACTGAAAACTAGTGATCTTTTTAGATATTTTCAAGATTATTCATTTCCTATAATCAAATGTAGCTCATTAGAGTAGTAAAATTTTAAAAATAAAAATAAATCTTAGTTTTACTTTACTATGGAGAAACGCAAATCTTAAGAATTTCAGAATTCGGTAGAACCCCTAAATCTTATCCAAATATAAAAATAAAAAAAGCGTTATTTTTTTACGTATTAGAACAATATAAGAGGGTACAATATTGAAATTTAAAATTTTCGGTTTTTAAGGATGACCCTAGTGCTAAGTCTTTTTCCATTTTTAAAACTAGATATTTTTTTTTCTCTTCCATAACTATTTATTCCTACTATGGGTGTGCTGTTTGTTTTTGACTGTAAATGATACTGTTTCGTTGATATTATGTATATATTATATATGTATTTTTGTAAGTTTATAGTCTTTCCTTTAGTTAAGTTGTTTATATTGTTTTTTTCTGTTTCACCTACCCAAATCATATGATTATATTGTATCATTTCCACCACCCAAAGGTTGTCTGCAACAGATCGCTTTTTATTCATATTCATATAATTTATTGCATAAAATATAAAAAATCGGCCAAGTGCGAGTCGGACTCGCACATGAAGGGTTCCGTTAAATAAATTGCTTTTTACGATTTATGACGTGTTAAAAAAAAAACTACTAACTAGATCTCGTTCAAACCAATTTTCGTTGGAAGTTTACATGGTAATGTACATCATATATTTTTTTTAGTTTTATCATTCTCTTATTTTAGAAGTTACAGGGGTCCCCCACATTTTACCATTTTGGAAGTGTCTCTCGCACAAACTATTCAGTTTAGAATAAAATGATGTTAGTAACCTCATTATCATTTTTAAAGACCTATCCATAAATACCCCACACGTATGGGTTTGATGAAAAAAATATTTTTGAGTTTCAGTTCTAAGCATGGGGAAGCCCAAAATTTATTGTTTTTTTTTTCTATTTTTCTGTGAAAATCTTAATGCGGTTTACAGAATACACCCACTTACCAAGTTTCAACAGTATAGCTCTTATAGTTTCGGAAAAAAGTGGCTGTGACATACGGACGGACAGACAGACAGACATGACGAATCTATAAGGGTTCCGTTTTTTGCCATTTGGCTACGGAACCCTAAAAATCGTCTCGATGATGAGTCGACTTAGGGGCAGCTCCAACAGCATTCTGAGGGTGATTGCAGGCCGATATGATAGTCCAATTTTGGCTCATTGGATAGGGATGACAAAGAGCTTTCTATCATATAGGAAATAAGTTAGATTTATTTAGTATTATTATTTACTAACACTAGTCGTAAGTCTTCATTAACAAAATATGGATTACCTATATCTGAAATAAAGATTTAAATTAAAAAAAAAAATAACATGTGTTTACATTTGTGTCAAAATACAATTTGTTTCAACTTGTACCCTTTCCGGCATAGCAATCTACTACAATACAACATCTACAACTAACTATAAATTACATTAACAATATAAATTATGTGAGCGTGCTAAATATTTAAAATTAATTACATTCAATTAATATACATGCTCATTATTCTTAAAGGCTTAATTTGTAATTTAATAATATTTTTGTTTTAAATGTATAAATAAATAAGTATACAAGAAAATACCTTGTTTAAAATTTTTACTATAAGACCGCTTGTTGTCCACTATTGTTTAGTTTAATTACACGACTGCCCAACGAAAAGGAGTGTAATGTTTTCAGGTTTAATGTGTGTATGTCTTATTCTTTATCCACCAGAACTAGTGAACGCCTTAACCGATTTAGATGAGTGGGGTATCGTTAGAATCCTTACGTCAACCCGGGTGACGGTAGGATATATGACGTCACAACAAAAACAATATGGCGGCTTATATGATCAATAATGTGTGAACTGAAGAATTTTTTTTTTCTTATCCCATCAAGTGGGGTATCAAAATGATAAGTTTGAAAAGGCGATTTCAAAAATATATACAACTTATGTATTTAAAATTCAATTGTATTAAATGAGACTTTTCAAAATAGAATCGCGAATTGCAAAGAATATTACCATTCGGGGCTATTGAATTATATATCAAAAGAAAGGATTTTGAAAGCTTATCATTAATATAATACATCTTATATGTTTGAGTACACCTCCGGAGAGAAAATCCCAAATGTTCTACATCGCGCTATTGAAATTTTCTCTCGTTGAACGCTAGTCCTGTCAATTTAGTCTGGATCGACATTTGACTGACATTCAAATATAGACTCTTTGAGTAATGATAACAAAGATAATACAAAAGTCACTCGGCGTTTATGACCTTATTAACTGCAAATCATTGCTTTTTCTGCGCATACTAAGAGGACTACTATGGTACGTTATAGCTAATTGTAATTACGTATTTTTTTTTAGGTAAATGGGTCACGCAAAACAAAAACAGGAGCATAAATTAACTGACATACGTAAATATCAGTGCACAGCGCACTCTCGTGAAAGAAAATTAAAAGATATCAGAGAGAGAATAAATAAAAAACCGGTCAAGTGCGAGTTAGACTCGCGCACCGAGGGTTCCGGACCACCCCGTACAATAGAAACAGCTCCACTATAAACTGACACTCACTAAGTATGTGAAAGTGCGTGTCAGTTTATACTGGACATTACATTTTCAGTGATATAATTAAAAATTTATGGTTTTGCAGTGTTTCCTTTATCTGTGCCATAAGACGTTGCTTCGTACCAAATTTCAAGATTCTGAGTTCACGGGAAGTACCCTATAGGTTTTGATTCCCTTGCGAGTTTCGAAAATTTGGGGAACTTTTCGACATAAACACATTAGATTGCGTTGGCTTAGAAATTTAATTTTTTCACAACTCCAAGAAACAGTAGACTTGAGTATTTGATATAAATTTCAGCTTGATACCTCGACGCGTTCCTGAGAAAAAGGGTCTTAACAGACGGACGGACGGACAACAAAGTGATCCTATAAGGGTTCCGCTTTTTCCTTTCGAGGTGCGGGGCCCTAAAAACATTCGAAAATGTCTGCCTTAGAAGTGTTAGTTTGGTAAAGGTGTGTCGGGCCCAAACTCAAGGGAGGCTTCAGGCCTGCGACCCTACGTGGAAATCGAAATTTAGCACTTGTGTTCACTTGAGTAAGAATAATAAGTGTCCACGTGGGGCTTTGTCCCTGGGGCTCCCATAGGGACGGCGCTCTAAACGGGTGCTTTGGGTTCTTGGTCCTCACTTGCCTCGCCACTCATCTTTTTCCGCTCCGCCTTTGGTCCTGAAGTTCGCTTGTAAGACACTCGGGAATAGTGAACGTTCGCGTGGCCTCGCCCTCGGGCTCACGTCGAGAGAGCGCTTTTAAAGGATGCGTCGGGTCTAGTAATTGTAAAAAAAATCAGCAATAGTGAATGTACGCGGCACAGCCTTACACGGAGTTCGACCTTTTTGCCTCACTTGCCTCACCTCTCACCTTCGAGCCTTTGGCCTCAGATTCACTGGTAAAACACTTGCGAATAGTGAGTGTCCACTTGAGACGCTCTTCGGGCCCTCGGGCTCGCGTAGAGAGCGCCCTTTGAAGGGACGCTATGACCCATCAGCCCTAAGCGTAGCTTGGCCTTCGGCCTAGCTTGCCTCACCGCTCACCTTCGGGCCTTCGGCCCTCAGATTCACTTGTAACTTACACGAGGTTAGTCAATGTCAGCATGGGTTCACTCTATGGGCCTCCGGTTATCGGGTTCAAGCGGGAGCACGCGCTCTGATGGGAGTCAAGTTTGCTTGTAAGGAGCTAGCGAATTTCTACATGGGCTCACCCTCTCACCACTCAAGCCCGATTAAAGGACAACACGCTCTGATGGAACGTTTACTGCAAGACACTGTTAGACATTCAAGACAGCTAGTAAGTGGTGTTCGCATCGGCTCATCCTACAGAGGAGAGCGCACTCTGATAGAACACTTTTGGCCTTCGACCCTACTACGAGCACCTGTGTCTTCGGATTTTCAGCCGTCACACGTTAGTGAGAAACTCAAGGATAGTGAGGTTTCGCGTGGGTTCGCGTAGTCAGTGACTCGACTAGATTAGGTACTCGGCTTTCTGGCCCGTGTCATGAACACGCTCTTAAGGAACGCCCTTTGGCCCTACGCGGAGCTCGGCTTTCGGCGCTCATGTTCACTATGACAATCTGTGATAGTGAGTGTCTACGTGAGCTCACCCTATGGGCCTTCAGCACTAGGGTTAGCTTAGGAACTCTGCTTTGACGGATCGGTTTGAGCCTTCGTATCTTCAAGTGATTGGCCGTGAGCGACGAGGCACGCGAGGCCGAAGGCCGAGCTCCATGTAGGGCCGAAGGCTCAAAGAGTCCCATTTGAATGCGCTTTCGATGCCAGCCTGATTCGAGAGCCGAAAGCCCAACGGGTTAGCCCATGCGAACACTATAACGCCTCCACACCCTTTTACTAATATATAATTGCATTTCTTCTCAAATTTTATAAAATATTCGTGGCCTGTTTACTCGGCTCGATCAACAACATTTGCATTGCATGAAACGACACTGGACAAAGTGGTCGTATATTTTGACTTCAAGACACTGGCATTTCTGAAAGCTTGAAAATTTTACAAGCATCATAATTATCTCAAAAACTATTAGAGATTCGGAGCTGAGGTTTGACTTCAATTATTTCAAATTTAATATACTTTCAAAATGATAATAGCAACTAAATGTCAAAAGCCCATAGTTTTTGAATTAAACTGCAAATACTGAAAATTTTGCATTTTTTTACGTATTACGCAGGTAGCACTACTTTTTTTGCTTACAAAACGTTGTTTCACACTCCCCAAATAACATACTTACCAAAAAACAGGTTTAAGTACATCGCGCTTTCTGATTTTAATGTAGAATATGACTGCTCTTACAGGTCAGGTATTTAAACAAGTGTTTACACATAGAAGACTTAAATTGATCAAGGAATCTTCATAACTATAAGTATTTTCATGTACAAGTTCAATAACTAAAAAGTAAAAAATAAAATAATTATTAAAAAAATAAAAAACACAACTGCCGTTGACAAAGGCGTACTAAAAAGTAAGAAACAAGTTGTTAATGAAGTAAAATATTGTTTCAATTATGTAAACTTATATAGTAGTACCTGGACACTATCTCTTTTTGGAATATTATATTTTGTTTGCAGTCGGGGGACCTACTCTTTAGGTTTTGTATGTAATAGGTCACCCGGCTGCAAACAAAATATGAGTGTCCAGGTACTACTATATAAGTTTACATAATTGCAATAATATTTTACTTCATTAACAACTTGTTTCTTACTTTTTAGTACGCCTTTGTCAACGGCAGTTGTGTTTTTTATTTTTTTAATAATTATTTTTTACCTTTGTTTTTCTATTATGTACTACTGCATTGATTACTGCTGAGCAGTAATGAATATTTGTATTGTATTGTTGTATGTCATCATGGGGTTGGTTTTTAGCCTGACAACAACATGTTTACATGTCCTTTTTGTATACATTATTCAGCAGTGGACGTCTTTCAGCTGATATGATGATGATAATGATGATTTAAATGGGTCATTGTCAGTCACAAAAACAAAAATCATCTTTCCGGTGGTCAATAGTTAAGGGCTTACGCTCACATATAATATGTTTTTATCACATAGAATTATAGAAGGGGCAACGCCGTTTATGCGGATTCAGAGTTCAACCAAAAATTAGGCTTTATAGCCCTTAACTTTGGCAATGTCCACGGAAAAGACGCGAACCTAAATCTGACAATGACCCAAATCATACTTAATTCAAATGAATTTCCTGTGTCTTCTTACTAATTTTACTGTATGTATTACATATTAAAAATAATAATGTAACTACTAGTATATTTCTCTTTTCCCCTATACTTTTCTTTTGGGAATCCTAGTTCAGGATCTTGTAATTATCCCTGATTATTTTTTTTTTGAATATAGTTACATCTGTAAAATATGTTTTCCATAAATTATTCTATTCTTCTTTTTATTTTTGTACCATAATAAATTTGAAATATCAACATTGCAGGGCAAACTCCACAGGAGCGGAGAAGGAGTCCTGTAACATACCAATCTAGCCACTACAGACACACAGCTGCCAGGAACGCCTCTTTAGTAAATAAAAATCATGAAAGGAAACTCACTGCCAAGAAACTCTTTAAATGTGGCCACTGTAGTTACACAGCCAGTGACAAAGCATTGTTACTAGATCATTTGAGTACACATACTTATGACAAAAGTTCTAAAAGTGCCCAAAAATGTGATACAGAAGAACAGGGAAAGGCTTGTATTGAAGTCAAGCCTTATAAATGTAGTCATTGTAGTCATGCTTGTGCTCGCAAATATGATATAAAAATCCATGAACGGGTACATACTGGGGAAAAACCATACAAATGTGGCCAATGTAGTTATGCTAGCACCCAAAAAACTGCTTTAAAAAACCATGAATTGACACATTGTAGTGAAAAACCATACAAGTGTGGCCAATGTAGTTATGTTAGTGCCAATAGCAGTAAATTAAAAGTGCATGAAAGGATACATACCGGCGAACGACTTTTCAAATGTGGCCAATGTAGTTATGCTAGTGTCTTTAAGAGTAATTTAACATCCCATGAAATGAAACATACTGGTGAAAAGCCCTACAAATGTGATCATTGTAGTTATGCTTGTATCAATAAAAGGAATGTAGATATCCATAAGAGGAGACATACTGGTGAAAAACCATTCAAGTGTAGCCAATGTAGTTATGCAAGTGCTGATAAAGGTCAGACAAAAGTGCATGAACGGATACATTCTGGTGAAAAGCCTTACAAATGTGGCCATTGCAATTATTCTAGTAACCGGCAGGGAAGGTTAAAAAACCATGAAAAGAAACACACAGGTGATAAGTTAATATACGAGACCGCGGCTTCAGACACCGGCAGCGTCCGCGCCGCCGCCGCCGCCGCCGCCCCCCCCGCCGCCGCCCCCCCCGCCGCCGCCCGCGCGGACAGCGGCGCACGTCGCCACATCGACCACGACCACACTTACCAACGGTCGGAGGCTGCACCGGGACCCAGCGGGACTTCTCCAGGTTTGTGCGCGTTTCATACTGTGATATTCCACTTCCACTGATGTGCTGACTATTTTAAGTACCTAGAGAAGTACTCGTAATGTTTAGGTTATTTTTACAAGCTTTATATTAACTTGCACTGTTCGTATGTATGTAAGTTGTCCGTCAAAATTTGCAATCCATTTTTCAGTCACTTCCCGTTATCCAATTGAGGTGAAATTTTGCAAGCATATGCTGATCTGATGCTGGAGCTGGAAGGTGGCCATAGGAACTCCGCAATAAAACGACACAACCCCATCGAGTTTGGGCTCGTTAGAATCGTCTCTATGAGTACTTGATGATGGTAAGCAGAAAAGTACAGTCGGCAGTAAAAGCTTGTAACAAAAATTACATTTTTGACAGAAACTTATTTAACAGTATTTTTGAATACCCCAGTAAGTAATATCACTCTTTCTGGATACCCCAGAAAGAGTGATATTACTATTGGATATAATTCTGTTCACTATAATCATTAATCACCCAGGTGATCGTGCTGGATATGGCGTACAATAGGAACACCTGGGTGATCTCATAAGACATATTCTTCCAATACGATCACCTGGGTGATCGGGTCTGGTGATCTTAAAGGATACCGCGCCGAAGGTAGTGTAAGCGCTACAGCACTCTACCAACGATTGAAGCTGAACTGTTTTTTTTTTTAACTACGACGGTGGCAAACAAGCTTACGGCCTGCCTGATGTTAAGCCTATGGACACTTGTGACTCCAGAAGAATCACAAGCGCGTTGCCGACCCTTTATTCACTTGATGATTCGCTGTGTTGGCAGATAGAGACATGCAGATCCCTCACTCCCAACAAAGCGCATCCTAGGGAGCTCTGGCGACCTTACTCACATTTATCCGCCTGTCTTAGGCCATAAGCAGACGCCACTCTTACGGAATCGGCGGACTGCACTGACCACCGCGTGATTTCGGCCCGTGTGGATAAGTCATAGAGGTAGAATAGATAGAGGGAGTCACCCACACATACACACATGAGTGACAAGGATGTATGCATAGGCAATACCGCAAGTGGGAACGAGATACAGTGTCATAGTTTCTGTCTCTCATCGCGTATACGGATTTTTTGTTTGCCACCAGCTTGTTTGCCACCACACCTGTCAAAATTTGTACTGAAACTGACACCACCACGATGTCACTGATATAATACGACTAAATTATAAATGACATTAGACGTCAAGAGTATATTAGCTTCTGATACTTCTTAATTTAGTAAGGTTAATTTACCATCGTCCCTTTTGGGTATACGCTAGGACGCCATCTATATTACCTACCTAAGCACTAACATTTATATGGACCCTGAGTCTGAAATAAATAAATAAATTAAATATATCCTCTATCTACGGGAGAAGTGCCGAAAGCACGGCGTCCTGTCAAATTCTATTCCTATCTCGCTTTATCTTATAAATCTGTGCCGCTCGTGCCGTCCGCCGCGCTCGGACGTGTAGAGTCAGCTTAAGGGGACGTAGGTTCGTGGTCATCTCTCCCTCTCACTGAGCATAAGGGTGAGCGAGATGGAAGTGCGTGTTTGGAAGCGCGGGTATCATGTTTTTTTAATTTAAATGCGTTTTAATAAATTAAAAAGTAATAGCTCATTGCCCTCAAACATGACATTGCCGATTTTTAGAACCAATTTTAATATGTTTAGCTGGACCTATTTTCGTGATTTTTTCTATCGAGCGAAAGTCAAAAACTCAGGATTCGAATAGCTGTTTTTTTTCGAGAAAGGCCTAAAGATTGCTAATTAAATGTAGGGCAGCCGTATTATAATCCAAACAAGAGCTACGATTTTTTTAAATCAGTTTTTGGATCTCACGTCGCCTTAAGAGTCCGCAATAAGCTCGGCCGAATTTCGCCTTCCCATACAAACGGAGATCCGGTATCATTTTAAAACTACGTTTCGGATTGTAACGAAACTGCGTATACAATGCTAGTGCAGGTATATCTAGGTCTGTCATTAGTTTATATGGCTCCAGTTTATAAAACAAACAAAATACAGCAAAAACAAGTTTCGTATAAAAAACTTAAATTTGCTGTATTTTTTTACTATGGTATCTTAAGCTACATAAACTAATGGTACTTAACTTATTCTAAGTACAAAGAGCAAACTAGCTATGCGTTTTAAAATGAGAGCGTAACTACGTTTGTATGGAGAATTCAGCTTACTGCGGACTCTTAAGGACTCCGTTGCCGAATTCCGACCGGATCTCCTCCATAGACCGCTGACGACCGCTTTAGCCTAGTTAGTTGGTAGTGACCCTGCCTACGAAGCTAGAGGTCCTGGGTTCGAATTCCGGTAAGGGCATTTATTTGTGTGATGAGCACGAATATTTGTTCCTGAGTCATGGATGTTTTCTATGTATTTAAGTATTTATCTATCTATATAAGTATGTTTATCTTCGTCTAGTACCCATAGTACAAGCTTTGCTTAGTTTGGGACTAGGTCGATTTGTGTAAGATTGTCCGCAAATATTTATTTATAGAAAATCTATAACTCACACAAGGCGACCAAGTAGTGAAATATGCTAGGACACCTACTCTACACGTTTAGTGGGAATGTATTTTTCCCTCCGACATAGTTATGTTTCAATTGCTCGTAAAGTAAAGATTTTTAACCTTTTTTTTTCGATTCGCAGGACACATTTGCGTAATAGGTATTCAGCTTTAAAGTGATATTTTTTGTTTAAGTCACGTGTCCCTCCCAGCTTAAATTAGAATTATTTATTATTTAATCAGAAGTATTGGCGCAAGATCGGTAGCGGGTCAACTATAGAGCCTGCGCGTGGCCCGACCCGATGCGCACTTGGCCTATTTTATTATATAGTGTTAACTGTATTGTAAGTACCTGATATTAATGTTGATACATTTTTTTAATCCGCAGATTCACGAGACGACGCTCCGTTTGAACAAGAAAAGACCATGGCAGTTATATAAATGTTAATTTGGCTTGATAAGATACAACAATTTTACATAACTGAGGTGCTTTCTAATAAATGTTTAAGGATGTATATTGATGACACTGCCTTCCAAAGAATTATACCCACTATTATTTCCATAAGCCTTAGTCTTTGTATCTCAGCATCCTCCAACCGTCTTCCTGGTTGTACCCTAATGAGCCCGGGGTCCGTCTTGGCACACATAATCCCAATATTTGGCGTAGCCATTAGTTTTACGGTCCTGCGCGCGCTGCGGTCACGGGAGTCCGCTGGATGCGGGTGGCGCAGGACCGGTCATTTTGGCACTCTTTGGGGGAGGCCTATGTCCAGCAGTGGGCGTCTTTCGGCTGATATGATGATGATGATTAGTTTTACGAAAGCGACTGCCATTTGACCTTCCAACCCAGAGGTTGTAACGGTTCAGAAAAGATTGTGGTTACCAACTGCCACATGGCAACAGCTAAAACGTAGTCATTGTATTCTCTTAGTGTACGGCCCGAGTACCCGCGCTGCTATGAGCGGGGCCTGCAGGAGAGTAGGAGACTGGCGGCAGGCGCAGCGCTTGCGCAGTGTCGCATGGAAACCGTCCTCTTGAGCGTCCGCGAACATACCGGATGCGCTACAGTGTCGCGGCAGCCGGAACAGTACCCTGAACGCATCATTGTACTGGACGTGCATTGCATTGAGCGATCGCTGGGAGTATTTGTGGTATACAGCGATGTCCAGTACGCCTTAAACTTGCCACCACGAGCAGAAATCACGAGGCGGACTGCATGCAATCCGCCAATTTCATACGTGTAGCGGCACCGAAGTCTAAGGTGCCGCTACTATCCTCTATCTACGGTATTTTTGTAGTGTATTTACTAAAATAGTATTTCTAAGGATATTACTATACAGATTTCCCACTAAAGAGCTGTATCAACTATGTAATCAACTAACAATGAGAATGCTGTATATCGTCTGCACTATACTAAAACTACATAAAACATCAAAATATGCTAAAAGTAATATACTTTCTAAAAGACGTAAAAACATCGTTGCCCCCATAGATATATAAAGTATTTTACGTCATATCTGGACATAAAGTAGGACTTAGCGCACGCTATGCGTGCGGAAAACCCCACTTCCTGGCCAGATAGAGACGTAAAATGTTGTACTCACCACGGGCGGTAATAAAGAAAGCCTCAGAGCGCATATTTATCGCCCTTGCCTTCGGCTCGGGCGTCAAATACCTGCGATCTGAGACATTCTTTGTTTAACCGCCCTAGGTAAGTAATGTACTATTATATATCTATATGGTTGCATTGCATCTCTGACCACTTGTAGATCTGCATTCGCTATAAGACAGTATTTATCACAATCTGTATACCTCTATAATAAAATAAATACTAAACTTCAGATATACCAGTTGCATCAATACAAATGCAAGAAAGTTGTAGCGGAATGGATTAAAACGCTCACTTATGAGGAAACGGAATATTTATTGTTCCAAATAACATAAAAGTACAAATTGTAAGTATAAGAATATGTTATTACTTATTAGATATTAAGGACCCAACGGAAATAAAACTAATATTGTTTATATTCTATATAGTTTATTGTGTACTCTATAGTTAAGAGGTAACAAAAGTTAAAATGTAACCCACGAATTTCAGGTATAGTAGGGTCATTTCGCCGGTTACGTGTGCGCGTGTGTGTGAGTTTGTGTGGTATAGGGTCATTTCGCCGGTTGGCGACCACCTAATTTCATGTGCCGGTTAGCGACCACTTAGCTGACTTGGTGAACTGAAAGCATATTTTCTCGTTTTTTTTGTAAATTCCTATTCCATAACTACAAACAATAAGGCATACGGCTGACTGTTTCAATAGGCTCTGTAGAATTGATGTTATCTTCAATTGAAAAAACCATGTTCTTCAAGTGGTCGCTAACCGAAGGTGGTCGCGTAACCGGCGAAATGACCCTACAATACCTCGAAGAGTGAGTTACTTGGTATTCAAGGCAGGTGCAAAGTGTTATCCACGTCTTCCCCAAGTCAAGCTTGATGGCACTCCTCTAAAGGTAGTTGACGAGTTTAAATACCTGGGCCATTGGGTTACCGCGTCACTTAGCGACAACAAGGATATCGAGAGGGAGCGTAGGGCGCTGGCGGTTAGAAGTAATATGTTGATCCGTAGGTTTGCTCGGTGTACTAAAAACGTAAAAATCACTCTGTTGCCAGTCATTTTACCTGCAGCCTATGGATCAATTATACTCTTAAAGCTTACAGCGCCCTGCGCGTCCAGTATAACAACGCTTTCAGGATGCTGTTGGGGCTGTCGAAACATTGCAGCGCGTCAGGAATTTTGTCATATATGTATTAATGTTTAATATAAGTGGATAATTTTGTAAAGTGTACTAACATTACATTTAAGTTTATTTATTGTAATTAACCAAATATGGTTTTTTTTTTTTTTTTTTTTATTTAGAAACAAACGGTCTTAAAATATACAAATTAATTAGCTGGAAGCTATACATTAACAATATCAATAGACCTATAGTTTCCTTATTGTTATTAAAATTAACATAACTATTTAAATCACTAGGTATAACCGATATCATTACATACAATATATATATATATATATTTATTTACATACAATATAGATACATATATTTTTTTTTACTTTTACCGTTATCTAATGTTTTATATTACACACTATATTAACATTATTTTAAAAAGGAATAAATTTGTTTTTAAATGTTACTAGCGAACTGCCAAATAAATCTGCATTCATACACTTTTTATTGTAAAGCTGGCATGCGCGTTTAATATATGAATTTTGTGCGTGATTTCTGTTCTATGAGGCACACGAAAGTCTATATTGTATAACAATTCAGGGGCATCTATAAAGTTGTTGATTATTTTATACAGGAAAAGTAAATCAGCACACGAGCGTCTGATTGAAAGCCCTTGAAAATTGTATCTTTTAGCTGAGGAAGCATAATCAACGTGATTTATTCCGAAATAAAATTATTGATTGATTGATTAAACAACAGCATGTAATGGAGGAGCGAGACTTCCTGACACAGGTTTTTTACCTACTAGGAAGCCCCAACCTTGTTGTCATTCTGTGACTTGTTTTTTCTCAAATAAATTTAATTTTATTTTTATTTTTTATTACTATCAATTAGGTAATGGATCTTTGTAATCTGAATTAATAAGTGAATTAAATTGAATAACTCAACGTCAAATTGACAGCCATGACTGACTTGACCTCCCTTTCTCCGGTACATGCTATGCGAACTTAGAACTTAATGCAAATCCAGTTTCTTATTGAAAACAGTGCCACCTTCTTGATAGCTGGCGAACTCTCTGAAGCTCTAGCGATTGCTAGGCAAGGCTGTCAAGGTATTTCAAAATTCGCCGTATTGTCAGAAGGCATCAGTAGCCTAGGGGTACAGACGGTGGTATTTGGAGTCGATGATCCGACGTTCAAATCCTACGACCGACGCACTTTTTGTATGTTTTGTACATTTAAAGAAAAGTTGTAACTACCACAGAAGAGATGGCGCCTGTATACGCAAGCATTAAATGCCTTCTCAATTTGGTCGAGTTGCCTGTCTATCTCAGTATGTATATTGTAGTCTTTGCTCCGGTATATCCTCTCTGAGGAAGGCCCTCAGAGAGGATATACCGGAACATATCCGTTACTGGCCGCACTGCAGGCCAAACGGGGAAAAAAAAAAAGACTTACTTGACGTTGACACTGTTGACAGACAGTCCGCGATATATAGAAAAGTACTCTGTGGTCCGCCATAAAATAAAGTCTGCCACTATGGAATATGTTTGGAACGTTAAATAATTTCTTTGGGGTTTATAAATATATTAGACGTCTCTCGGACTGTTTCAAAACCGAGGTGATTAATAAGTAATAATAAAGACGTTTACTGGTCGACGATGGAGTCCGCAGCGCCGAAGGAAGCAGGCGTAGACGAAGTGTGTGTGAAGTCTGAGCACTCTTTGGAGGATGTTTGTATTAAAAGCGAGCCCTGGGACAATGCGTCTGCACAAGACGAGCCCTCGTGCTCGGATGTATTTGTAAAAGCAGAGCCCTCGTGCTCGTACGCGTGTGTAAAAGACGAGCCCTCGTGTCCGGCGGCCGCGGACGCGCGCGACGCCAGCGAGGCGGCGGCGCGGCTGTACGTCGACCACGTCGTGAAGGACGAGCTCGTGCTCGGCGCTGTCCTAGTGCAGCCCCGCGGGCCCTGCGCAGCGCCAGGTCGGTTGTATACGGTCTGTCAATGTATTTTTTTTGGCTAATTATTTATCAGGCAGGCAGTTTAAACAACTGATGATGCCAGTATCCAGTTAACTTTAAATATAATTATAATTGTTGAGCTTTACTTTTCTGTTTTGTACAAATGTGCTTGTCTTATTTGTTCTTGAATTGGTTGACATTGAGAACTGAGACCACATCAACTGGCAGTTTGTTTCAAGCTTTCACCACCCTGTTGCTCGAGAAGTGTCTATGGGGGTTATTGTGTAACCTGCGAGCAACCAGCTTTAGGTAATGTCCTCTGATTTGGGTGTTATTGTTCTCTTAAAACATATTATGGAAATGTTTGAGATCATAGTGCCCGGTTAGTATCTTGTGTGTCTTGTTCAGCTCACCACGTTCCCTGTGCTGTTTTAGGGTTTCAATCAAAATAAGGTGTACGTTTCAATGGTCTGAAACCAACCTCGGAGCATTGCAGAGGATTTTCTCAGTGGCATTGAAGAGGATACCACTACGTTAGGCGCCCATATGCTACGGCATTCACCAGCATGCGTTGGAGTCTGTCAATGTGCGCAGGGTAGCGGGGCCTTGGGAGAGGAATGCTTTAGCGCAAACCAGCAGACGCGGGGGGAAAGTATCGAAAATTATTTTCCTCAGACATGCAATTACATTTTTTCATTACGTGCGTTATAACAGGCTTCAAAGTATCACCTTTCGGCGGTTTCGGGCAGAACAACTCGAGAGAACTGTAAAGAAATTTCATTCAAATTGTAGACCTAGACAGGGAAGTAATTTTTTTTAATTTTCATTCCACTATTTGTGGCACTGTTCAGCCATGAAAATTTGTTTGATTTCTTGGAGTTTTATTTAATTCATTGCATCGGCGCACAATGGCAGATGTCGGCGCACACAGCTGGATGCCGCGGCATGCCGGCGCTATGCCGTGGCATGCTAGCGCCTACTGCCGCGGTATCCTCAACGCGCTCTTCAATGCCTCAGTCAGTCCGGTTCAGAGATCTGATGCTCTGCCTTCCCATCCGCCAGTTTGCGCTGGGTCAGAGCACAAACAAGGTTGCAATCTGCATTCCCGGCCGCCGGAACGGCCCGCGGCATAGCGAGGGATTTCCCCTCGTCAGTGTGCGCTGCAGCGGGGCAAATACTTTTCTGTGCTCTGCTCTGCCTGCTCTGCCGTCCGCTGGTTTGCGCAGGCCTTTACATGTATTGGTAGAATTTGCGCAAATTCATCCAATACACGTTACAAGTATACTGCAGGTGCAAGTCTAAACTTGAATACATAATTTTGCTGTACAATGAAATCCTTATTTCTTAATATATTTTATTTTAAAAATAAATCCAGTCGTATTCGTAAGGTTGGCATGTTCATGGGGAACTGTATACGTTTTTACAATAAAATACCTACCGAAATTGTTAATTTGCTGTTAAGTAAATTTAAGTCTCATATTAAAAATTATTTGCTAAGCAAGGCGTATTATAATGTCAACGATTTCATAAACGACAAAAATGCCTTTCAGCCAGTAGCAGTCAAATTCTATTACAATTAATATACCTTTGAGTATGATTGTCTTGGCGTATTACCTTTGTAATTATTATAAGTACCGGAGGAAATAGTTATTCCGTTTTATGTAACATGAGAGCATGTAATGCTTTTTCTCACCGAACAAGTCGCTTTAATCTTTGCTATTATCAATGTCCAGTGGCTTGAATATGTCATGCTCGCTTAAAGGGCTTTGCTTACGGTGGCGTCGTTGATCGGGTCGCCACCTTCCCTAACATATGGTTGAGGGAGGCGATGGCTGAGATATGCGTCATACTCGTGATCGGGTGCTGTTTGTGGAGTCCGGTCTGTTCATGCTTGCAAGGGCATAGTAACTACCTAAATACTAGTGTTATTATCATTATTTTGACGAGAGACATCATTCTGTTCTTGACACGTTTTATTGTTATTGACCCTGTACATCTCTGACAATATTACATTAATGATCCTTTTTTCTGTTTTAACGCTTAGAGACAGTATACATCTCTATAAGAATATTAGAATAATTATTAATTGTATTTGGACCCTCAGAGACCTTATACATCTCTGGGGTACTAAATTAATATCATAAACGTGTTGTTAATTCTGATACAGACCTTATATCCAATGTAATTGATAATATTTTACAATTTTGGATTTATTTACTTTTCATTTAGTGACATTTAGTTTGTTAACCGTTTAGGTACTAATTGGTTAAAAACTGCAATTTTAAAATGATTATTGTGTTAGATTATTAATATTATATTGTAGAATACCATTTGACATGTAAAAGTGCCCTTGTGGCCTATTTGCAGAATAAATTATTGATCTTGATTTTTGAAAATCTTCCAGGGCAAACTCCGCAGAAGCTGAGAGGAGGACCGAAACCCTACCAATGTGGCCACTGCAGTTACACAGCTGCCAGAAAGGCCTCTTTAGTAAATCATGAAAGGAAACACACGAACGAGAAACTCTTTAAATCTGGCCACTGCAGTTACATAGCTGCCAGAAAGGCCTCTTTAGTAAATCATGAAAGGAAACACACAAACAAGAAACTCTTTAAATGTGGCCACTGCAGTTACACCGCTGCCAGAAAGGTCTCTTTAGTAAATCATGAAAGGAAACACATGAACGAGAAAATCTTTAAATGTGGCCACTGCAGTTACACAGCTGCCAGAAAGGCCTCTTTAGTAAATCATGAAAGGAAACACACGAACGAGAAAATCTTTAAATGTGGCCACTGCAGTTACACCGCTGCCAGAAAGGCCTCTTTAGTAAATCATGAAAGGAAACACATGAACGAGAAACTCTTTAAAGGTGACCACTGCGATTATGCAGCCAGTGACAAAACATTGTTACGCAATCATTTGACTACACATATTCGCAACATGCCGTATAAGTGTGGCCAATGTAGTTATGCTTGTTCCGAAATAAATAATTTAAAGGTCCATAGAAAGATTCATACTGGTAAAAAAACATTCAAATGCGATCAATGTAGTTATGCTTGTGCCCATAAAAGTAATTTAAGACAACATAAAAGAACACATATTTGTGAAAAACTACACAAGTGTGGTCATTGTGCTTATGCTAGTGCCGTCAAATCAAAATTAGAAATCCATGAGCGGATACATACTCGCGAAAACCTATACAAATGCAATAAATGCAGTTTTGCTAGTAGCCGAAAAAGTCATATAAAAATCCACGCAATTATACATACTGGTGAAAAGCCTTACAAATGTGGCCAATGCAATTTTGCTAGTGCCCGCAGAGGCAATTTAATAGTACATGCAACTTTACATACCAGAGAAGGATTTTACAAATGTGGCCAATGTAGTTATTCAAGTAACCAAATGCGGAGGTTAAGGGACCACCAATTCGAATATACACACGGTCGTGGCCGCGTGGCTGCAGACACCAGCTGCTGTGGCCCCGCCCCCCCCGCCGCCGCCCGCGCGGACAGCGGCGCACGTCGCCACATCGACCACGACCACACTTACCAGCGGTCGGAGGCTGCACCGGGACCCAGCGGGACTTCTCCAGGTTTGTGCCCCTAACCTAACCGTATTTGAAGTAAGGAGATAATACTCAGGGTTTTTCTTCATCATCATCATATCAACCGGAAGACGTCCACTGCTGGACATAGGCCTCCCCCAAAGAGTGCCAAAGTGACCGGGTTTTTCTTAACGGTAATTATTGGCAAATCTAATCAGCACGTAAGATTTTGTTACGCTAGTTCATATCTGTTTTGAAGTAAGAGTATGTACAAGTATGTATAAGTTTTTTTTTTATACCACGTCGGTGGCAAACAAGCTTACGGCCCACCTGATGGTAAGTGGTTACCGTAGCCTATGGATGCTTGCAACAAATTAGTTAGTTCTGTCCCTATCTCGCTCTATCTTATAACCGCTCTACTATATTACTACTGCTCGTGCCGATGCCGTCTGCCGGGCTCATAAGTTTGGTGTCAGCTTATTTATATTAACCCCCGACGCAAAAAGCGGTTATTCGCGGACGGTTTAGAAGGCAAAATGACTAGTGTAATATTTTGCCTATATCGCTTTTAGTCTAATACATCGCGAACGGTCTAGAACGCAAAATGACCACTCATAGGTAGGTTAGGTTCGTTAGGTCCCTTCTAATAGCCGAAGGCCAAACAGCACAGAAAACCGTCGACATCGCTAGCGTAAAGATAAAACGACAAAAATGATGTAGACATTTTGCGTTCGACACCGTTCGCGATGTACACTAGTCATTTTGCGTTCGACACCGTTCGCGATGTACACTAATCATTTTGCGTTCTGCACCGTTCGCGATGTACACTAGTCATTTTGCGTTCTACACCGTTCGCGATGTACACTAGTCATTTTGCGTTCTGCACCGTTCGCGATGTACACTAGTCATTTTGCGTTCTACACCGTTCGCGATGTACACTAGTCATTTTGCGTTCTACACGGTTCGCGATGTACACTAGTCATTTTGCGTTCTACACGGTTCGCGATGTACACTAGTCATTTTGCGTTCTACACCGTTCGCGATGTACACTAGTCATTTTGCGTTCTACACCGTTCGCGATGTACACTAGTCATTTTGCGTTCTACACGGTTCGCGATGTACACTAGTCATTTTGCGTTCTTGATCGTCCGCGAATAACGCGCAAAAAGAGGGGTGTTATAAGTTTGACTTGTCTGTCTGTCTGTGGCATCGTAACTCCTCAACGAATGGACCGATTTGAATGCGGTTTTTTTATTCGAAAGCTGACGTGACTGAGATGGCTCTTAGCTACGTTTCAACAAAATCAGTTCAGTCGTTTTTGAGATATTAAACTTTGAAATGAAAATCTCGGGGGTTTTTCAACTATTCTAAGTTGTTAATTATCCACGCTCCAAAACAAATGCGGACCTATAAATGGCGTAAGCACCTTGCGCACTGAGGCCTGGTCTGGCCCTCCGCCCAGTAGATAATATAGTTTATTTATTTAATCGTATGGCATATATTATTTTTGGCCTTTTTGGGTTTGTCACTCTTTAGTACCACCCAGGGGACACGTGCAGGGTTGTGGTAGGCAGCTCCTGCGGACGCAAGTGACAGTTGTCCCCCCTTTGTCAAGTGAGTGGGCAACTCGACTGTTAGAGGTTCTTAAGCCGCCCGAAGGCCTCTAACTCGGCTTAACGACTACTGTCATAGACAGCAACCGGGATCAACTGCTTAGCGTGCCTTCCAAAGCACGGAAGCGCTCATTTATAGTAACCACTCAAACAGGCGGTCATCCATCCAAAGACTGACCCCTGCCGTCTTTGCTTGACCTGCGTTATCGTTTCCGATACGCAGGCGCCGCCGGGCTATGAACGCTTCGATAATATAGTACAGTAAAACAAATGGTCCGACGAGTAGTTGAGATATTGCTTTAGCTAATACATTTACTGGTGGTAGCGGGTCAGCAACACAACCCTTTACTGCGTGTGGCCCGATGCGCATTTGGCCGATTTTTATTATCAAGTAATCATCATCACATATTTAAGAGTCAGGCTCTTGTCGGTGGAGCGATTAGGTGCGTCCACACCAAACGCACGCTCACTCGAGCCGCTCAGGCGAGCGTGCGGAGGGCTCGGGCGAGCCGCTCGGGTGAGCGTGCGTTTGGTGTGGACGCACCTATTCCCATTTGTCTCTATTCTCAGCTTTCTTCTTTCTTGCTTGATACGACACGCTGACTACTTTTTCCTTGATTTGGTCCGTAAATCAAGTAATAGCATAGACTATTTATTTATTTATTTAAACTTTATTGCATAGTAACAAGTTACAAATACAAAAGGAGAACTTAATGCCATAAAGCAATCCCTACCAGTCAACCTACTGTCTCAATACAATTTATTTCCTCCGCAGATTCACGAGACAAGGCTTCGATTAAAAAAGAAAAGTTCTTAGGCTATTTTAATACAGACATGCAGGGACAGCGGGTGCTTTTATACTCCAAATCGTCTGAATAGGTATATTTTTTTTTAATGTATGCATTTTTTAAAACTGACTCGCTTTGTTGTTTTGCTTGGTTGGATTAAACTCAATAAATCTCCTTAAAACTGAACTCTTTAGATTAATGTCTATTGGTACTCTTTGTTTTTGCGACTGTTTGTGTTCTAAATAAATTAAAAAAAAAAAAAAAAAAACTATTCATTCCACTAGCAAATAGCTATTCTGTGGTGGCCTCAATACATCAAGGAGACTTTTGATCAGTGTCCCGTAATGTGAGAGTGAGCGGCAGGCCGCCGGCGAAGGACTGTACGAAATCGTCGCGCGGGTCGGTCTTCGGGTGGCGCGCAGTCGCAGGGCACGGAGACACGCTGGCGACGTTCAGTAACGCCGCCAGACCCGCCAGGGACAGCATCTCGCCTAGACGTGACCCTGGAACAGTGAAGTCAAGTCAACAATATGTAAACAAGACCCCGTCAGTCGTGGAAGCAGGACGGAGAGGCACGCGCCCTACTGAATGCACGGAACGCTATGACCTATGCCATAGAGGATATAATAGATGACGTCCTAGCGTATACCCTTAGGAAGTATCAGAAGCTAATACATTCTTGAAGTCTAATGTCATTTATAATTTAGTCGTGTTATAACGGTGACGTCATGGTGGTGTCAGTTTCAGTACAAATTTTGACAGGTGTGGTGGCAAACAAAAAATCCGTATACGCGGTGCGGGACAGAAAATATGACACTGTATCTCGTTCCTACTCGGGGTATTGTCTATGCACCCACCTTTGTCACCCATGTGTGTATGTGTGGGTGAGTCCCTCTATTCTATTCTACGTCTATGGCTATGTCACATCGAGCGCGGGCAGGTTGCACCCGGGCCCGCCGCGGCACCGCACAGCTCGGTCTGACCAAAGGTGTGACTTAAGCCTGCATACACTGGCGCGGCCTGCGGTGGCGGGCCACAGTAAATTTGACAGCTAATGACAAGTTTTCTATTGTCCGCCGCGGCCAGGCCGCGCCAGTCTGTGAGAGGCCTTAAGGAGACACTCCACGGGCCGACTTCGTCGCGCGGCCAAGTAAGGTCAAGGGGTGGAGCTTGCAGGACTTAGCTGCCACACGATCCGAGCGAGACGGCGGACGGCAAGCGGTAGGCGGAGCTAGCTCCCGTGCTTCCGACACGTATCCACACGTGCCGAATCACGCTGCAGGACTGCATGCAGGCCGGCCGATTTCGCTCGCCTGGCGTCTCCTATACTTAGCTCATGTCGTTCCGTGGATTCAGTTAAGGTGGTTCGATTGCCATACAAAACGTTATTTGACATTCGCAGGCTAACTGCGTGATATTTTAAGAAACTTATGTAACAAACTTTCATAAATTGGCTTCCCATTTGCGCCAAATTCCCCCTTTCCTAGGATAAACTTGTATAAACTAGATTAATTTGAGAAAAATAGTTTTACCAAAATATCACGTCCCAAACCAATTTCTCAAATTAATCTATTTTATACAAGTTTATTCTAGGAAAGGGGGGATTTGGCGCAAATGGGAAGCCAATTTTTGAAAGTATGTTACATAAGTTTCTTAAAATATCACACCGTTAGCCTGCGAATGTCAAATAACGCTTTGTATGGCAATCGATCGATTACCATACCATCATACCACCTTAAGCACGGGACTTTTAAGTGCGACAGAGAGGGAAAACTTCGAATGCTGTTCGCGGTAGGCCCTCTGGGAACCTGCAGGCAGACCGAAGGCCATCCCGACAATTAACCCCGGATGGTCAAAGAAGCTAAAGCAGCTGAAGAGTCCTGTCTCCGTCTTCTAACAGGAGTCATAACTGGTCATGACCTACTGAACAAACACCTCTTCACTTTAGGTACATTTACAGATTGCCCTCTCTTTCACAAACTGTTCCTTTTTATAATATTAGCATAGAAGTAAGTATTAGAGCAGACAAGTAATATTAATAGTAGATACATGCCAATGCAACTCCTTGGTCCTTCACCAAACGGCATGTACACATATTTCCTCATCTTCGACTCGTTCTCCGGCAAAAAGCGTTCTGGATTGAACTCCTCAGGTCTCTCATGATACTTTTTATCCATCTGTAACGCCTGCGCCGGTATATATATCTGCACACCCGGGTCTATAGTCACCCCTGTACCGGGTATAGTGTACTGTCTCACACAGACACGGTACAAAAGTCCCCCTGGCGGGAACTTCCTCATCGCCTCCTTAAAAGCTCGAGCCAGTTTAGGCATTTTTGATATTGCATCGTAGGAGATCTTGCTATCATACTTTAACGTGACCTCGTCGATTTCGTTTTGAATCTCCTTTTGAAGGTGCGGGTAGAATGCTAGCTCGTGGAGGGTGTAACTCATGCTTGAAGCCGAAGTTCCGAAGCCAGCGCTAAAGAATTGAGCGACATTAGCCACGAATATCTTGAATCCCATCTCCATTTCTACTTCCATCGGCGTATTGTCAGGATTTAACTTCTCAAGTGATCGTCCACGCATTTTCCCATTCTTTTGCAACTCTAGCAGCAAATCCACGAAGTCATTCCTTCCAGAAGGCTGGCTATTTCTCTGTTCCAAAATTGCAGACACAACCATGTTGATAGTATGATGAAACTCCTTATCCCACACAAATATGTATCTGCGTAGCTCTGGAAAGAGCTCGTATAGCGTTCTTTTGAATCGCTCCATAGCCGAGTTTGTGAATATCAGCTTTCCTATTAATAGCTTCTCGAATGTGGAATTTTCTGGGTTCATCGACCCTAGGTCGACGCTGAAATCGCACGCGCTAATGAAGTCTATAGCGAAGCGGGCCATGAGATCGAACGCGTTAAAGGTACCTGTTTTCGCTACCTTCCTCACTGTAGTCTGTAGATCCTCCGCATACCTTACTATCAAAGGATACATGGCTTTCAGCTTGGCTAAAGTGTAGGCGGGTGACGTGTGCTGCCGTAGCAATTTCCAAGTGTCTCCGTCTCCGTGAAATACGTTCAGCATGAGCGGCTCTTGTTCAGGATTCCTGCCAAGACCTCGATTGTAGAAGTACGAGAAATCAGAAGTCAAAATCCTCTTCACGATCTCTGGATCCCTGATGACCAGAGCAGGAGTTCTGCCGCGGTAGTAACCGACTATTCTCTCCTCTGGGTACTTTTTGTAAAGTTCGCAAATCACATCGGTGACATTTTTTATAGTGAACACGCAGCGAAAATGGTTGCCGAATAGTGGAATCGGTGTGTCATGTTTAACCCCCCTTTTCGACCAAAAGTCATGGTTCCTGGTAAAGTATACGTATGCCAGGATTAGAATTAGCGGCGCAAGAAGTAGGAACATCTTGTTGCTGTATCGAAACTATTATGAACAAATATATATGCGCCTTTTAAGCGACTGTTTTATTTTGCCGTGATAGGTTTGTTTTATTACTCACCTATTTCATACGGTTGAGTATGGGTTGAGTACATGTTTGACGTTACAGGAGTCACGGAACATGTTTATGGGCAACGATGTCGTGAGTCACGTCACGACTCGTGATTTTCGAGGTTAAATAATGGTTAGTATAATTTAGGCGATGCAGGTCGGTTTCTTATTTTGTTGGATTCGTAGTAGGCCAGTTTCTGATTTTGTCATATTCTTAGAAGGTCAGTTGCTAGCTTCGAAGTAGGACAGTTTCTTATTTCGTTAAATTCTAAGTACCTAGGTTATTTTTTTATGTTTCTCTTTTTCTGACTAGGTCAGATCCTTAGTTTGTGTAGTGTGTAGGTACAGTTATTTTCACCAATAAACCGGTCTGTTGCGAATAACCGATGTGTTTTAGTAGGTTATGGGCTTCTCCAGTAATTAAGTATTACTAGTTATTTTTAGTTTAAAATACATAAATTTTATTGTGCACGTTGTTTCGCGAAACCTAACTACCTCTTAATATTAATTATAATTATATTTGGTACCTATCGTAAGTTTTTTATTCGACACGTATTCTACAATTTCTACATCCAGATATGTAATGCTTTTTCTTATCTTTTTTTACGACATGTGTATAATATTTATTACCTGTAGATTTTTGTCCGGGCGACTACAAAGAGATGTATCCGTTTTTTCAGCGATGTATCAGTTATATTCTTTGGTTATATTCATCATAGCTTTTGCCCGCGACTTCGTCCGCGTAAAACTCGTTTATATCATAGCTCGATACAAACTTTCACCCTCCATTTCCCTTTTAGGGGTAGATTTCCGATATAAAAACTATCATATGTCCTTACCCGAGACTCAAACTATCTTTATTATTATTATCATTTATCATCATCATCACATCAGCCGAAAGACGTCGACTGCTGGACATAGGCCTCCCCCAAAGAGTTCCAAAGTGACCGGTCCTGCGCCACCCGCATCCAGCGGACTCCCGCGACCTTTACCAGGTCATCAGTCTACCTTGTGCCTACCAACGCCGCGCCTACTATCTACCTCTTTACAAAGTTTAATCTAAATGGGTTGTATAGTAGCTTCATACAAATATTCAACCCTCATTTCACCCCCTTAAGAGATCATTTCCAGGATAAAAACTATCCTATGTCCTTTTCCGGAACTCAAACTATCTGTTAATCAAATTTCATCTAAATGGGTCACTCACATCCAAATTTTCACCCCTTAGGGGAGGATTTTCGGGATAAAACTATTCTTTGTCCTTCCCCAGGACTCCCAACTATCGCTATACTAAATTTTCACCCCCATTTTACCCCCTTAGGGAATGATATCCGGAATAAAACTATCAGATGTCCTTTCCCAGGACTCAAATTATCTCCTAACCAGATTTCAACTAAATGAGTTCCATAAACTATGCATTATCCTTTTTCGGAACCCCAAACTTTCTCTATACCAAATTTCATCCAAATAGGGTAGCTACATCCAAATTTTCACCCCCTATTTTATGCCCTTGGAGGATTTTTTTCGGGACAAAAGCTATTCGTTGTTCTTCTACGCGAGTAAAACTATCTCTATAGGCACCAAATTTCATCCTAATGGGTTCTATCCAAATTTAAACCACCATTTCACCCCCTTAGAGGATGATTTCCGGAATTAAAACTACGCTATGTCCTTGCCCAGGACTCAAACTATCTCTATAACAAATTCCATCGAAATGGTTTCCATCCAAATTTTCACCCCCCATTTCACCCCCTTAAGGGATGAATTCAATAACAAAAATTATTATATGTCATTTCCTAGCACTCAAACTATCTCTTAACTTAAGTTTTATAAGTGGTGATATGGATTTAGTCTGAAATAAATAATTTGAATTAAATTAAATTAACCAAATTTCATCTAAAAAGGTCACATTACATCCAAATTTTCATCCCTTTAGGGGGTGATTTTCGGGATAAAACTATCCTATGTGCTTCCCCAGAACTCCGACTCGCTATACCGTAAATGGGTTCCATCCAAATTTTCATCCCCCATTTCACCCCCTTAGGAGATGATTTCTGGACTAAAAAATATTTTAGGTCCTTCCCCAGGACTAACTATCTCCATACCAAATTTCACCTAAATGGGTTCTATCCAAATTTTCACTCCTCATTTCACCCCCTCAGGAGATGATTTTTCAGGATAAAAACTATGCATTGTCCTTCCCTGGTACTCCTTCTATCTCTTTACCAAATTTTAACTAAATGGGATTTATCCACATTTTCACCCCTATTTTCGGAATTCAATAACAAAAACCTATCCCAACAAAAAAAACCCCCTTCACCCCCTTATGGGCAGATTTCCGGGATGAAAACTATCCAATGTCCTTCCTCAGAACTTAAACTACCTCTAAACCAAATTTTAACAAAATGGATTACATCCAAATTTTCACCCCCCCATTTTACCTACTAAAAAGAAGATTTTCAGGATAAAAACTATTCTTTAACCTTCCCCGGGACTCAAACTAATTATATACCAAATTTCATCCAAATCGGTGCAGCGGTTTAAGTAGCTCCATACAAACTTCCACCCCCCATTTCATCCCCTTAGGGGTTTATTTTCGGGATAAAAACTACCCTATGTCCTTCCCCAGGACTTAAACTATCTTTATACCAAATTTCATTTAAATCGGTTAAGCCGTTTTCACGTGATGCGCGGTCACATAAACAGACAAACAGATAAACAGAAAAACAGATAAACAGAGAAACAGACAAAAATTCTAAAAACTGTTGGAACGTGTTCTGTTATCGATTTTAAGTATCCCTAGCCAATTTTTTTTCGAATATCTTCCATGTACAGACTTTTGACCCTCTTCAGCTTTATTATATGTATAGATTTCATGTGTTCCGGAATAAAAATTATTCAATGTTCTTTCCTTGGACTGAGACCTCTCTCTATACCAAATTTCATCTGTATGGGTTCTATCGAAATCTTCAACCCTCATTTCACCACCACAGGAAATGATTTTTCGGGATAAAAACTATGCATTATCCTTCCCTAGGACTCCTTCTATATCTTTACCAAATTTCATCTAAATGGGTTTTATCCAAATTTTCACCCCCTATTTCATCCCTGTGGAGATGATTTTCGGGATTAAAACTATCCGTTGTCATACTCCGGGACTCAAACTATCGTTCAACCAAATTTCATCAGAATGGGTCACAAACAAATTTTCACCCCCAATTACACCCCCTTAGGGGATGATTTTCAAGAGTAAACTATCCTATGTCCTTCCCCAAGACTCCAACTCGCTATACCGTAAATGGGTTCCATCCAAATTTTCATACCCCATTTGACCCCCTTAGGAGATGATTTCTGGACTAAAAATTATTTTAAGTCCTTCCCCAGGACTCTTAACTATCTCCATACCAAATTTCATCTAAATCGGTTCTATCCAAATTTTCACCCCTCATTTCACCCCCTCAGGAGATGATTTTTCAGGATAAAAACTATGCATTGTCCTTCCCTGCGACTCCTTCTATCTCTATACCAAATTTTAACTAAATGGGATTTATCCACATTTTCATCCCTATTTCATCCCCTTGGGGGATGAATTTCGGTATTCAAACTATCTATTGTCATTCTCCGGGACTCAAACTATATCTATACCAAATTTGGTCTAAACGGAGTCCATCCAAAATTTCACCCCCCATTTCACCCCCTTATGGGCAGATTTCCGGGATGAAAACTATCCAATGTCCTTCCCCAGAACTTAAACTACCTCTAAACCAAATTTTATCAAAATGGATTACATCCAAATTTTCACCCCCCCATTTTACCTACTAAAGGGAAGATTTTCGGGATAAAAACTATCCTTTAACCTTCCTCGGGACTCAAACTAATTATATACCAAATTTCATCCAAATCGGTGCAGCGGTTTAAGTAGCTCTATACAAATTTCCACCCCCATTTCATCCCCTTAGGGGTTGATTTCCAGGATAAAAACTACCCTAAGTCCTTCCCCAGGACTCAAACTATCTCTATACCAAATTTCATCTTAATCGGTTGAGCCGTTTTCACGTGATGCGCGGTCACATAAACAGACAAACAGATAAACAGACAAACAGACAAAAATTCTAAAAACTGTTGGAACGTGTTCTGTTATCGATTTTAAGTATCCCTAGCCAATTTTTTTTCGAATATCTTCCATGTACAGACTTTCGACCCTCTTCAGCTTTATTATATGTATAGATCATCTTATTAAAAAAAACACCTACGTGTTTTTTGTGTGTGTGTGTGTTTATTTGTAGTTAGTTTTTGGCATGAAGTACCAAAGCTAATAATTTGAATTTAATATATGTAGTAGGTCTATAGATGGGCAATTTATGAAATAAAAACTGTAGGTGCCGCTACACCAGAACACCAAAAAAAAAATATCAAATTATAGTTTCCATTATTTTGACATATATTTGTACTAAAGTTTCAGGCAATATTTTTTGTAGTGATGGGTTTTATTATGTAGTATAGTTTACCAAAAAATCAAATTAATCGCAAAGACCGAATTCAATAAAAAAATTAAAAAGTGAAAAAAAACAAACCGCCATATTACGAAAACTGACAAGTGTACACGGCTCTTCTTTGGGGAACAGCGGCGCTACCACGAACTTCGAATCTCGAACTTCGTATATCTCCGTTTCGTACCCATAAGTGTGATAGAGACGGAGATATACGAAGTTCGAGATTCGAAGTTCGTGGTAGCGCCGCTGACCTTTGCCTACAAGGAGTATCTAAAAATGAAATTACTAGAACATTTGATAGAAAGGCAAATTTTGTATAGAAACACGGCTATAGCCTTTACAGCCATTCACAATGAATGAATGCACATACTACTAAGAAGATACTACGTATGAATGACAGTTACATATACAGGGTATGGCCTGTAATAGGAGCAAATAATCAAACGGACGCTTCCTTAGAGCATTTGTAGTAACCCCTTGTACCATAATATTTTTTTTTGGATTCGGAGATATTTTGATCTAAAGTTATGACCTCCAAGTAATGTATCTTGGCACCACGACATCATAGCACAGCACGCATTTACTGCTGTCATATCCTCCTAAGGCCCATGGGCCTACTGGAAGGACTTATTCTGTTAAAGGAATTGTAACCATTTTGGGTTGGAATAGAGTTGCATTTGTTTTGTTTTGGTCTTTTTTGAAACAAACGAAATTCAACTCTAGTTCTTACAGTAGTTGATTCAAACTTTAATGTAATTTTTTTGTCGTACCTATGGTGGGCCTTAGGAGGATATGACATCATAGCACAGCAGTCAATGCGGATTCTGAGGTAACATCACGTAACGAGTCATAATAGTTTTTGCATTTTGGTTTTCAAAAGATATTTTTGTGATTTTTTATTTTTTTTTCTCTTGTTTTAGTTTCTTTAAAATAAAAAGTTACTTATAGCACTCCAGAAGAGTAAAAAAAATACAACTAAAGTAATTTTGAAAAAAAAAATATTTCAAAGAAAAAAAATTTTTTTCACTTATAACTATGTAGGAATAATTGTTCACAAGCTTAATAATCTACCGTTTAATTTTTGGCTCCTCTTACAGGCCACATCCTGTATAGAAAACTACTCTGTGATGTAAATGACAGACCACAGAAGTAAAGTCTCCTGCTTCTTAGATGTAATATGTCTTTTGGAACGTTAAATAATTACTTAGGAGTTTATAACGATATTACATGTCGGATTGTTTCAAAACCTAAACTTAATAATAAAGGCGTTAACTGGTTGACGATGGAGTCGGCAGTGCCAAAGGAAGCAGACGTAGAGGTGTGTAAAAACTTTGATGAATGGATCTTTGCTAGCCAGGTACACAATGGTATTATCTGCTTTTGTTTGAGGACGCGTGCCAATTTTCAATTAGTATAATGAACTCTATCATCTTATTCAATAGATTCAAAATGGATTAAATGATTAAAAAAAAACCCGCGTCCGGAGAGCCAGGTATGCACTTATATTCAATACTGTTTAAACACGGTTACATCCAATCAGAAACAAAATTAATCAAACACATTTTAAATCGTCATTAAATTTGATAAGTCATATTTGTGGGCATTTTCAATAATTCGTGCACCCAATTAGCATAATTTGTTAACAAAAATTAACTCAGTCTCAGTTTTGTAACGACAATTAAGTATTTAGTTTGTATAAAAATTTACTTTTTCTTTTCAATATATAAATCGTATGCTTAAATACCTTATTTAAATTCGAAAAAAGTTCAGTTTGACATCATTTGTATGCTTAACTTTCGTTACAAAACTGACACTGAGTCAATTTTTATTTAACAACTCACGCTAATTGGGTGCACGAATTTTTTAAAATGCCCTTGTATGCAAATGTACCAGTGTGTAACTGGCATAATGCATAGTGTAACGAATAAATCCCGAAAATCATGTTCTTAATTATCTGGCTATGACTGTATGTATATGTGGACACAGACACAGGTTACAGTCCAAACGGCTTGCTGGATTTTGATTCCTCATAATCGTGGGAGTGACATAAGCAATAATATTTGAAAAAAAGCAGTTGTTTATTGTAATGTTAATATTTTATTGGTTGTTAGTCTTCTTCCGCTTCCGGTCCCGCTTGGGCCAGGGCACGCCGCGATGCACCATGTTGACGTGCACGCGCAGACACGAGTTGGTGGTGAAGACGCGCGCGCAGATCGAGCACGGCACGCGCGCGCGCTGCCCCAGGTGCACCTGCCATGTGCATTCATAACTCAATTCTAATTCATTACAATAGAGGCCGGGAAACGAAGCCGAGATTTTTAGTGCTTTTCTCAAACTTGTTATGAAATAAAAATAAAAAGTAGTCAATTTGTAGGTTAACACAACAAAATATAATACGTTTCTTAACAAAACATTAGCAATGACAACAAGTGTCAATCAAGCAGGGAATGACAGCTGTCAGTGCTGTTACATCATAACCTATAATTGTGTCCCACATTTCTTACTAACAAATATTCCGCTTATTCACTAAATTAAGTATTAGTTTACTGTTACATGATGTTATATCTAACTATATAGAGACGAGGCACAATGAAAGAAGACAGACTCACACGCTCACACACACACAGACAGACATACTCACAGCCTTGTGGTGTCGTTTGAAGTTGGAGTTGATGCTGAAGGCGAGCGGACACAGCGGACACTGGAAAGGCCGCTCTCCGGTATGCGACCGTATATGCCACTGTAAACACAAACACTTATGTTACATGTTTTATACACATATTTTCACAATTAAATAATGGGTTAGGCTCGTAAAACACACTTTCCCGAAATGTGCACTTTCTGCAAAGGTGCACTTTCCGCAAAATGTACACTCCCAAAATGTACACTTTCCCATTTTGGAAACTTTCCCGAAATGTGCACTTTTTCAAACAGTGCACTTTTTCCAAGACGCACGCTTTTCCAAAATGTACACTCCCATTTAGGGCACTTCCTCAAAAGGTACACATTTATTATTTAGACACATTCTTCACACACGCACACACACACACAAGCACACGCACACACGTTTCACACTTTTATTTTAAATCCACACGCGTTTTTGTCTTAAATTTAATCTCATCTAAATCGATTGTGTAGAGGAGCCTTAAGTTTGATGGCAAAAGTAAAAAAAGTACCTAGTGAAAATTGCAAAAACGGAACAATTATAGTTTCGGTCCGTCTGTCCGTCTGTTTGCATTTGCACTATTTCATAGAAACCCTTAGTACTATAAACACTATAAACAGGGACACCCCTACCCCTAAAGTGTACTTTCCGGAAAAGTATACCTTCTGCGAAAGTGCACATTCTGGGAAAGTGCACCTATTGAAAAAGTGTACATATCGGGAAGTGCACTTTTAGATACAGTGTACCTTCCGAGAATGACCCTTCTAAAGAAGTGCACCTTTAGATAAAGTGCACATTTCGGGAAAGTGTGTTTTACGAGCCTAACCCGAAATAATTATGTTAAGTAGGTATTTGAGTACAGTCGGGGTACGAAAACCTTCGTCAGTTATTAAATTAATTCCTTTATAAAGTCATAGACTCTTTTGATCACACGTACCGAGCAAACGGGCGAGACACTGCACTCGGCCGAGTACTCGGTGCGTATAACATAGCAAGCGACTGTTTATACGCACCGAGTACTCGGCTGAGAACACTGTCTCGCCCGTTTGCTCGGTACGTGTGATCAAGGCATTAGTACCTTTTGAAAGCACTAACAGTACTAAGTAGAGAAGGGCATATAAATCTAAATAGAACAAGTAAATACTATAGAAACGGTAGTGGGCAGGGTACGTGCAGCCGATGTTATGAGTGAACACTCATAAAGCTGTCAAACTCAGTCAAAACGCTGATCAGTTGTCTGTTGACCGTGGCTGACGATTTTTGCCGTATTAAAAATAAAAACATGTCGTGTTCTGCAATTTAGTCGTGCCGACAGGCAAGCCAGGACCCAAAGGTTCCTCCGGGAGCGATTTTCTATCACCGGTATGTACTAAAATAACGGTTTTTTGAATAAATACGCAATCGATCATGACATTCGCCATTGCTTTGCATTGCTTGCTAGCCAAAGCCGCAGATTAAGGAACTACCGTAATGTCACAGCAATGTATCGCGTTATGCGCGTGACTAGAGTGGTACCATTCCTAGTGTATGTACTTATCGATAAACTCACTAATTTAAAATTTACAAAGACAAATATTATCTTATAATAATTATAAATATTCAATCGTTTATTTATTAACACATTCACTGCCAAGAATCGCTACACGCTACGCTCGTAGCCAATCTGGTAGTTTTCTTCGTATGAAGCGGAAAGCTACTACGGCGTAGGCGGGTTCCTAGCAGTGAACGAGTTAAAAGGAGACATTAAATGGATACATAATAAATTTACTGTTAATTGGCAGTTCGTGCTGCTCTTGATACATATTTGTGTTTCTGTTTTTGTCTAAGCCAATGTTCAGTAGGTAATACATAAAACTAGTGTCATCATTGTCTAAAAATAAGCCAATTTATAGTACTTTGCTGGAAAGATCCTAAATATTCTGATGAAAAATATTAATACTCACATCGACTAGTAGACCCAGTTGAGCTATTGGCTATTACATCTATTTGGTTCTATGTTAAAAGCTAGTAGACTTACTAAAGACAAGAAATATTTCTTTGTCAAATATATTTTCGCTGACGTTAGCGTGAAGCGCGTTATGAATTTATTTATTTCAAATAAATGATATTTGTTATTGAAACAAGTGACAAGGTACATCAAGGAATTCAAATGTGAAATTTTATTATTATAATGATATGTCATACCTAAGCTGAGTATGCCTATGTGAGTATCCTTGTAAATATTAAAATTACTTTAATACTTGTACTTATTTTGATTAAAAAGTGTTAGCATGTTTTCGTGAGCTACAGGATTTCTCTGACAGTTGCATTCAGCACCATCTCCATTAAGAGCGTTTGCGAACTGCATGTATGAGTCGTGCACAAGATCAAAATTTCGTTCATACATACTCGATTTCTTCGGATGTAATTTCTCCTTCGGGCTGATATTTATCAGGTTTGGATCTAATGCAGTACGCAAACGCTCTTACTCTAAGAGCAAAGGCCATTTAAAATTGATTTAACTATATACATACATATGCCTAACCGATAAACAATACATACCAAGAATATAAAATATCGATAATTATGATCTTAGTCTCACCTCTAATTTGTATTCTAAATTTTCAAATAGGTGTATCATCATAGAGTGTCATAGTAACATAAGACCTTTGGTTTTGAACATAATCAAACGTCAACTTCGTTTGAACAGGGGTTCAATTTTGCAATCAAAAAGTAAATGTCAATTTCCGTCAAAAGTACGTCACGCTCACACAGGTTTAGTTATGCTCTAGTGCAAGAAGGAGAGCAGGTATCAAACCTATTCACATATCATTTCCATACTTGAAAACCGCTTTCGAAATTGGCTCCTATATTGATAAAGAATTAGACTTACGTGACATTTTTTTGGCATTGGAAATTAGACCGCAAGCAAAGTTTTGAGTTACTTTTCGTCCTAAAAATTACAACTGTTGAAAACGTAATGGAATTAAAAGCTTTTTCAACACACCTGCTCGTAAAGTAGGTCTTATTACAGCGTATTTACACTGATAATGCAGAATATTACCCATGCCGTGCCTTTTACATTACATTATCGCACTAGTGCCTTTTCATTACATACATTTTTAAATATTAGCAAAATAATGCAGAATATTACCCATGCCGTGACTTTTACATTACATTATCGCACTAGTGCCTTTTCATTACATATCTTTTAACATTTTAATTTTTAATTTTTTTTATTTTTTCCTCGCAAATGTGTTGAAAAACGTCGTAGGAAACACGTGAGCATTGGTCATTACACTTCTCGTCTCCATTAAGCCTTCGCCTTCGGCTCAGGCTTAAAAACCGACTCGAGTGTAATGACCAACTTAGCACACTTGTATCATAATGTACTATTACCAATTAGAAGCGTTTTGCAGTAGTGTTTACATGTAGGAAAAAAAGTTTTAAACACGTATTGGTATGTAAAAAGCGACTTAAGTTTAAACAAATCGTTTCAACTTGTCCATGAGAGAAAAGTGGCGAAACTATCGTATTATCCTGAAGGAAGTTATGCATTTTTTTGAAAGTGGCATAACTTGGAATCCAAAATCTTTATTGTGTCTGAAAAAGATGGTTGATTTTTTTCATTCGAACCTTTTATTTTATGAAAAATTCTGTTGAGATGTACTACATCACTAGTTAGTAGTCACAGCACTAGTGTCTACTTGTCTGTGACACACAAAACCCATTCCACCGTTGTCATAGCTGCTGTCTTGTTTGATATTCATATTGAAATGCTATTATAAAATGTGTTCCTGAATAAACTAGATACTTAAACAAGTCTAAGTTTTTTCGTATACTCCCTACCAATACCAAGATATAAACTCAACATGGTAGCAGAGCGTGGTTTTTCAGGTGAGTAATTATTCACATATAATACATCGGGGTCTACAATAAGTATCTGGCAACACTCACGTCCCTGGCGTGCTTGGCGGCGAAGGTCTTGGGGCAGTCGGGGCACGCGAACGGTTTCACGTCTTTATGGATGCGCTGGTGAAGCCGGAGCAACGTTGGGGTCTACAACAAATATTTGTTGTATTTATTAGTTAACTTAAGTAGGTATACATTTCAATTCGCCAAACTGTATTTACAGTTATTTGGCGTGTCTTTCTAGGATTATTTAAAACATGCATGCATGTGTGCAAAGGTTTTGTTTTATATAGTCAGAGTAGAAGAAAAAAGCGGAAGATTTCCGTATTTTAAAGTCTCCTTTGAGCTAGTCCATATATTACGTCATCGTTTTTTAGATAAAATAGTGTAGGTAACTGTACATAATTAGCAGTGATCGGATCTAGGATGCAATTTGGGGTGAACGACCTCAAACGTTATGCTTATCGTGGATGTGTCTCGGATTTCCCGGGAATTTGGGAACTGGGCTATTGTAAATTAAAAAATACGTCACTTAATATTTGCACACTTAAAGAACACTAGAATTGTCTAATAATGGGTATTTATAACTGTAATTATTATTATTTGTCGATATGTTGAGAATGTGATAAGCTGGCCCCGTAGCATGGATGGCGTTATCAACTTATCACGCGATAAGTGATAGGATAAACGCGTCGTCTCGTTCTATCGAACGGTGTCAGCCAGGGACGGATGCTCTATCCTGTCACTTATGCTACGGGGCCAGGGCTCGATTTGAATGACAATGTCAGTCAAGACATTATATACTGCTCATTTCAAGTGGCCATTTCATTTAATAAAAGAGGTTGATAAGTGGTAATTGTTTACGAATATACTATTAGAAGGCATTTTATGTCCGGTGCAGTGCAACGTCATCGGCACTAAAAGTTCGAGCCCTGGTGATAAGATTAACAAAATGGTGATACTAATAACTAATAAAAATGATTACTTTTACTTGTATACCCTGGTAAACATACAAGAATAATAAAAATACATAAAAGATAAGACATACAAGTTACGTTCAGTTATTCTATTCTATGCAGTAGGGACTGTAAACATTTTTGTTGTTTTTACATTTTTTGTAAATTTTATACTGTAAACTACTTAAAATTAAAAGTAACCTTTTTGTAAAGGTACAGTACCGGTCAAAAGTTTAAGTTCACCCTTTGTTTTTGGTACAAATTTGTACTTTTGTGCGATAATGTTTTGCAGTTCAGATGTCGAAAATTGTTTCCAACTGATTCGTTATTGTTTACGGAGATGTGTTTGATTAGTCAGACACAATCTACGTAGATTTCTAAACAACTGATTCTTTGAAAATTCTACTGAATTGTACGTTTTAAGTGGCAAGCCCATATATGGCCCAGCCTTTGCCGTCATTCCTATAAGATTTTAGGGAATGCGTTGTTTAGAAATGTACGTGAACTGTGTCTGACTAATTAAACAAATCTCTGGAAACAATAACGGATCAGTTGGAAACAAATTTCGGCTTCCGAACTGCAAAAAAATATTGTCCAGAAGTACTCATTTGTACCTAAAACAAAGAGTGAACTTAAACTTTTGACCGGTAGTGTAGGTAACAAAAAAAGTCGAGGGATTGTAAGTCATATCCATCTTAATATTACGGACTTAAACCCCGGGAAATTGCGTCCTAGATCCGATCACTGATAATTAGGCATTAAAACACTCGTGTGATGTAATTATGAAACTCGCCTTCGGCTCGTTTCATAAAAAAGCACTCTTGTTTATTGCCCTTCATTATGTCCCATAAACTACTATACTATGTAACTGTACATAATTAGGCATTAAAACACTCGTGTTTAATGCCCCCCATTATGTACAGTCACATAAACTACAATTAGTCTCACCGGCTTGATGCATCCGCACTGCTCGCACACGAACTGTCCGGGCGCGGGGCGGTACGCGCGGCCCGCCCAGCGCCCGGCCGCGCTGAAGGGCTGGTTGAGATGCTTGCGGCGGTGGTGCAGGTAGTCACATACACTACAATTAGTCTCACCGGCTTGATGCATCCGCACTGCTCGCACACGAACTGTCCGGGCGCGGGGCGGTACGCGCGGCCCGCCCAGCGCCCGGCCGCGCTGAAGGGCTGGTTGAGATGCTTGCGGCGGTGGTGCAGGTAGTCACATACACTACAATTAGTCTCACCGGCTTGATGCATCCGCACTGCTCGCACACGAACTGTCCGGGCGCGGGGCGGTACGCGCGGCCCGCCCAGCGCCCGGCCGCGCTGAAGGGCTGGTTGAGATGCTTGCGGCGGTGGTGCAGGTAGTCACATACACTACAATTAGTCTCACCGGCTTGATGCATCCGCACTGCTCGCACACGAACTGTCCGGGCGCGGGGCGGTACGCGCGGCCCGCCCAGCGCCCGGCCGCGCTGAAGGGCTGGTTGAGATGCTTGCGGCGGTGGTGCAGGTAGTCACATACACTACAATTAGTCTCACCGGCTTGATGCATCCGCACTGCTCGCACACGAACTGTCCGGGCGCGGGGCGGTACGCGCGGCCCGCCCAGCGCCCGGCCGCGCTGAAGGGCTGGTTGAGATGCTTGCGGCGGTGGTGCAGGTAGTCACATACACTACAATTAGTCTCACCGGCTTGATGCATCCGCACTGCTCGCACACGAACTGTCCGGGCGCGGGGCGGTACGCGCGGCCCGCCCAGCGCCCGGCCGCGCTGAAGGGCTGGTTGAGATGCTTGCGGCGGTGGTGCAGGTAGTCACATACACTACAATTAGTCTCACCGGCTTGATGCATCCGCACTGCTCGCACACGAACTGTCCGGGCGCGGGGCGGTACGCGCGGCCCGCCCAGCGCCCGGCCGCGCTGAAGGGCTGGTTGAGA
This sequence comes from Epinotia brunnichana, assembly GCA_963854355.1. Taxonomy (NCBI): domain Eukaryota; kingdom Metazoa; phylum Arthropoda; class Insecta; order Lepidoptera; family Tortricidae; genus Epinotia; species Epinotia brunnichana. Next base: position 17,596,209 of record OY977961.1, on the reverse strand, counting down.
TGCTTGCGGCGGTGGTGCAGGTAGTCACATACACTACAATTAGTCTCACCGGCTTGATGCATCCGCACTGCTCGCACACGAACTGTCCGGGCGCGGGGCGGTACGCGCGGCCCGCCCAGCGCCCGGCCGCGCTGAAGGGCTGGTTGAGATGCTTGCGGCGGTGGTGCAGGTAGTCACATACACTACAATTAGTCTCACCGGCTTGATGCATCCGCACTGCTCGCACACGAACTGTCCGGGCGCGGGGCGGTACGCGCGGCCCGCCCAGCGCCCGGCCGCGCTGAAGGGCTGGTTGAGATGCTTGCGGCGGTGGTGCAGGTAGTCACATACACTACAATTAGTCTCACCGGCTTGATGCATCCGCACTGCTCGCACACGAACTGTCCGGGCGCGGGGCGGTACGCGCGGCCCGCCCAGCGCCCGGCCGCGCTGAAGGGCTGGTTGAGATGCTTGCGGCGGTGGTGCAGGTAGTCACATACACTACAATTAGTCTCACCGGCTTGATGCATCCGCACTGCTCGCACACGAACTGTCCGGGCGCGGGGCGGTACGCGCGGCCCGCCCAGCGCCCGGCCGCGCTGAAGGGCTGGTTGAGATGCTTGCGGCGGTGGTGCAGGTAGTCACATACACTACAATTAGTCTCACCGGCTTGATGCATCCGCACTGCTCGCACACGAACTGTCCGGGCGCGGGGCGGTACGCGCGGCCCGCCCAGCGCCCGGCCGCGCTGAAGGGCTGGTTGAGATGCTTGCGGCGGTGATGCAGGTAGTCACATACACTACAATTAGTCTCACCGGCTTGATGCATCCGCACTGCTCGCACACGAACTGTCCGGGCGCGGGGCGGTACGCGCGGCCCGCCCAGCGCCCGGCCGCGCTGAAGGGCTGGTTGAGATGCTTGCGGCGGTGGTGCAGGTAGTCACATACACTACAATTAGTCTCACCGGCTTGATGCATCCGCACTGCTCGCACACGAACTGTCCGGGCGCGGGGCGGTACGCGCGGCCCGCCCAGCGCCCGGCCGCGCTGAAGGGCTGGTTGAGATGCTTGCGGCGGTGGTGCAGGTAGTCACATACACTACAATTAGTCTCACCGGCTTGATGCATCCGCACTGCTCGCACACGAACTGTCCGGGCGCGGGGCGGTACGCGCGGCCCGCCCAGCGCCCGGCCGCGCTGAAGGGCTGGTTGAGATGCTTGCGGCGGTGGTGCAGGTAGTCACATACACTACAATTAGTCTCACCGGCTTGATGCATCCGCACTGCTCGCACACGAACTGTCCGGGCGCGGGGCGGTACGCGCGGCCCGCCCAGCGCCCGGCCGCGCTGAAGGGCTGGTTGAGATGCTTGCGGCGGTGGTGCAGGTAGTCACATACACTACAATTAGTCTCACCGGCTTGATGCATCCGCACTGCTCGCACACGAACTGTCCGGGCGCGGGGCGGTACGCGCGGCCCGCCCAGCGCCCGGCCGCGCTGAAGGGCTGGTTGAGATGCTTGCGGCGGTGGTGCAGGTAGTCACATACACTACAATTAGTCTCACCGGCTTGATGCATCCGCACTGCTCGCACACGAACTGTCCGGGCGCGGGGCGGTACGCGCGGCCCGCCCAGCGCCCGGCCGCGCTGAAGGGCTGGTTGAGATGCTTGCGGCGGTGGTGCAGGTAGTCACATACACTACAATTAGTCTCACCGGCTTGATGCATCCGCACTGCTCGCACACGAACTGTCCGGGCGCGGGGCGGTACGCGCGGCCCGCCCAGCGCCCGGCCGCGCTGAAGGGCTGGTTGAGATGCTTGCGGCGGTGGTGCAGGTAGTCACATACACTACAATTAGTCTCACCGGCTTGATGCATCCGCACTGCTCGCACACGAACTGTCCGGGCGCGGGGCGGTACGCGCGGCCCGCCCAGCGCCCGGCCGCGCTGAAGGGCTGGTTGAGATGCTTGCGGCGGTGGTGCAGGTAGTCACATACACTACAATTAGTCTCACCGGCTTGATGCATCCGCACTGCTCGCACACGAACTGTCCGGGCGCGGGGCGGTACGCGCGGCCCGCCCAGCGCCCGGCCGCGCTGAAGGGCTGGTTGAGATGCTTGCGGCGGTGGTGCAGGTAGTCACATACACTACAATTAGTCTCACCGGCTTGATGCATCCGCACTGCTCGCACACGAACTGTCCGGGCGCGGGGCGGTACGCGCGGCCCGCCCAGCGCCCGGCCGCGCTGAAGGGCTGGTTGAGATGCTTGCGGCGGTGGTGCAGGTAGTCACATACACTACAATTAGTCTCACCGGCTTGATGCATCCGCACTGCTCGCACACGAACTGTCCGGGCGCGGGGCGGTACGCGCGGCCCGCCCAGCGCCCGGCCGCGCTGAAGGGCTGGTTGAGATGCTTGCGGCGGTGGTGCAGGTAGTCACATACACTACAATTAGTCTCACCGGCTTGATGCATCCGCACTGCTCGCACACGAACTGTCCGGGCGCGGGGCGGTACGCGCGGCCCGCCCAGCGCCCGGCCGCGCTGAAGGGCTGGTTGAGATGCTTGCGGCGGTGATGCAGGTAGTCACATACACTACAATTAGTCTCACCGGCTTGATGCATCCGCACTGCTCGCACACGAACTGTCCGGGCGCGGGGCGGTACGCGCGGCCCGCCCAGCGCCCGGCCGCGCTGAAGGGCTGGTTGAGATGCTTGCGGCGGTGGTGCAGGTAGTCACATACACTACAATTAGTCTCACCGGCTTGATGCATCCGCACTGCTCGCACACGAACTGTCCGGGCGCGGGGCGGTACGCGCGGCCCGCCCAGCGCCCGGCCGCGCTGAAGGGCTGGTTGAGATGCTTGCGGCGGTGGTGCAGGTAGTCACATACACTACAATTAGTCTCACCGGCTTGATGCATCCGCACTGCTCGCACACGAACTGTCCGGGCGCGGGGCGGTACGCGCGGCCCGCCCAGCGCCCGGCCGCGCTGAAGGGCTGGTTGAGATGCTTGCGGCGGTGGTGCAGGTAGTCACATACACTACAATTAGTCTCACCGGCTTGATGCATCCGCACTGCTCGCACACGAACTGTCCGGGCGCGGGGCGGTACGCGCGGCCCGCCCAGCGCCCGGCCGCGCTGAAGGGCTGGTTGAGATGCTTGCGGCGGTGATGCAGGTAGTCACATACACTACAATTAGTCTCACCGGCTTGATGCATCCGCACTGCTCGCACACGAACTGTCCGGGCGCGGGGCGGTACGCGCGGCCCGCCCAGCGCCCGGCCGCGCTGAAGGGCTGGTTGAGATGCTTGCGGCGGTGGTGCAGGTAGTCACATACACTACAATTAGTCTCACCGGCTTGATGCATCCGCACTGCTCGCACACGAACTGTCCGGGCGCGGGGCGGTACGCGCGGCCCGCCCAGCGCCCGGCCGCGCTGAAGGGCTGGTTGAGATGCTTGCGGCGGTGGTGCAGGTAGTCACATACACTACAATTAGTCTCACCGGCTTGATGCATCCGCACTGCTCGCACACGAACTGTCCGGGCGCGGGGCGGTACGCGCGGCCCGCCCAGCGCCCGGCCGCGCTGAAGGGCTGGTTGAGATGCTTGCGGCGGTGGTGCAGGTAGTCACATACACTACAATTAGTCTCACCGGCTTGATGCATCCGCACTGCTCGCACACGAACTGTCCGGGCGCGGGGCGGTACGCGCGGCCCGCCCAGCGCCCGGCCGCGCTGAAGGGCTGGTTGAGATGCTTGCGGCGGTGGTGCAGGTAGTCACATACACTACAATTAGTCTCACCGGCTTGATGCATCCGCACTGCTCGCACACGAACTGTCCGGGCGCGGGGCGGTACGCGCGGCCCGCCCAGCGCCCGGCCGCGCTGAAGGGCTGGTTGAGATGCTTGCGGCGGTGATGCAGGTAGTCACATACACTACAATTAGTCTCACCGGCTTGATGCATCCGCACTGCTCGCACACGAACTGTCCGGGCGCGGGGCGGTACGCGCGGCCCGCCCAGCGCCCGGCCGCGCTGAAGGGCTGGTTGAGATGCTTGCGGCGGTGGTGCAGGTAGTCACATACACTACAATTAGTCTCACCGGCTTGATGCATCCGCACTGCTCGCACACGAACTGTCCGGGCGCGGGGCGGTACGCGCGGCCCGCCCAGCGCCCGGCCGCGCTGAAGGGCTGGTTGAGATGCTTGCGGCGGTGATGCAGGTAGTCACATACACTACAATTAGTCTCACCGGCTTGATGCATCCGCACTGCTCGCACACGAACTGTCCGGGCGCGGGGCGGTACGCGCGGCCCGCCCAGCGCCCGGCCGCGCTGAAGGGCTGGTTGAGATGCTTGCGGCGGTGGTGCAGGTAGTCACATACACTACAATTAGTCTCACCGGCTTGATGCATCCGCACTGCTCGCACACGAACTGTCCGGGCGCGGGGCGGTACGCGCGGCCCGCCCAGCGCCCGGCCGCGCTGAAGGGCTGGTTGAGATGCTTGCGGCGGTGGTGCAGGTAGTCACATACACTACAATTAGTCTCACCGGCTTGATGCATCCGCACTGCTCGCACACGAACTGTCCGGGCGCGGGGCGGTACGCGCGGCCCGCCCAGCGCCCGGCCGCGCTGAAGGGCTGGTTGAGATGCTTGCGGCGGTGGTGCAGGTAGTCACATACACTACAATTAGTCTCACCGGCTTGATGCATCCGCACTGCTCGCACACGAACTGTCCGGGCGCGGGGCGGTACGCGCGGCCCGCCCAGCGCCCGGCCGCGCTGAAGGGCTGGTTGAGATGCTTGCGGCGGTGGTGCAGGTAGTCACATACACTACAATTAGTCTCACCGGCTTGATGCATCCGCACTGCTCGCACACGAACTGTCCGGGCGCGGGGCGGTACGCGCGGCCCGCCCAGCGCCCGGCCGCGCTGAAGGGCTGGTTGAGATGCTTGCGGCGGTGGTGCAGGTAGTCACATACACTACAATTAGTCTCACCGGCTTGATGCATCCGCACTGCTCGCACACGAACTGTCCGGGCGCGGGGCGGTACGCGCGGCCCGCCCAGCGCCCGGCCGCGCTGAAGGGCTGGTTGAGATGCTTGCGGCGGTGGTGCAGGTAGTCACATACACTACAATTAGTCTCACCGGCTTGATGCATCCGCACTGCTCGCACACGAACTGTCCGGGCGCGGGGCGGTACGCGCGGCCCGCCCAGCGCCCGGCCGCGCTGAAGGGCTGGTTGAGATGCTTGCGGCGGTGATGCAGGTAGTCACATACACTACAATTAGTCTCACCGGCTTGATGCATCCGCACTGCTCGCACACGAACTGTCCGGGCGCGGGGCGGTACGCGCGGCCCGCCCAGCGCCCGGCCGCGCTGAAGGGCTGGTTGAGATGCTTGCGGCGGTGGTGCAGGTAGTCACATACACTACAATTAGTCTCACCGGCTTGATGCATCCGCACTGCTCGCACACGAACTGTCCGGGCGCGGGGCGGTACGCGCGGCCCGCCCAGCGCCCGGCCGCGCTGAAGGGCTGGTTGAGATGCTTGCGGCGGTGGTGCAGGTAGTCACATACACTACAATTAGTCTCACCGGCTTGATGCATCCGCACTGCTCGCACACGAACTGTCCGGGCGCGGGGCGGTACGCGCGGCCCGCCCAGCGCCCGGCCGCGCTGAAGGGCTGGTTGAGATGCTTGCGGCGGTGGTGCAGGTAGTCACATACACTACAATTAGTCTCACCGGCTTGATGCATCCGCACTGCTCGCACACGAACTGTCCGGGCGCGGGGCGGTACGCGCGGCCCGCCCAGCGCCCGGCCGCGCTGAAGGGCTGGTTGAGATGCTTGCGGCGGTGGTGCAGGTAGTCACATACACTACAATTAGTCTCACCGGCTTGATGCATCCGCACTGCTCGCACACGAACTGTCCGGGCGCGGGGCGGTACGCGCGGCCCGCCCAGCGCCCGGCCGCGCTGAAGGGCTGGTTGAGATGCTTGCGGCGGTGGTGCAGGTAGTCACATACACTACAATTAGTCTCACCGGCTTGATGCATCCGCACTGCTCGCACACGAACTGTCCGGGCGCGGGGCGGTACGCGCGGCCCGCCCAGCGCCCGGCCGCGCTGAAGGGCTGGTTGAGATGCTTGCGGCGGTGATGCAGGTAGTCACATACACTACAATTAGTCTCACCGGCTTGATGCATCCGCACTGCTCGCACACGAACTGTCCGGGCGCGGGGCGGTACGCGCGGCCCGCCCAGCGCCCGGCCGCGCTGAAGGGCTGGTTGAGATGCTTGCGGCGGTGGTGCAGGTAGTCACATACACTACAATTAGTCTCACCGGCTTGATGCATCCGCACTGCTCGCACACGAACTGTCCGGGCGCGGGGCGGTACGCGCGGCCCGCCCAGCGCCCGGCCGCGCTGAAGGGCTGGTTGAGATGCTTGCGGCGGTGGTGCAGGTAGTCACATACACTACAATTAGTCTCACCGGCTTGATGCATCCGCACTGCTCGCACACGAACTGTCCGGGCGCGGGGCGGTACGCGCGGCCCGCCCAGCGCCCGGCCGCGCTGAAGGGCTGGTTGAGATGCTTGCGGCGGTGGTGCAGGTAGTCACATACACTACAATTAGTCTCACCGGCTTGATGCATCCGCACTGCTCGCACACGAACTGTCCGGGCGCGGGGCGGTACGCGCGGCCCGCCCAGCGCCCGGCCGCGCTGAAGGGCTGGTTGAGATGCTTGCGGCGGTGGTGCAGGTAGTCACATACACTACAATTAGTCTCACCGGCTTGATGCATCCGCACTGCTCGCACACGAACTGTCCGGGCGCGGGGCGGTACGCGCGGCCCGCCCAGCGCCCGGCCGCGCTGAAGGGCTGGTTGAGATGCTTGCGGCGGTGGTGCAGGTAGTCACATACACTACAATTAGTCTCACCGGCTTGATGCATCCGCACTGCTCGCACACGAACTGTCCGGGCGCGGGGCGGTACGCGCGGCCCGCCCAGCGCCCGGCCGCGCTGAAGGGCTGGTTGAGATGCTTGCGGCGGTGGTGCAGGTAGTCACATACACTACAATTAGTCTCACCGGCTTGATGCATCCGCACTGCTCGCACACGAACTGTCCGGGCGCGGGGCGGTACGCGCGGCCCGCCCAGCGCCCGGCCGCGCTGAAGGGCTGGTTGAGATGCTTGCGGCGGTGGTGCAGGTAGTCACATACACTACAATTAGTCTCACCGGCTTGATGCATCCGCACTGCTCGCACACGAACTGTCCGGGCGCGGGGCGGTACGCGCGGCCCGCCCAGCGCCCGGCCGCGCTGAAGGGCTGGTTGAGATGCTTGCGGCGGTGGTGCAGGTAGTCACATACACTACAATTAGTCTCACCGGCTTGATGCATCCGCACTGCTCGCACACGAACTGTCCGGGCGCGGGGCGGTACGCGCGGCCCGCCCAGCGCCCGGCCGCGCTGAAGGGCTGGTTGAGATGCTTGCGGCGGTGGTGCAGGTAGTCACATACACTACAATTAGTCTCACCGGCTTGATGCATCCGCACTGCTCGCACACGAACTGTCCGGGCGCGGGGCGGTACGCGCGGCCCGCCCAGCGCCCGGCCGCGCTGAAGGGCTGGTTGAGATGCTTGCGGCGGTGATGCAGGTAGTCACATACACTACAATTAGTCTCACCGGCTTGATGCATCCGCACTGCTCGCACACGAACTGTCCGGGCGCGGGGCGGTACGCGCGGCCCGCCCAGCGCCCGGCCGCGCTGAAGGGCTGGTTGAGATGCTTGCGGCGGTGGTGCAGGTAGTCACATACACTACAATTAGTCTCACCGGCTTGATGCATCCGCACTGCTCGCACACGAACTGTCCGGGCGCGGGGCGGTACGCGCGGCCCGCCCAGCGCCCGGCCGCGCTGAAGGGCTGGTTGAGATGCTTGCGGCGGTGGTGCAGGTAGTCACATACACTACAATTAGTCTCACCGGCTTGATGCATCCGCACTGCTCGCACACGAACTGTCCGGGCGCGGGGCGGTACGCGCGGCCCGCCCAGCGCCCGGCCGCGCTGAAGGGCTGGTTGAGATGCTTGCGGCGGTGGTGCAGGTAGTCACATACACTACAATTAGTCTCACCGGCTTGATGCATCCGCACTGCTCGCACACGAACTGTCCGGGCGCGGGGCGGTACGCGCGGCCCGCCCAGCGCCCGGCCGCGCTGAAGGGCTGGTTGAGATGCTTGCGGCGGTGGTGCAGGTAGTCACATACACTACAATTAGTCTCACCGGCTTGATGCATCCGCACTGCTCGCACACGAACTGTCCGGGCGCGGGGCGGTACGCGCGGCCCGCCCAGCGCCCGGCCGCGCTGAAGGGCTGGTTGAGATGCTTGCGGCGGTGGTGCAGGTAGTCACATACACTACAATTAGTCTCACCGGCTTGATGCATCCGCACTGCTCGCACACGAACTGTCCGGGCGCGGGGCGGTACGCGCGGCCCGCCCAGCGCCCGGCCGCGCTGAAGGGCTGGTTGAGATGCTTGCGGCGGTGATGCAGGTAGTCACATACACTACAATTAGTCTCACCGGCTTGATGCATCCGCACTGCTCGCACACGAACTGTCCGGGCGCGGGGCGGTACGCGCGGCCCGCCCAGCGCCCGGCCGCGCTGAAGGGCTGGTTGAGATGCTTGCGGCGGTGGTGCAGGTAGTCACATACACTACAATTAGTCTCACCGGCTTGATGCATCCGCACTGCTCGCACACGAACTGTCCGGGCGCGGGGCGGTACGCGCGGCCCGCCCAGCGCCCGGCCGCGCTGAAGGGCTGGTTGAGATGCTTGCGGCGGTGGTGCAGGTAGTCACATACACTACAATTAGTCTCACCGGCTTGATGCATCCGCACTGCTCGCACACGAACTGTCCGGGCGCGGGGCGGTACGCGCGGCCCGCCCAGCGCCCGGCCGCGCTGAAGGGCTGGTTGAGATGCTTGCGGCGGTGATGCAGGTAGTCACATACACTACAATTAGTCTCACCGGCTTGATGCATCCGCACTGCTCGCACACGAACTGTCCGGGCGCGGGGCGGTACGCGCGGCCCGCCCAGCGCCCGGCCGCGCTGAAGGGCTGGTTGAGATGCTTGCGGCGGTGGTGCAGGTAGTCACATACACTACAATTAGTCTCACCGGCTTGATGCATCCGCACTGCTCGCACACGAACTGTCCGGGCGCGGGGCGGTACGCGCGGCCCGCCCAGCGCCCGGCCGCGCTGAAGGGCTGGTTGAGATGCTTGCGGCGGTGGTGCAGGTAGTCACATACACTACAATTAGTCTCACCGGCTTGATGCATCCGCACTGCTCGCACACGAACTGTCCGGGCGCGGGGCGGTACGCGCGGCCCGCCCAGCGCCCGGCCGCGCTGAAGGGCTGGTTGAGATGCTTGCGGCGGTGGTGCAGGTAGTCACATACACTACAATTAGTCTCACCGGCTTGATGCATCCGCACTGCTCGCACACGAACTGTCCGGGCGCGGGGCGGTACGCGCGGCCCGCCCAGCGCCCGGCCGCGCTGAAGGGCTGGTTGAGATGCTTGCGGCGGTGGTGCAGGTAGTCACATACACTACAATTAGTCTCACCGGCTTGATGCATCCGCACTGCTCGCACACGAACTGTCCGGGCGCGGGGCGGTACGCGCGGCCCGCCCAGCGCCCGGCCGCGCTGAAGGGCTGGTTGAGATGCTTGCGGCGGTGGTGCAGGTAGTCACATACACTACAATTAGTCTCACCGGCTTGATGCATCCGCTAAAAATATCCTGGGATTCACATATACCTCAGGACTTAGCTAATGAATTTAAAAGCTTTCTTCACAATTTAAATATGATGCAAAGCATCCCAGTGAATAGAAATATAAACACACAAAACTTGAAAACAGCAGAGTTAGTAGGATATGCAGATGCATCAGCCAAGGCTTTCGGCTGTTGCATATATTTCAGAACCATAGACGAGTGTGGCCAAGTGGCCATCACATTGTTGTGTTCAAAATCAAGGGTCAATCCCATCAAACCTTTAACTACTCCTCGCTTGGAGCTGAATGCTACATTGACACTAGCGACGTTAGCTCGCAAGGTTCGTGATCAAATCTCCAAGCTTGGAATTGATTGTAAGGTCCATTTACACTCTGATTCACAGGTAGTTTTGGCGTGGTTGGGAACGGAGCCTGCGAGGTTGTCTGTCTACGTAGCCAACAGAGTAAAACAAATTGCAGAATTGATAAAGGAAGCAACATGGTCGTACGTAGGCACAGCAGACAACCCTGCAGACTGTTTGTCAAGAGGAGTTGAACCTCATATGCTAAAAGATAACGAACTGTGGTGGAATGGCCCCCAGTGTTTAAAGGATCAAAATCACAATTATAGCAATGAGTTTCAACTTCCCTCGAGTCTCCCAGAGATGAAGGTTTGCAGCAATGCCGTTGCTTCTAATCAGGAATTTGAGTTGTTGTCCAAATACTCATCAATTCACAAATTGAAGAGAATAGTTGCCATAATATATAGATTCTTTAATAACTGTAAAGCTAAAATGGCAAGCAGAATATTCACTAGAGTATCTTGCAAGGAGTTGGATTCAGCACTAAAGGTCATTATTAGAACCACACAAAAGGAACATTTCGCTCAGGAAGCAAAGGCATTGTTGTGTAATAAACCCATAGAATCAAACTTGAAAAAATTAAACCCATTTCTTGATGCACAGGGAGTAATGCGTGTAGGAGGAAGGTTGCAGCAAGCAAACCTGCCTTTCTACCAAAGGCATCCTATAATTTTACCAAAAAGGTCGAACATTACTAGACTGATTATAAACGATGAACATACAACCTCACTACACGCAAGTGCAAAAATTATTATGGGAAATCTTAGCCAGAGGTATTACCTGGCTGATTGTAAAAGAGTCATAAAGAACGTTGTTCACAGATGTATAAAATGCTTCAAGTTAAAGGCTAAGGCCAGTCAACAATTAATGGGTTCTTTACCCGCCGATAGGGTAACGCCCAATAGGGTTTTTGGTAAGGTAGGAGTTGATTTTGGCGGCCCATTTTTGATTAAAATGCACCGGGTCCGCAAGCCCATCATTTACAAAGCCTATATTGCTTTATTTGTCTGTTTTACCACAAAGGCAATACATATCGAGCTGGTTTCAAACTTAACGACCGAGTGTTTCTTGGAATGCTTGAAAAGGTTCATCGCGCGACGAAACCGGCCGTCGGTGATCTACTGTGATAATGCTTCAACGTTTAAGGGTGCCCAAAATCAACTCCGCGAATTATATTTGCTGCAAGATAGCAAGGATCATCAAAATGCCGTCGCAAATTTTTCCACAGAGCGAGGCATTGAGTTCAGTTTTGTGCCTTGCTATTCTCCGGTGTTCGGAGGATTATGGGAAGCCGGGATAAAAGGCGCAAAATATCATTTAAAAAGAATTGTAGGCCAACAGGTTCTTACCTATGAGGAGCTTAACTCCGTAGTGATTCAGGTAGAGGGTGTATTAAATTCTAGACCGCTTTTAGCGCTGCAAAGCATCGATCCTGACGACATGTCTTACTTATCACCAGCGCATTTCTTGACAGGTACTGCTCTATCCACCTACCCTGAACCTGACGTCACAGAGGTGCCTACCAATAGGTTATCTTTCTGGAAACAGTGCACAAGAATGATGCAGTCTTTCTGGAAAGAGTGGTCGAGGCTGTATCTGACACAGTTGCAAAGCAGGCCAAAATGGCATAAATCAGTTCCTAACATTGACAAGGGAACGCTAGTATTGTTAAGGGACAATAATGCTCCACCACTCGCTCCATCCATCACCATCTCGTATCGAACCAGCTCGATGTTCACTATTGTGGTTGTTGCACGCTAATGGCGCGCCGCCTTTGATTGAGGGAGACAGCCTATATTGTGGTCTTTGTTAATGTCTATTGCGGTAAACGTAGTGTCCCATCACAACAGATTAACATAAAACATATGTGGTATGAATCGTAAAACGCAATTCACTTTTAATTTGCACTTATTGTGTTCTGTTACGGAAAACTAAAAGTCCCATCGCAACAGAAACTGAAGGTTTGAAACTTTGAACCGGAAAACAACCACGGTTCACTTCGCCACGATGGCGGAATTTTTTGCGAGTCACTCCCGACTAGGAAAACGTGTTCTATATCGTTCACAACACAACGGCGGCACTGATTTTACTCCTTTCGAAGGACCATTTTATGTAATTGTTCTTGCTTGGTCGGATTAATAAAAACAACTACATAAGAATTTTTAATGAACTATATTTTTGTAAATCAAAATTAACCACTGTTTTGCTACAAGCACACGTCTCATCTTTGTCGTAATGGCGGAGCGACTGTCCTCTTCCATCCCATGTGTGCCTTGTCTCGCACATGCAGGTAGTCACATACACTACAATTAGTCTCACCGGCTTGATGCATCCGCACTGCTCGCACACGAACTGTCCGGGCGCGGGGCGGTACGCGCGGCCCGCCCAGCGCCCGGCCGCGCTGAAGGGCTGGTTGAGATGCTTGCGGCGGTGATGCAGGTAGTCACATACACTACAATTAGTCTCACCGGCTTGATGCATCCGCACTGCTCGCACACGAACTGTCCGGGCGCGGGGCGGTACGCGCGGCCCGCCCAGCGCCCGGCCGCGCTGAAGGGCTGGTTGAGATGCTTGCGGCGGTGGTGCAGGTAGTCACATACACTACAATTAGTCTCACCGGCTTGATGCATCCGCACTGCTCGCACACGAACTGTCCGGGCGCGGGGCGGTACGCGCGGCCCGCCCAGCGCCCGGCCGCGCTGAAGGGCTGGTTGAGATGCTTGCGGCGGTGGTGCAGGTAGTCACATACACTACAATTAGTCTCACCGGCTTGATGCATCCGCACTGCTCGCACACGAACTGTCCGGGCGCGGGGCGGTACGCGCGGCCCGCCCAGCGCCCGGCCGCGCTGAAGGGCTGGTTGAGATGCTTGCGGCGGTGGTGCAGGTAGTCACATACACTACAATTAGTCTCACCGGCTTGATGCATCCGCACTGCTCGCACACGAACTGTCCGGGCGCGGGGCGGTACGCGCGGCCCGCCCAGCGCCCGGCCGCGCTGAAGGGCTGGTTGAGATGCTTGCGGCGGTGATGCAGGTAGTCACATACACTACAATTAGTCTCACCGGCTTGATGCATCCGCACTGCTCGCACACGAACTGTCCGGGCGCGGGGCGGTACGCGCGGCCCGCCCAGCGCCCGGCCGCGCTGAAGGGCTGGTTGAGATGCTTGCGGCGGTGGTGCAGGTAGTCACATACACTACAATTAGTCTCACCGGCTTGATGCATCCGCACTGCTCGCACACGAACTGTCCGGGCGCGGGGCGGTACGCGCGGCCCGCCCAGCGCCCGGCCGCGCTGAAGGGCTGGTTGAGATGCTTGCGGCGGTGGTGCAGGTAGTCACATACACTACAATTAGTCTCACCGGCTTGATGCATCCGCACTGCTCGCACACGAACTGTCCGGGCGCGGGGCGGTACGCGCGGCCCGCCCAGCGCCCGGCCGCGCTGAAGGGCTGGTTGAGATGCTTGCGGCGGTGGTGCAGGTAGTCACATACACTACAATTAGTCTCACCGGCTTGATGCATCCGCACTGCTCGCACACGAACTGTCCGGGCGCGGGGCGGTACGCGCGGCCCGCCCAGCGCCCGGCCGCGCTGAAGGGCTGGTTGAGATGCTTGCGGCGGTGGTGCAGGTAGTCACATACACTACAATTAGTCTCACCGGCTTGATGCATCCGCACTGCTCGCACACGAACTGTCCGGGCGCGGGGCGGTACGCGCGGCCCGCCCAGCGCCCGGCCGCGCTGAAGGGCTGGTTGAGATGCTTGCGGCGGTGATGCAGGTAGTCACATACACTACAATTAGTCTCACCGGCTTGATGCATCCGCACTGCTCGCACACGAACTGTCCGGGCGCGGGGCGGTACGCGCGGCCCGCCCAGCGCCCGGCCGCGCTGAAGGGCTGGTTGAGATGCTTGCGGCGGTGGTGCAGGTAGTCACATACACTACAATTAGTCTCACCGGCTTGATGCATCCGCACTGCTCGCACACGAACTGTCCGGGCGCGGGGCGGTACGCGCGGCCCGCCCAGCGCCCGGCCGCGCTGAAGGGCTGGTTGAGATGCTTGCGGCGGTGATGCAGGTAGTCACATACACTACAATTAGTCTCACCGGCTTGATGCATCCGCACTGCTCGCACACGAACTGTCCGGGCGCGGGGCGGTACGCGCGGCCCGCCCAGCGCCCGGCCGCGCTGAAGGGCTGGTTGAGATGCTTGCGGCGGTGGTGCAGGTAGTCACATACACTACAATTAGTCTCACCGGCTTGATGCATCCGCACTGCTCGCACACGAACTGTCCGGGCGCGGGGCGGTACGCGCGGCCCGCCCAGCGCCCGGCCGCGCTGAAGGGCTGGTTGAGATGCTTGCGGCGGTGGTGCAGGTAGTCACATACACTACAATTAGTCTCACCGGCTTGATGCATCCGCACTGCTCGCACACGAACTGTCCGGGCGCGGGGCGGTACGCGCGGCCCGCCCAGCGCCCGGCCGCGCTGAAGGGCTGGTTGAGATGCTTGCGGCGGTGGTGCAGGTAGTCACATACACTACAATTAGTCTCACCGGCTTGATGCATCCGCACTGCTCGCACACGAACTGTCCGGGCGCGGGGCGGTACGCGCGGCCCGCCCAGCGCCCGGCCGCGCTGAAGGGCTGGTTGAGATGCTTGCGGCGGTGGTGCAGGTAGTCACATACACTACAATTAGTCTCACCGGCTTGATGCATCCGCACTGCTCGCACACGAACTGTCCGGGCGCGGGGCGGTACGCGCGGCCCGCCCAGCGCCCGGCCGCGCTGAAGGGCTGGTTGAGATGCTTGCGGCGGTGGTGCAGGTAGTCACATACACTACAATTAGTCTCACCGGCTTGATGCATCCGCACTGCTCGCACACGAACTGTCCGGGCGCGGGGCGGTACGCGCGGCCCGCCCAGCGCCCGGCCGCGCTGAAGGGCTGGTTGAGATGCTTGCGGCGGTGGTGCAGGTAGTCACATACACTACAATTAGTCTCACCGGCTTGATGCATCCGCACTGCTCGCACACGAACTGTCCGGGCGCGGGGCGGTACGCGCGGCCCGCCCAGCGCCCGGCCGCGCTGAAGGGCTGGTTGAGATGCTTGCGGCGGTGGTGCAGGTAGTCACATACACTACAATTAGTCTCACCGGCTTGATGCATCCGCACTGCTCGCACACGAACTGTCCGGGCGCGGGGCGGTACGCGCGGCCCGCCCAGCGCCCGGCCGCGCTGAAGGGCTGGTTGAGATGCTTGCGGCGGTGGTGCAGGTAGTCACATACACTACAATTAGTCTCACCGGCTTGATGCATCCGCACTGCTCGCACACGAACTGTCCGGGCGCGGGGCGGTACGCGCGGCCCGCCCAGCGCCCGGCCGCGCTGAAGGGCTGGTTGAGATGCTTGCGGCGGTGGTGCAGGTAGTCACATACACTACAATTAGTCTCACCGGCTTGATGCATCCGCACTGCTCGCACACGAACTGTCCGGGCGCGGGGCGGTACGCGCGGCCCGCCCAGCGCCCGGCCGCGCTGAAGGGCTGGTTGAGATGCTTGCGGCGGTGGTGCAGGTAGTCACATACACTACAATTAGTCTCACCGGCTTGATGCATCCGCACTGCTCGCACACGAACTGTCCGGGCGCGGGGCGGTACGCGCGGCCCGCCCAGCGCCCGGCCGCGCTGAAGGGCTGGTTGAGATGCTTGCGGCGGTGGTGCAGGTAGTCACATACACTACAATTAGTCTCACCGGCTTGATGCATCCGCACTGCTCGCACACGAACTGTCCGGGCGCGGGGCGGTACGCGCGGCCCGCCCAGCGCCCGGCCGCGCTGAAGGGCTGGTTGAGATGCTTGCGGCGGTGGTGCAGGTAGTCACATACACTACAATTAGTCTCACCGGCTTGATGCATCCGCACTGCTCGCACACGAACTGTCCGGGCGCGGGGCGGTACGCGCGGCCCGCCCAGCGCCCGGCCGCGCTGAAGGGCTGGTTGAGATGCTTGCGGCGGTGGTGCAGGTAGTCACATACACTACAATTAGTCTCACCGGCTTGATGCATCCGCACTGCTCGCACACGAACTGTCCGGGCGCGGGGCGGTACGCGCGGCCCGCCCAGCGCCCGGCCGCGCTGAAGGGCTGGTTGAGATGCTTGCGGCGGTGGTGCAGGTAGTCACATACACTACAATTAGTCTCACCGGCTTGATGCATCCGCACTGCTCGCACACGAACTGTCCGGGCGCGGGGCGGTACGCGCGGCCCGCCCAGCGCCCGGCCGCGCTGAAGGGCTGGTTGAGATGCTTGCGGCGGTGGTGCAGGTAGTCACATACACTACAATTAGTCTCACCGGCTTGATGCATCCGCACTGCTCGCACACGAACTGTCCGGGCGCGGGGCGGTACGCGCGGCCCGCCCAGCGCCCGGCCGCGCTGAAGGGCTGGTTGAGATGCTTGCGGCGGTGGTGCAGGTAGTCACATACACTACAATTAGTCTCACCGGCTTGATGCATCCGCACTGCTCGCACACGAACTGTCCGGGCGCGGGGCGGTACGCGCGGCCCGCCCAGCGCCCGGCCGCGCTGAAGGGCTGGTTGAGATGCTTGCGGCGGTGATGCAGGTCGTACGATGACGCGCTTGAGAACGTCGCGTTGCACTGTTGTTGGAAAATAGGGAACTTGCATCTTTTTATTTTATTTCGAAATTCAAAAGTATAATCTAGCATTAAAACAGGTTCTCTTATTTTTCGCAGAAAATTGTTTGGCCAATTATTAGTTCCCAACCAACGTTTCGCAGAATATTATCTCGCCAAATAATCACTTGCCAACTCGTCATAAGATTTCGTTTCGTTTCCCAACCTCACAGTTGCCAACTGTACGTTTGGTCTGATGATTATAAAGTAAACTTTCAAAATGCCAAAAATCGTTTAACAGAATGTTTTAGTTGTATAACGTTTCCCAAATGTTTCACGCAGTAGGGTTCGTACTCTATATTTTAGGAATACATACTATTTTTTTTAATATTCGCCAAACTATAAATTCTAAAAAAAGTCGGTTCTGGCGCTTCGCCGGCCGCTACCGCGGCACGCTCGCTTCGCTCGCTCGGCTCGCGCGCTTAGAGTCGCGGTACACCTAACACTCCTCCTCGCTTCGCTCGTCGTCGTAACCTACACCGACCTGCCTTAGAGTTAAGAGTAGCATAGGTTTCGCGTGACTTCAGCAGTATTAGACACTTTTCAATTTTGAGGTCCAATATCTCTTAATAACTCTAACTTATATTGCTAATTGAAATAATTCATCGTAACTTTTAAGTTGGCTTATATGTTAAAACGTAACTATTGCACTGACGAAACGTTGTTCGTTCAATAGTTGTTTGGCCTAGTGAAATAGTTGGCAAGTGATAAGTTTTCCAAACATTTTAAGTCATTGTGATATTCTGCTTTAAAAAATTCGACCAAGTGTCAGGTTGTCATACAAAAAGTTGGTAATGGTTAGTAGTCAAAGTGAATCATTTTCGAAATGTTGGTTGGCAAGTGATATTTGACCAAAGGAAATTCTGCGAAAAGGCAGAACACCATTAGACACTTTTCAATTTTGAGGTCCAATATCTCTTAATAACTCTAACTTATATTGCTAATTGAAATAATTCATTGTAACTTTTAAGTTGGCTTATATGTTAAAACGTAACTATTGCACTGACGAAACGTTGTTCGTTCAATAGTTGTTTGGCCTAGTGAAATAGTTGGCAAGTGATAAGTTTTCCAAACATTTTAAGTCATTGTGATATTCTGCTTTATAAAAATTCGACCAAGTGTCAGGTTGTCATACAAAAAGTTGGTAATGGTTAGTTGTCAAAGTGAATCATTTTCGAAATGTTGGTTGGCAAGTGATATTTGACCAAAGGAAATTCTGCGAAAAGGCAGAACACCATTAAAACAACTGTAGCATTAAAACTCTGGGCTTGTGCACAAATCACGCGAGGTTTCTTTGGCTACTTTTTGACCCCCCCCACCCCTCCACATTTGGTATATTTGGTGAGGTTCTTGGCTACCCCCTCCCCTACATAATCTCACGTTTATTTTTTTAATTCAATCTAATTGTAAGATAAATAGTATTTGTATATGGTAAATCTTGTTTATTTTTCTATCTTATGAAGTCAAGTCAAGAGCGATCGGGCGGGGTCACAAAAATTCGTAAAATAGACTCGCTATCTTGAAGTGCTAAGTAAAGATTTATGTTTAACGAAACCGAGAAAAAGTCTCTAGTGGTAGATATTTTTCTTAGTTTCGTTCACTGTAGAAAAGAAAAATACACGTGAGGTCCCCTTTAACACCCCCCCCCCCCCCAGCCTCCCCCCTCCCCCAATGTGATCGGTCATGATTTTTTCCTGACCCCCCTCTCCCCTATCGAACCTCGCGTGATTTGTGCACAAGCCCTTTATTATGATTTATTTTTCTGATGTTATATGCATCTGAAATCTG
This sequence comes from Epinotia brunnichana, assembly GCA_963854355.1. NCBI lineage: Eukaryota > Metazoa > Arthropoda > Insecta > Lepidoptera > Tortricidae > Epinotia > Epinotia brunnichana. The sequence goes on along the minus strand of OY977961.1, from coordinate 17,577,643 downwards.
TACGCGCTGGCATTGGCACCCCCCGAAAACGCTTTATATTAAACCGGCTTATGCTATGACGTCACAAAAATAATAATAATGTGATTGGTAATCTCCGGAACCGCTTATCATATTTCAAAGATTCTTTCACCCGCGTGTGGAATTGACTTTCTGGATGGTTATAGGCTATATATTATCCCGCGGGTTTGTCTGCGTTCTTTGCAATATGCGGGCGAAGCCGCGCGGGCCGCTAGTTAGATAAAACACAGTCAAGAACATAAAAAACGTAGATTGTTTGTCGATAATTCCTTACTATTTGTTACGGGTCACACTGTACCAAACCCAAGTTATGAGGGTTCAAAAAAACGATGAAGCGCTTCAAAAAAGGCAGGTAGTGCCCTGCCCTTGCGCTTCGCTTGGCTCGTCTTGGCGGGGGCACTACTGTGCCCCCAGATACAGGATGTAATAAAAAGTAACAGCTATCCGTTTAAGGCGATAATTAATATCGTAGAAATAGATGGTAAAAAAGTGCCCTGTAAATAAATTGGTAAAAAAACTACCATGGAAATAAAAAGGTAAAAAAAGTTTATTGCCGACTATACTTTTCTGTATACCGTCATCAACTACTCATTGAGACGATTCTAACGAGCCCAAACTCAACGGGGTTACGTCGGTTAAGTACTGAATTCCCATGGCCACCTTCTGTCTCCATCATCAGATCAGCTCGATGGTACCATAATATTGAATTGTCATCCAAACCCAAAATCCCAATCAACAAAAAAATCAAAATCTCAATCTCCTTTACTCAAAATTTCAGCTCAATCGGTTTAAGATATCTGCTTCAAAATTGAGTTGCGAACAGACATAGTTATATACCTCATAATCACATAGTTAGGTACAACATACCTTGCAAGTTAATAGAAAGCTTGTAAAAAAACCAAAACCGTCACCAAAATCCACTGACCTCTTCACACCGATGCGATTCGCTCGGATGTCTCTCTCCCACGTGCGCCTGTAGCGCCTCCTCGCTCGCACAGCTCTCGCCGCACTGCTCGCACGGGCTGCCCGCGTGCTCGCCGCTGTCTGCATGTCTGTTCAGCGCGTCTAAACTGACGAAGCTCGCTGAACATGTCGTGCATTTGAATTGAGGCTTTGCTATCTGGAAAACGTGGTTCTTTAAAACTAATAATAATATAACAGTTTGAAAAGCGCGCGAAATGAACAATGAATGTTTCCTTTGATTTTAATTTGCAATTTTTTATAATTTTTTATAAAAAAAAATTGTCACACTACAAAATCGAGTGTCTATTTAACATAAGTAAGTTTTATGTATATGAAATACATCATTATTTATTTACTGGGTTTATTAACTACTAAGCCACTGATATGGGTAGGTATCGGTACCGCCAATTATTTACTTCAATAATTTACTTTGAAAACAAAGTTTTAACCGACGAAAAATCAATCAACCCCTATTTTCCTACCCTTAGCGTTAGTTTTTTTTTTCAAATTTATATGGGACCAACTTCGGGGTATACCCTTTCCAATAAAAAAATAATTATCAAAATCGAACTACTCTGTAAAAAGTTATGCGTGGTCATACATAAAAAAAATATATACGCGTTGACTTGAGAACCTCCTCCGTTTTTTTCGTCGGTTGAAAATCGGTATCGGTATCGTATCGGCAAAATCATGTATCGTTACCTATTTTAAACCTTTAACGCGAGGGTCGTTATAAGTTTAACATGTTTATCTGTGTGTCTGTCTGTGGTCTCCTAGCTCTCATCATCATCATTATCATCATCAGTCGTTCCCTCAATCTGAGGATCGAGACATTATGTCCTATTCTTGATGACAGGACTTCTCAAGGCTCCTATGCAGAATACATGTTTAATTTTGATTGATTTTGTTAAGAGTTCCCAGGAAGCGCGAGTCTCCGTCTCTATACAAAAGTAGTTTGGTTTTCAATTACTAAACTATAATAGTAGTTTATCTACACCCATCTCATAAATCCTCTATATTGTGTTCGGAAAACATATATAACGACCACCATTATTGCAACCAGTAAAGTAACATCAGCGTTTTATCTGTGTCAGTGTCATTATGTCATTATAATGTATAAAAATTATAATAACATTGATATCGATGTTATTATGGAAATCTAGTTGGTCATGATTTGAAATCTAGTCGGCCATGGCGCTGCAAAGGCGGTTATTCTAAAATGGTTCCCGAACACATCATTGAGGATTTATAATATGTGGGTAGATAAAGTAGTGTATGTACACAATTAGTGCAGTGATAACTCTCTGCATTCGCTTTTATTGTGTTATCTTTGTTTTATCTTGTTCATTATTTTTTAGCAGAATCAAATCTCTTTGCTGCACGTCGTGTTGAGGGACTAGCTGATTTTTCGGCTATTATTTTTAAAGATTCAAATTTGAAATGCATAGAAGATTCTTCTCGAATCTTGTCAATCTTGTAAACAAATTGGTGACGGGTCATTCTTGATATAGAAGCCCAAGTGTTGGCTCGCATTTTGGTGGAAGAAGCTTTCCCTGATTTAAGAAGGAGCCCACCTTTTACAGTTACGACCAAAGTTGTTTAATCCAGTCCGTGATACAGGAGCTGTATTGTGTTTTTTTCAGCGGCAATCTATTATTATTGAGCCCTAGTCGCCGGATGCACAGCTACTTCTCGGACGCCTCCAGAGGCTTACTTTTGATTAGTGCCAGTTTTATTGGATTTATTCCATAAAAGACCAGGCGCCTGATCGCGTTCTGGGTAAGTTGTGCTCGTTTATCTACGAATTTGGCGTGTTGTTACGTCAACCGCGCCTGGGTGTTTACTTTTTATGTATTTATTACCTCGTAGCTTCCTGGATCGGGCCACGAGCTACCCTGCCACATCGTGTACTGCGCTTGACTCCGCTACCGCCAGTGCTGGAGCACAGGGGTGTGCGAAGGGCGGTTGTCGTTTATCCGGAAAGTACCCCTGCGTCGGCTTGTGTGTGCAAGGACCCGCACCATACGCATTCTCCACGTCGGATGCTGGTCTTCTAATTACCGTAATGTTACATATCGGGCGGGACGAGTGAAACAACGGCTGCTCATATTCGCACTCGTTTATTAGACATAGCCATCCAGCGCATACATAACATCTCTTCCCGTTTTAATTTGAAGCATGCATCTTATTCTAACTTACAAGTTAACATTCGTTCATACAGTAAAAACATTATTCATACAGAAAAAGGGTTTATAATTATTCCTGGGAATTGGTCGCAACAGCATTCCAGATGAACCGGTTCTATAGTTCTGATCAGGGGGGTCCACCTGGGGTTCTTCCTGTGGTGGATCAACATCATTGTGGGAAGCTTCGTTATAGTCCTCAACATCCCCTATGCCCGCTTGAGTATTCCTAGCCGGTACACCGACTTCCTCCCCCTCCTCGATCCGTTGGCCCGCGGCGCGCTCCTGGTCGCCGGGCGCCGGCCCTGGCGCGGCCGCCTCGCGTGAGTCACCGCTGTCATGGGATGGGGGTATGTCCGGTACGTCTACACTCGGGTAGTTTGAATAATGGAATCCGTTGCTGTCCAACCCTTTATACGGTATTAATTGGTTTATATGTTTTTTTAGTTGTACTTGCGTTAACTTATCCTTAACTAAATATACTGTTTTACATAATCGCTTAACTATGATTCCCCTGTTCCACGTGAAGTTTTTGTTTGCGTTATTTTTTTTAAACATCACATTGTCACCCGGTTTGAAACATGAACTATTTTTCCCTCCATATGCTTCACTCTGTAAACACTGATTACGCACAACAACTTTAGAAAGAATGGACGAGGCCGGTGTTGGCGGCGCATTTAATAAGTCCAAGCGCGAACGAAGTTTGCGACCAAATACGATTTGGGCAGGTGAAGTTCCCGTAGTGCCATGCACGGAATTCCTATAATCAAAAAGGTACTTAAATAGATTCTCATCAACTTTTTTTTGATTAGCGCTTATCATTAAACACGCCCGTATGCCTTTTTTTGCTACTTTCACGTACGACTCCGCCTGCCCATTACTAGCCGCGTGATACGCGGGCGATGTCACATGCGATATTCCATTTACTGAGCAAAATCTTCGAAATTCATCGGACGAAAAACATGTGGCATTGTCACTAACTAGCGTGTTAATTAACCCAAATCGTGACATTAATTCGTACAATTTCGATATAACGACAGCCGACGAAGTAGAACTCACCCTGTACACTTCGACCCACTTCGAGTACGCATCTACTATTACTAAATACGACTGATTATTGACAGGTCCCAGGAAATCCACATGTACCCTATAAAATACCTGTGGAGGGTATGGCCACACCGAGAGCGGAGCGCGCGCCGGGGACGGTCTCAGCTGGGTACAAATTTCACAACTGGCTATCATCGTTTCGATAGCATCGTCTATGCCTGGAAACCAGACCCTACCCCTAGCTTCTGCCTTGCACTTAACAATACCCAAGTGTGACTTATGTAGTTCGGATAAAATCCTGCTCTTTAATTTTTCGGGTATTACAATTTTATGACCCCGCATAATCACCCCATTTTCAAATGCCAATTGATTTTTACACAAAATATATGGTCGAATACATGAATCCATCACCTTTTTTGGCCAACCGTTTATTATGAACTTAATCACACGATTCAAAATCGGATCCGTCTCTGTTTCTTTACGCAACTCGTTTAACGTAATAGGAACACTATCATCAACCACGAAGTTTAAATAGGTAGCCCGATCTTCGATACACGTTGATGCTCCGTCCGTGGTGTGTCCCGGGAGTCCCGGCCCGCCTAGTGAGTTATCATTGTTTACACTTGCTCGTGATAGGTAATCGGCACTGTTATTCGCGCTGCGAATATATTCGATAACATAGTTGTAGGCACTTAAAAACATTGCATATCTCTGCAGTCTATTAGCGGATACCTCTGGGATGCCGCGATGTGGTCCGAAAATGCTGGTAAGGGGTTTGTGGTCCGTGCGGAGCACAAATGGCACAGCCCTACCATAGAGGTATTGATGAAATCGACGCACGCCAAATATAATTGCTGTAGCCTCTTTTTGAATTTGAGAATAATTCTTTTCAGCCGAATTTAGCGTGCGCGAAGCATACGCAACCGGGCGTTCTAGTCCATCGTTGCCGACTTGACTCAAAATCGCGCCAAGGCCATTCGGAGACGCATCCACTGTCAAAATGACCTTTGTGTTTGAATTAAAATGCGCCAGGACTTGATCCGATGCCAGGTATTCTTTTATCGCATGAAACGCTTGGTCATGCTCCGCATCCCAGTGCCACTTACTACCCTTTTGTAATAAGTTATACAGCGGACTTAGGATAGACGATGCCCCAGGAACAAAATTCCTGTAGTAGTTTACGAAACCCAGGAACGACTGTAACTTATTGACGTCCGTTGGTATCGGTGCATTTAACATAGCACTAACTTTTGCGGGTGACTTTTTCAACCCCTCTTTACTTATGACGTAACCTAAATACTCCACTTCGTCCTTAAAAAACTCACATTTAGTTTTTTGAAGTGTTAATCCCGCGTCCCATCCTCGTCGCCAGTGTTACATATCGGGCGGGACGAGTGAAACAACGGCTGCTCATATTCGCACTCGTTTATTAGACATAGCCATCCAGCGCATACATAACACGTAACATTTAGGATTTCCCTATTTCTAGTTTTACTGCGTAGCGTTTCGGCTTAGCGACATTATTAGGATCACAACCCGCTAACGCGCTCTGTTTCCGTATTCCGCCAACCTCAAAATTTAGAAAGGCTTTTTGCTTGCCACCGTCTATATATTTTCGTTTTATGCCCTAGGTTTTTTTTACCGTCCTGAATCATTCACCCGTCATCCATACCACGCATTCTTCATGAACTCATCCTTCACATCTACTTAAAAACCTGTGTGCCTAATCTTCGCGGCTTTCCGTATTCGCGGACTAGGACCAAGCGTATTGACGGCTTGAAACCCCTACCTATTATTGCTTATAGGGTCCTGTATATGTCCTACTCTTAATGTTTAACGTCACAGCTAGCCGTACGACGATACAACTGTTTACCTTTTACCTGTTTAGCATTTTAAGGGCTTTATCGTAGGTAACTAACGAGGGAAGGGGAAATCCCACGAATATTTTCTGGTCAAACGGAGTGTTAAATTCTATAACTTTACTTTTAACCGAGTTCTGTTTAGGAAAGTAAATCAAATTAATATTGTGTTGTATTTACAGCGTAAAAGCCTACAATGTTTCTTTTAAGTATGTTCCGATATAAAAAATAAAATAAATTGCTATCGTGTCGTGTTTGCAGAAGTGTGTGTTTGTTTTATTTACACTAGTTTTCCTGCATTAGACATTAAAACACTCATGTGATCCTATTATGAAACTGACGCTCGTTTCATAAACCCACACTCGTGTTTAATGCCCTTCATTATGCACAGTCACATAAACTACTATTATGTGTCTCGTTATCTTGTCGCACTGTCATTGCTTTTCCGTAGAGCGTGAATGATTTTTTTATCGACTATCTAAATATCGATAGTGTACTCAGAGTTATATGTCACTGATAATTAGTCAACTGATAAGGAGTCACTAGGTACTATCGGGTATAAATAAATATATATGATATAAAAATAAGAAATAAAAGTTTCGGGTGTGTGCGAGAAATCGAAGACTGTTTATCATAGTTCTTCCACAATAATTAGAATACACTGTATATAACTCTACATCGTCAATGTAACTTTACTAAGGGGTTTTGGTGATCACAAGTTTCACATTGGGCGGCAACTGTAAATCCTGCTGCATATATTACATGCCAAGGGCGCTCTGACCAGCCCCACACATGCAGTTTCTTAAAACAAATGCTTTTTAAAGGCTGCTGGTACTGGTAATTCAAAAATGGCTGCTATTATATATTTCATCTAGAAATGATAAATAGGTACTTAAAATCAACGTTCAACAAAGGAATGTTCAAAACATTTGCAAATAAATACCACTTACGATATTGAAGTTCCCGATGTACTGGAAATGATGAGTTATTTTTCGTCGTTGCAGTTGCAAATAGGTAAATCATTTGTATCGATTCACTAATGAGGTTATCTACTTATTTTTCATCAAGATGTTTTCATTGAGATTGAGCAAAGATTTAAAAGACGAAAATTCAATCGCATTGTTCCATTATATAAACATCGATATCAAAACGGTCGATAAAAAAATCATTCACGCTCTACGGAAAAGCAATGACAGTGCGACAACTACTCATGATACAACAACACTTGATACCTGTGAAGCAAGTTACCTCGGAATGCATCTTGGCCTTGTGCTGCCGGAGCCCAACTTGTCCCACGAACGTCTCGCCGCACGCGCCGCACGCCACGTTCATGGCGGGATGCGCGAGCCGCACGTGCGACAAGTACGTCGAGCTTTTACTATAGGGGAACAATCATTCAATTATAAGGTGGGTACGAATTTGAGCGGCTCAGATTGAGGCATGCTCGCCCCGCGCGGCGAGCTGCTCGCGAGCAATTTTTTGTAATTTCTTGCACATAAATATGCGCGGGTGAGGCAGCGTGCTCTCGGTGAATCATTCAAAATGGTTTCGGACACGTTGACAGCCGCGGCTGCGTTTATCACAATTTACCGAATTATAAATACCCTGAGAAAATTACGGTTTTTTTGGAAATAATTCAATATCAGGCTAATTATTTGTATACGGCTTTTATATGTTATTTTAAACAACTTTTACTATTGAAATGAATAATTCTATGGACCGCAAGTTAGGAAAAAAAATTAACCCGCAAGAAAAAATGCTATCAGTATTTTTATAATGAAAACATGCTCGAATCCGGCTCGGAGCCTAAATTTTTCAATTTTTCCTTTAATTTGAAGTTTATAAATATCGTTAGCGGGCGTAACTGCATTATATAAAAATGAAGGTGGTACCTATTGCGATAGATAAGCACCGTTGAACACAAAAAAAGTAATAACAATACCTTGACAATATAAAGGTAAATCAATAATAGGTACACACTTAACCTAACGTAACACAATATGAACATTGCGACATACCTCTTAGCAATACACTCTCAATAGCAAAAAACCTTTAGGCGGTTAACAAGTCTACTATTAAGAGAGATATGACAGAAAACTCACTTGAAGCTTTTCCCACAATGCTGACACTCGTATGTTTTCCCGGCGTGCATGGCGTGGTGTTTAGAAGCCTGGTGCCTGCACACAAACACACATACAGTCATGGCCAGATAATTAACAACATGATTTTTTCCCCATACAGTTGCATACAAATATGACTTGTTTGGCCAATTTTATTTCCGAGTATATGGAGGTATCTGTGTATAAATAAGATTTAATTTAGTTTATATAAAAGTTCTGTAAAAGTTGTGTTTAAAAAATACGGATGGTCAAATGGACAATTTTTACGAGTCATCTTCATACTGTAATTAGGAACAATATATGAACTTATAAAAAGTGTTGATTTGATCGCTGTATTTTTTAAAGTCTAAATTTTACGGAAGCTCTTTTGTACTATATTAAATACTGTTTAAACACGGTTACATCCGTATAATCAGAAACAAAATTAATCAAAAACATTATAAATTATCATCAAATTTGAAAAGTCATATTTATATGCAACTGTATGGGGAAAAAAATCATGTTCTTAATTGACAACCTTTCATAATTCTAAGTCCACGATTTGACTAGCTCCTTGTATTCAACTCGAAAAGAGAAACATGCTGGTAGTTTTATATTTCCGGTATTATTTATGTTCAATTTTTAACGAATTTTTAAAAATGCACTCATATCAAATCCAATTCTACTGCAGAATGGGCACCTTGCTTTAGTCTTGTTTACATATACCAAATTAAAAACAAACATTGTCAAGATGGCGTCAATGTAACCCACCCGAAAATTCCATTTAAACTTTTTATACGTTTTGTCAAAACGGGACTAAAGCAAGGTGCCTATTCTGCAGTAGAATTGGATTTGCTATGAATGCATTTTTAAAAAATCGTAAAAAAATTAAGATAAATAATACTGGAAATATAAAACTACCAGCGTGTTCCTCTTTTCGAGTAGAATACAATGAGCTAATCGAAATAAGGGTTAAAATGTATAAATGTTGTCAATTATCTCGCCAGGACAGGACTGTACGTCTCTATTACATCAACATTAGGGGACACTATCACATAAATCGACCCCCTTAGTAAGCTCAATAAGGTTTGTGTTATAATTACTAGACGACGATATATTTAATAGATATACAATTATAAATGTAGATAGATATAAACACATACAAACATATAAGACTCAGTCAAAACTCCATCACTCAAAAATCAGATTTTTTTTTACAGTTGTACCATATTTTACCAACTTTATCAATAAATCTCAACTTGAACTCATCGGGGTATTCTATTCGATGGCAAGGAGCGACGTTAATTATACACATTAACTGGTTACCAATTGATGTGACCACCACGACACATCACATATACATATACAGACTAGACTCCTAAGATTTTTTTTCGATGTCATTTGAACCAGTTTTTATAGAGGAACAAATGTTTGTATGGGAGCAACTACAAAAAGCTACATACATAGACAAAAACGGCTCCTACTAATTGACATCGAAGTATGACATCACAACTTCTTATTTGTACAGTCTTATCAATATATGACGGAACAAAGGCCGCAAAAATATCTGATGACAACTCTATTCCTAGAGCCGTAAGAGCGTGTCAGATATTTTTGCGGCCTTTGTTTCATCATATATTGATGCCGGTGACTGTACTAATCGTTGTATGGAAAATCAAGTAAATTATAGCCCGGCAAGACGCTTTTTTATCCTAAAATAGTGTCGCTGTATACGGCTTAATATATGGCAATAATTTACATATGTCATGTATAGTCGGGACAGTGTGCATTGGCGTTGTGAGGTTTGTTGAATGTAAAAAATCAAACATTTTGCGTGATTGAGAGAAGTATGAATGTACGTAGGTCTTGTTCAAATAAACGAACGGCTTATTTTGTCCCTGGCTTTCTTTACTTCGTCTAAATAATTTTCCCGCCAAACCCTTATATCCGAACGCTCTCATATTAAAATCCCATACTGTGCAACAGCAAACGCAAGTACTCCCTACTGTCTGTAAAACCAATGTCGTTTTGCAAAACGGTAAGAAGGGTTTGCAAGCTTGGTACTTGTTTTTGGACAGCATAAAATTCATGAACATTATGCCTGGTGACGCATTTGTCGATGTCTATTTTTTAAAGTTCCGTAGCCAAATGGCAAAAAACGGAACCCTTATAGATTCGTCATGTCTATCTGTCTGTCCGTCCGTATGTGACAGCCACCTTTTTCCGAAACTATAAGAGCTATACTGTTGAAACTTCGTAAGTAGATGTATTCTGTAAACCGCATTAAGATTTTTACACAAAAATAGAAAAAAAAAACAATAAATTTTTGGGGTTCCCCATACTTAGAACTGAAACTCAAAAACATTTTTTTCATCAAACCCATACGTGTGGAGTATTTATGGATAGGTCTTTAAAAATGACATCGAGGTTTCTAACATCATTTTTTTCTTAACTGAATAGTTTGCGCGAGAGACACTTCCAAAGTGGTAAAATGTGTCCCCCCCCCCCCTGTAACTTCTAAAATAAGAAAATGATAAAACTAAAAAAAATATATGATGTACCGATCATGTCAACAACCAATTTAAAGAAATTGTTTTTAGAAATACTAGACAATCCGTCATCCTTTTATGCTGTAAAAGTATAATGGGCTTGTGACCTTAAATTTGTTTACGATGCCATTCGAACCAGTTTTTGTAGATGAACAAATGTTTGTATGGAAGCAACTACATTTAAAGGACATTAATACCCAAAAAATCGAGTTAAAGACGGACCTCGCTGACGGCAGCCGAAACGCTTCATACTGATTGGCTTTAAAGTATGACGTCACACCGTGCAATTTGTACAAACCGTTGCATGGAAAATGAAGTAAATTGCTGTTTCGGTCGCGAAATACTGCGTTTAGGTCCATAGTTGTCATACAAATTCGTTTCTAAAAAAGCGTAAGGATTCTATTGGTACCTTTAAATTTACTCTTGGACAATAAATTAAAAAACTTTTTTTTCTAAACTTTCAAGGGTCATATCTTTTTATGATTTGAATTATATTTAGTAATTTATACTTAATTACAATGATTTGATGGTTTACTATCCATTTAGCAACACGACATTATCAATTTTAACATCACGCAACAAGCCTATTACACTCAAAACAAGCTTTCTAACATCGCTATGGATTGCTTTCGGCATAATTATTGTAATTTTTGTTACAATCACGGAATACTTCGTCTTCCTTGCTGTTTGTCTACTTCAGAGACATCAAACAGTGCACGAAGGGTTCCGTACCATTATCTATAAAAACGGCAAAAAAAATCACGTTTGTTGTATGAGAGCCTCCTGTAGCCTAGTTGGTAGTGAACCTGCCTACGAAGCCAGAGGTCCCGGGTTTGAATCCTGGTAAGGGCATTTATTTATGTGATGAGCACAAATATTTGTTCCTGAGTCATGGATGTTTTCTATGTATTTAAGTATATACCTATACACCGTGCACGTTAATAACTCGAAAGATTTAAGCTAACGATAGTGATACTAGAGCCTAATTAGAGTATAAAGTTATGTAACATATAGTCCAAAAATTCATAATTAAGGAGATATTAATTATTTAAAACAAATCAAAAGTTAAAAAATCTCCAGTCTAACACACTCTAAAGGCTTGAGCATGACGTAGCCACCTACTTCTTTTACACGTAGACACTAACTGCACGTTTGTTAGCCAGTTTCATAATGAAGTTTGGTATCAATCTACAAATGAGTTTTACTACCGAAAATATTTTCATCGTGATAAAAGGATATAACATGCAACTAAAATACAATGTAGTCCATTAAGCCGAATAATTATGATATCTTTATCTTACACACTTTAATCTCAAGTAGCTTTTCTGTTATCACTAAGAATAGAGATAATTAGGTTTGTTCTGTTCTAAGTCGCGAGAGTGCTTCTTCTGATAACTGGCTAGTTTGAAATCGATTGTCACTAAAATGACATATTACAAATGATTACTAATTGGCACGCAAGATAAAATAACATTGGAAATTTTATTGACTGAAATAAATAATATTCGCTATGCCGCATTATCCTTCGGTTCATTTAGCGGATATTCACTTTGTGTACGGATTTTGTGATGGGAACTCGCTCCAGGCAGTCGCCGAATACCAAAGAAGATACCCAACTCGTCATATACCTCACCATTCGACTTTTGCGGATATCCACCGACAGTTTCGGAAAACACCGGCAGAAAAAGGGCTTGGAAAAGTTCACAGAGTCTATGAATCTAGACGAACAAACAGAGAACAGAATAATGAATTTGATTACAGAATACCCAACGTTATCGTCAAGAGATGTAGCAAGAATAGTCAATGTTAATGATAAACTCGTATTAAGGGTATGGAAAAGGTACGGCCTGCATCCTTTTCACTACAGGAAAGTACAAGGATTAGTGAACAATGACGGGCTAGCTAAAGTTGCCTTTTGTCAAAGGATGAACCAGAAATTAGTGGAAGATCCTGGATTTCTAAATAAAATATTATGGACAGATGAGTCGTTGTTTACGAGAAAGGGAGTTTTTAATTCACATAATCGGCATATGTGGTCAGAAGAAAATCCCCATGCGAAAAGGGAAAATTCATACCAGCACAAATTTTCCGTAAACTTGTGGGCTGGCATTATTGGGAATAAAATCCCGTCCCGTCATATTTCCAAATAGACTGAATTCTCACAATTATTTATTAATTTTAAATAATGAATTACACGACTTGCTAGAAGATGTCGATTTGGAAACCCAACGAACTATGTGGTTCCAGCACGACGGATGCCCGGCCCACTTCGGCTTAGTTGTTCGTAATTGGCTAAACCAACAATACCCCGAGAGGTGGATCGGCCGTGGGAGTGAAGTTTTAGCATGGCCTGCCCGGTCACCAGATTTAACTCCGCTGGATTTCTTACTATGGGGAACTCTGAAAGATAAGGTTTACTCAACACCTGTGAACTCTAGAGAAGAATTGTTACTAAGAATTCGAATGGGTTCAGAAGAAATAAAGAACACTTTTGTTAACTTGAATCATGAAATTCGTTCAAGACTGAATATTTGTGCTAAAAACGGTGGTACACATTTTGAAAATCTAATTCATTAAATTAATAAAAATGCGTAGGTAACTGTTTCATGTTGTAATTTATTTTATTTTAAATCAAGACATTGATGATTTAAAATGTAGGTACAGGTTAGCATGATCGCTGTTACAACAAAGTCCCTTTCCTACTTTAGTATGAGATAAAAAAATAAGTGGTATGATTATTATCATTAGATTATCATGCTTAATAATGTATGGTTGTGATTGGCAGTCAAAGGAAATTACCTAGAACACAAAGTTTCATTAAGGGGCTACCCGAGGTTTTCATCGATTTTTGACTAGTTTTGAATCGATACAAATACTTTTACACTACAGATAGACTTATAAGGCAAACGGCTATCGATTCTTCAATTTTTAATCTCCACTTTGGTCTACCATATTTTGAAAGAAATGGATAGTTATTTTTTTATGATTTTTTTAAACATTGTCTAAAGAAACACCTTTTTTGTTATAAAATTGCTGTGAAAGATCTAAAATATACAAAATCTACATATTTGGGTTTCTCTCTGATGTATCTATAAACGTGTGTACGGTTTTCGTTTTAAACTAATTAACACAAAAGTTATGGCCAGAAAACCTGTTTTTTGGTCTAAAATTGTTCAACTTTGATGCCAAATATCTCGAAGACGGTGATGTTTGAAGTAAATGTGGGATTCTATATTGCTTAAATCTGTTGTTGTTAATATGATAAGCTACAAAAAACATTTGAAAACTAAGGGATTCAGATTGAAGGTCATTGGCGTATGGGATCCCCTTAATAATGTAAATGCATTTTAATGTTGTAGCACCTAATAAAGTTTGGATACATAAGTATTTGTGGTATTTTGTGGAGCCAATAAATAAAAATAATTTCAACACAAAAATCGTGCTAGACATAACTTGACACTTCTTGTCATGGAACACAAGTCACGGCATTCGCCGTTCGTCGTATGATTTCGGAGCGATTCGTGAAGTGTTATGCTCGCTCTCTGTTCTTCAACTTGAGTTTCTCAACTAAAGACTTGTGCACAAAGAAGCGGGCAATTAATATGATTTAATTTGTACTGAAATAGTAATTTAATAAAGACACATAATTAGACCCATGTTGATATAACATTATTTACTCGTATTGTCGTCAAAAATACGTGGTTTAAATCTTTCGGGTAGGTCTAGTACCCATAGAACAAGCTTTGCTTAGATTGGGACTAAGCCAATTTGTGTAAGATTGTAAAATAATTTTTTTTTTAGTATTTGTTGTTATAGCGGCAACAGAAATACATCATCCGTGAAAATTTCAACTGGAAATATTACGGTATCAGTGAGATACAGCCTGGTGACAGACAGACGGACAGCGGAGTCTTAGTAATAGGGTCCCATTTTACTCTTTGAGTACGGAACCCTAAAAAAAATTAATTAGCTGACTGACCTGGCTCGGGAGACGAAGCTGCACTCCTGGCAGAAGAACTTGAGCCGGTGCATGTCCTGGTGCTCCTGGCGGCGACATTTCAACTTGAAGCGCGCGCTGCAGATTTCGCAGGCGTATGGGCCTGCACTCTACAATTAAATAAAAACTATTTTCAACACACCTGCTCGTAAAGTAGGTCTTATTACAGCGTATTTACACTGATAATGCAGAATATTACCCATGCCGTGCCTTTTACATTACATTATCGCACTAGTGCCTTTTCATTACATATCTTTTTAAATATTAGCAAAATAATGCAGAATATTACCCATGCCGTGACTTTTACATTACATTATCGCACTAGTGCCTTTTCATTACATATCTTTTAACATTTTAATTTTTTATTTTTTTTTTTTTTTCCTCGCAAATGTGTTGAAAAACGTCGTATGAAACACGTGAGCATTGGTCATTACACTTCTCGTCTCCATTAAGCCTTCGCCTTCGGCTCAGGCTTAAAAACCGACTCGAGTGTAATGACCAACTTAGCACACTTGTATCATAATGTACTATTGTTACTTTAACGAGTTTGGTTGCTATAGTTTAATTTACCATAGCTTACATGTTTTCTGACATAATTCTTTATTTATGGTATGGCTTACAAATTTCTCTACATATGTGTTTTATTGAAAAATAATCTAGATTCAAATCCATGCCATGCCACATATACCTATTACCTGACCTATATTGGAGTTAGGGTTCCATTATAATAAATTTCCCCGAGTAAAGAAAGGCCTAAGTATAAGGCCATCACACGCATTTTTCGTGAAATATAGTATGATGAATTGATGATAGCAACGACGTCAACTATATTTGAGATTATTTAAACTGACCGAATAGCATCAAACTAGTCCGTTCAAAACCGACTCTACCGTCCAAGGTAAATGATTAAAATTATAATGATAGTTTTATAAAAAAGTCGGTAAAGTAATTAAATAATGTGTGTATGTATGTAATGATGTGATGACATGTTGCCGTGTTCCCCACTTCGAGTGGAGAGCAAGTGTTTATAAACTGTTTATAAGCAAAAATCAACAGGTGTGGACGTGTGTTTACAAACAGGACTTGAGTTTATAAACATAATTTTGTGTTTATAAACAACTGACAAGTGTAGACTGCGAAGTTTCAGAAACAGTGTTTACTTAAACTTGTCGCGAAACATTGTGGTTAAATTCGTAAACAGTTTATTGACAAATGTTGCCTAATGAATACCCGGCTTTAGTAAACTCACTGGGTTGTGCCTTAGTCTGTGATTGTTGTAGGCCTTGTCCGCCAGGAACCCTTTCCCGCAAACCTCGCAACGGAACGGGGACTCCAGATAGTTGGAGGACTGCTTGCGCGATGCGATCTCTGCCAGTTGCTCATCCTGCAAATACCAACCCAACATAGATTACATACACACACTAGGAAAGCAGCGTTTAGACCTGACAAAATGTAGTGCACTAACCGTCACACTCAGTAGGTATTGAGTAATTTATTGCTTTCATAGGTACTGTAGTGTATCTGTGCTTATCTAGTGCGCATACGTCACGATGACAGAGTCGTGGTCAAAGAGTATAGTAAATGTGGTCCGACCGTTGCCGGGAATGGTGGTGCGTTGGCTCGCCAAGCTATACAGATATACCTTTAGAATCGGCAAATAAGTGAATACTACAGGTACATTACATAAGGTGGTATATCAAAACAAGATCAGCTATGAGCCCTGCAAGCTCACTATACTATATGCAAAACTATCTGGCCGGTCAGGTCATAAATCATCGGAATCGTGCTATCTCTTTCACACCTGCACGGCTTATGGAGCGGGCCGAGCAGCAATAGGGCAATTACGCATAAAAAGGAATGTCGATAAAGTAATGAAACAAAGAATATAAATTACATGATGGTGTTTTATATAACAGTATTGTATAGTTACTATCGAAATGTTAGGTATATTGAACTATTGACATAAAGTATTACAATAAAATAATAAGGAGGTATAAATTACGTGGTGTTTTATACAAAAGTATTGTATAGTTACTATCGAAACATAAATAAGTATATTGAACTATTGACATAAAGTATTACAATATAATAATAAGGAGGTATAACAAAATAAATAACTAAACAAGGAAAATGCTAACTATTCTTCTTCGTGTTCAGTGTCACTATCGTCTTGTAGGTTAATGACAAGACGGTTGGTGTCAATAAAAAGTGCTTTAGCTAGGTCTTCGTTCTGAAGATTTTCAGCGTGGCGAATACATTTGACCCAGTATTCAGTATTCATTATTTATTGCAATTAAGGACACATCCATGCATTAGTACATAATAATCAAGAATAATACAATTAACAATTAGACAAAATAAATAACAAAATAGCCTTAAACTCAGAAAAATATATGAAACAGGGTTATGATTAAGATAATTAGGTACATTTAATGTCAGGTAAAGAATAAGATAACAAAGTCAGTTTAAATATACATTACAATTGCATTAAATCGTTACAAACATGTCAAATAAGAGAATTAAAGAATACAATAATTGAGAAGAAAAAAAAATATATATATATAGAATAAAAGTGATGGCATACATTATTGGGATACATAAATTAAATTAAACTGAGGTAATCTAATTGATCAAATATCTTACCAAAGTATTCGTCCAAGTTATAGAAAGGCCTTCGTATTAAGTATGATTTTAAGTCGTCGATTGTGACATGATCGATCGCTTCATTTAACAATTTCTCAACATCTGCCATTTTTAACGTGGTATTTTTCGTCGCAACTATTTTATAATTACTATTGCTCACTGTTTAGAGTGAGGTTTATCTCCCCTACCCCGGTAAGTGCACTGCATTTAGCCAGGTCTTAAGGCAAAGGCCGCTTAATCAATGAGGAGTGGGGTACCTTCTTATTATATCTAGCTGCCCGCCTGAACACAACAATTAATTGTATTAATATAAATAAATAAATATAAAACCGGCCAGGTGCGAGTCGGACTCGCGCCCGAAGGGTTCCGTACCTATAAAAAACTATTTTATTCTGTGTTTTTAGTATTTTAGTATTATAGCGGCAACAGAAATACATCATCTGTGAAAATTTCAGTTGGAACTATCACGGTATCAGTGAGATACAGCCTGGTGACAGACAGACGGACGGACGGACGGAGTCTTAGTAATAGGGTCCCGTTTTACTCTTTGAGTATGGAACCCTAAAAAAGGAAACGTAGGCTCACGGTCTTCTCCCTCTCACTGAGCATAAGCGTGAGCGAGATGGAAGTGCGTGCTCGGAAGCGCGGATATCAAATTTTTTAATTTTCATTTTTTGAGCGTTTAAATAAATAACAAGTTTCTGTCAATTTTTTTGGTACAAGCTTTTATTGCCGACTGTACTTTTCTGCATACCATCATCAACTACTCATTGATACGATTCTAACGAGCCCAAACTCGATGGGGTTGTGTCGTTTTATTGCGGAGTTCCTATGGCCACCTTCCAGCTCCAGCATCAGATCAGCTCCAAGTCATCATAATATTGCATTGTCATGCGATATACATATGCTTGCAATATTTCAGCTCAATTGGATTACGGGAAGTGACTGAAAAATGGATTGCAAATTTTGACGGACAACTTACATACTTACTTACTTACATATTTACATACATACGAACAGTGCAAGTTAATATAAAGCTTGTAAAAATAGGTAGCATCACTACCCACTAGACTAACCGGTCGTTGATGTTTTGCAAAAGAATATAGTTACAATGACATAATCAGACCACCAATGTTGATGTAACATTTTTTCAATTATATGCTCTTTTATAATATTCGGTATGGCGTCAGGAATGAATAAGTTAGTCAGGTCACTCAGGCCCGCGGTGTATAAGAAGCTACAATCACACTAACTTTTGATTGTGGCTCTACTCTCTATAATATTAGTATAGATATAGTTGAGCCGATTTCAACTGAGCTTGAATGGGCTTTGTTCTGAGCTTATGAATAGACATTGTTTGCGAGCGCGAGTCAAACTTTGCAAAAATGTGAGCGCCACGTAAAATGTTCATTGAATAATGAACTCTAACTTCTTTTACAATAGATTCCAAATTGGTTACGAAATAAAATACCACAAACAGCTACTTATACCTGGCTTTTTTTATATTTTAGTTAATTTTGAATCTATTGAATAATACGATTGAGTTCATTATACAATGGACATTTTATGTGGCGCTAACCTTTTTCTTGCAAAAAATGGCACGCGTCCGAACTTGAATGCTATTGTTCTGAAGATAAGATCAGTCTTGTTCAGAAAATCTCAACTATACAATCACACAGATTTTTCCTGTTTATAATAATAGTACCTATAGATAACATAGATTCTTACCTTGCTCAAAGTAACAATTTTGACAGCATAGCTGCTCTCAAACTTGGCAAAATCAAACACTGGCATGTAATCATTTTCAGGATTCCTAAACTTTCTTACTACTTCATCCTTCTTCTTTCTCCTCCTTTTGACTTTCGGCTTTGTATCTGCATCTAAATCTTTGGACTCATCTGTTCCTAGTTCTTTTTTGATTTTCTTAACTCCTTTTCTCTTCTTTTCACTATTAGCCCCCTTTTTCACTGGACTAGAAATGTCTATACTGCTAGCATAAACTTCATTATCAGCTCCAATTTCAACTTCTAGCTTTTCTGCGTCAAAACTATCAGAATCTTCATCATTGTCATTAATAATTTCAATCTTTTTCTTGACTGTTCTCTTCTGTTTTTTAACATCTTTGACTTGTTTTACATTTGTGTTGTCTTCAATTCTGTTACTAATTTTAACTTCATCTCTGCTCTTTTCTGTTTTTAAAGCAGTTTTGTTCATTATTCTTTCAATGTCAACTATGTTTATATCAGGTTCATCCTTAATTTGATCAGTTGGTGTGATACCTGTGCAGTCAACAGTCTGTATTGAGCTTAGAGTTAGAGTAGGGAGTTGACTATCTGTGCGTATATAGTCTGTGGACACCTGGAAGTTGAATGTAGTATTAATAAAATAAGCAGCAGTGTGATTTGTTTTCTGGTTTTTAAATCTAAAATTCGAATGATCATATAAATTGAACCCCCACCACAAATTCGCAGAATCAAATTTAGCCTAAATCCACCTGGAAAGTCCATTCTATCATCACAGGTGAAAGAATTTATGAAATTTGATAAAGTTGTCCTTGACATTACCCCTACATACAAACTAATTCCCATTGGCCATTGGAGGCCATTGTGGCACTCTTTGGGGGAGGCCTATGTCCAGCAGTGGACGTCTTTCGACTGATATGTTGATGATGACAAACTAAGAAAGCTTTTTTCCTGTCTATTATATTATATTATTATAGATTTTACTTGATTCAGGCAACAATATTTATTAAGTCACAACAATTAATAAAAGAGACCTAGTATATCTAATTTCTTATTTCCTTTAACTTGACAGCTTGGAAGTACCAATTTAATGAATCTGTGCCAAGCATTTGAACCTATTATTTAACATCTCAGTCATAATTTGCAGTCAATTTTGCATTTGAACCTATTGTTTTACATCTCAAAGTCATAATTTGCATTGACAATTTTGCCATTCGCATAAAAGAAGTTAATTTAAAAAAACTATTGAGTCGGACTCGCGCACGAAGGGTTCCGTACAATTATCTATAAATATTTATTTAATTCTGTTTTTTAGTATTTGTTGTTATAGCCGCAACAGAAATACATCACCTGTGAAAATTTCAACTGTGTTTTCTGTCATGGTTCATGAGATACAGCCTGGTGACAGACAGACAGACGGACGGACAGCGGAGTCTTAGTAATAGGGTCCCGTTTTACTCTTTGAGTACGGAACCTTAAAAAGTAATAAAAGTCAACCTCTCCCTTCAGCTCTGCCATTACGTATTCCTGTGAGCGGAGGCACTTGTCCCTGAAGGCATCCCCGCGGAGCAGCACGGCTCGGCAGTACCAGCAGACATGCTGAGGAAGCCTGTCCTTGTATATCTGCAATTATATAAACACCGCCTTAGTCCTCATTTACAAAAGCTAAAAGTCTAAAGAATTTACACTGCCTTACTCATACTCATAATTCATTGGTAATAAAAAATTACATGTCAACATAATAGTAAAATATATACCTATAGTATTAAAATAAGCTTAGGTTAGTAGCATAGTTGGCTATTAATTATACTATTCTGAATTTAAAAACTCTTCAATACTATAGAACGACTGCTCAACAAGCCATGCCTTAAGTTTATTTTTGAAACTGACTGGACTAGGGGCGTCTATTATGCTTATTGGCAATCTATTATATACAGAAGGACCCATTACGTGTATGGTTTTAGCCATTTTGACCAGCATTCGAGGCACCGGTGCCAGTTTGTGACTATGACGCGTGACGCGATCGCTTCCATCCCCCCGTCTAGGATATTTGTCCAGGTTCTCCCTGGTGTAGACGGCTATTTGTAGTATTAAGAGGCTTGGCAAGGTAAGAATGCCTAAGTCGATGAAATATTGTTTGGCCGACTCATGCCATGGCACTCGCGCCATCGCTCTCACAGCTCGTTTTTGCAGCCGGATAACACGCTGCCAGTCAGCCGCGCGTCCCCACAGCTCGAGCCCGTACTGTATAAGAGACTGTATGCTGGCAAAGTACCAGTCGCGGACAGCATGCAGTGGGAGGGTAGTAGCTAGTCTACCAATGGCGAAAGAAGCTCTTCCCATTTTACCGCATAGGGAGTCAATATGATTCTCCCATGTTAAAGTCTGATCTATGTGGAAGCCTAGGAAGGATGTACTTTTAACTTGTTCGATGCTGCCGCTATCGAGGCTCACATGCAGTGGACGGCGTTTGCGCCCGGATAGGTCGAACTGCATGAAAAAGCATTAATGCGCTTCTTGCATCAGCACCGGATGTGGACGTCTTTGGATGTGGTTGGGGAATTGGGTATTGTGAATGTGTAAGGTACAGTCAACCAATTTGATTCCTAGGCCATCATAGAACATTGCCGTTGTAAATGCTATGTCAATACGGGTTACTAGGATTATTGTGTCGCTATGTAGCAGTTAAAATGACAGGGTTCTACGGCGGCCTAGGAATCAAATTGGTTGACGGTACTGTGTGGATAGATGTAATTCTTCTGTCATATATTAAAATGTATATACTCCTATCTAATTTGTAATTCACAGGGACTTAGTTTTTAACTGTAATGCTGTGTAATTATTTTGAATAAATAAATGTTTTTTTCAGGAAACCACATTTTGTTGTACAGCATGCTTGATGGTAAACAGTTACCATAGCCTACGGACACTTGCAGCTCTAGTGGCCGTGCGTTACTGACCCTTTAAAAATCTGTACACCCCTTACTTGATGAACCCCATAGTCCCTAGACACATTCTAGACTAGTATTTTATATGTTTTCTTTTTTACATCACCTATACTGTACATATCAATTCAAAATATTTGAAGCAAAACAATTAAATTAATAAATAGCTCTAAAAAATTAGCTTAAGATTGTTTCTAAAAAATTGACGATTCGAAAATGCTTGTTACTAGGCCTACCTGAATAAAGATTATTTTGAATTTGAGTTTGCAGTCCCATGCAAAAACTGCGGCAGGCAGTTCATTCCACAGCTGGAGTGTTTATGTGAAAATTAAAGAATTGTAATGCTTCATGTCAGACATAAATGTGATCATAATAACTAGGGTGATCACTTGAATTACCTTAATAATATTGAGGACATATTTCAATAATAAAAAGTACATAGACATAACTTGTATTTCGACATTAATTTAATTCAATTTAATTATAGATTTAATCTTATTGTATGTTCCATGCTTTTAATAGTAAATGTAAATTAAGTTATTATTAGATAATGTAATATTTCACTAATTTATTTTCATTGTATTACGATATGACATGAGAAATATCTGTGTTGTGTAATTTTTAAGTAGTTTTAAAATTATTGCAACACCCCTAAGGGTTCGTGCATTATACTGTATAACTGTGTAATCACTAATCATGAATGCAAAAAAAATACCAAGTGTGACAGAGAGGGAGATACACAAACAAACTTCGTTTCCGTTCCACGGTAGCCAATCAGCACTCTCGCAAGATGTTCCACCATTGGCATAATGGGTAGTAATCTAGCTCATAAAACTGAAGCCCTGTGTGCAAATCCCGGTAAGGGCAAATATTTGTGTGATGATCATGAATGTTTGTTTCCGAAGCTTGGAAATCTACGTACAGTCAAGTGTAAAAATAAGGGTGCATAAAACTTACTCATAAATATGTCCTATCGCTCGTATGTCAGTGGATTATGGTTGTGGTACATATTTTATTTTTTTACTTGACTGTACTTATCATCTACGTATTTAAGTATTTATACCAATTAAATATATTGTCATCTTGTAGGTACTAGATACAACAATATGGGGCTAGTTTAATTTGTGTAGTTTGTCCCCTATTATATTTCTAGTAAGCATGCATAAACTCATAGATAATCAGAGGTCGGCGGGGGTGAGATGTTTCAGTTTTTGCATAACATGGACATATCTTGTCAGTCAATGGTAAATGCCCCATAAACTAATGTAATGATTTTATTTAGGCTGCCTTTCTGCTATGAGCTTTATGTCTCCATCAAAACAAATGAATTTTATTCAAATACTTTACTTACTTGGTTTAAATTACACAAACGGTCATTGTTTAATAGGACAAGTACCATTTAGTACAACAAATAACAAAAGGTTAATACTCGTTTTGTAATGCATTTTCATTTTATGTTGAATCATTTAAATTTTGCCTTCTTTTAATATTTCTTTATGGCACCTTATCAATATTAATATCTACAAGACACAACTACATGACATTAATGACGTAAAAATAGCTGCCTCCGCCGACCTCTGTAGATAATACTCACAAGAGTCCCAGTGATTCGGGAAAACGCATCAGCAAGCTTATATTCATGAATGTTAAACAACTTAAGACCCGACAACAGGCACGCACGACATCGCAACGGACCATCTCCATCCTCGAATCCTGGAGTATACACCTTTACATCCTCATCTTTTGGGGTCTCATAATTCTTTATACCCTTCGAAATGCCCGGGGTTTCATGGTCTGCGTCGATATCCATGTTGAAGTATTCCCATTAAGGTTGAAATAGATCATATAATGTAAAGTTTGATTGTTTTTCGTAGTTTAACACCGAAAAAGGAATACATTAACGCACTACATGTTATTTTAACGAAAGAACATGAAAAATACAATACCTAAATAAGAATTAATTCGGACTGTCACTTTTCGATATCACGATATGTCACGCGATATGCCATATGGTGCGTTCGGAAGCTTCCTTTTTTTGATAGTCTTACTTAAGGCGGGTCTGGACGGTCCTACGCGCCTGACTGCAATTATTCGTCCTGGGAGCTAGAAGATTGAGCGAGACTAGGATATTGTAGCTTTCAATGTAGGTATATTTATATCTCTTTTTATTTTTTCAGATAGCAGCGTCGCGTCGTCCCTTTCACTATGTTCGATCGTCTGTGAATACTATTAAATAGGTACGTTCGGATTCACCATGTTACTTTCATAAGAGGAAATTATTATTGGTTACTTTTGGGTTCTCTATCACAATTATTATTATTATTATATTTATTTATTTCAGACTATTAGTCCATAGGGTTAGGTAAACCGTTAATTAAACCGTAGTGGATATTGGGGCGTACAGAATTGAATTTAGATCACGCCCTGCAAGGGTGTTTTAATTTGCGGTGCGCTTTCTAGTTTCCCTTTTCAGAGATTAGCGCGTTAGTGGACTGTATGTAGGTATCCAACCGTGTGGTCTATTGTCGTAGCTACTTGATGCGAAATTGTGCTGGAAAGTCAGCTGCCTTTGGAAATTGGAACAGGTGGATGAATCAGCTAACAGAAGGTTATAGGAGCCATGCGCACTTACTTGTGACTTGGGTGAACTCCTCCTTCACGCTAGCGTCTCGTGGCACACCATGTGCTCGTGTGGGGCGCGCAGCGCAATCCCAAATTGTCCAAAAACACCTTCACTTCACGAACAGTCGAACACCTTTTAATGCTGAGCTGACAGCATATATAGTTTTCAAACGATGTACAGAGATTGCGACGGATTTAAATAAGATTTAATGTCTTTTATCAGCGGAGGATGTTACACGCACGCGGGGTGAGAATTCAACAACACTTAACTCTCGCCAGGTGGGGCGAGCGTTGCGCACACGTCGTGTATGTGACAAAGACGGCGCGATATATCAGTGCGCATGTTGGAAAGGGATGATGTAGGTATAGGAATCGCGAGTATAGACACGACAACAGATTAAAGTCGGAAAGACCAACATACGAAATCCAACATCTCCTCCGGCTTGAAGGGTTCCCTTCAAAGAGAAAAATAATAATTATGTACATATGGATGTACATGGAAAAAGATAATATCGCACCATATAACTAAAGATAAGCGAAGTCTACAATTTACCTATAATTAGGTAATTATACTAAAATAATAACTATTTATGATAACTTAAAAAATATATATACATAGATATGTATGTGGTGGCAACCCTACTGCGTAGGCAGCGGGCACAGCCGAACGATCGGTCGCTCGAGCGTACCGTTGCGGGTCCGCACTTCAGCAACGCGGACAACACCGTCTCGCCCAGGGAATACACGAGTTATTATTCCGAGCGGCCACTGCAAGGGTGGCGCGTTAGCAACGTTTATTAAAACTATTGTTCCCACCGCTATCGGCTTGTCTGGAGTATTCCATTTCTCTCTGCTTTGTAAGTTGTGAAGATACTCAATTCGGAACCGTTTCCAGAATGATTGGACAAGCGAGTCTAGCATTGAAAAACGAGTTAATAGATTCGGTCGCTCCTGGCTTAAGTCGGCGGCGGGCAAACGCGGCAACGGCGAGGTTGACATGAAATGAGCTGGCGTTAGTGCGGTGGGTTCTGACGGGTCAGAACTTAGTATATAAAGCGGGCGGCTATTAAGAATCACTTCGATCTGAGTAAGCACGGTAAGTAATTCTTCGTATGTCAGGATTTGATTGCCTATAACACGATGAAGATGAGTTTTAAAGCATTTAGTGTTACCTTCCCAAATGCCTCCAAAATGAGGCGCGTTTGGGGGGCTCATATGCCAGGTAATTCGATTTTTTGCAAGTTCGTCCTTGAAATGCGTATAATACGGATCAGACTGAAGAAACGTGTGAAGCTCATTTAGGTAAGATTTAGAAGTTGCAAAATTATTTTGATATTGAGCAATATTTGCTATAAAAGTTGTGAATCTGTGAGGTGAAGAGTGCACCCAACATAAGACAACTTCAGAGTCAGAAAATGCAAATGTATCCACAATTGGATGACGCTGAGACAAAACATCGTCAAACTCGACACCGAATTGACGCGGAAATTTAAGAGCTGAAATCAGTGGAAGCTCACTGACGAACTGCTCCCATAAATGCGATATGTGCGGCGGTGGCCTCAAATCATCCCAATCTGTCCTTAAGAGCCATAGTTCCTTTATAAGAAGCTTGGAATAAAGTATGACAGGGCCGACGAGTGCTAGCACGTCATACAAACGAGCAGTAGCTGAAAGAATAGAACGTTTCGTGCCACTGAGTTGCGGAGGAGAAACGTCAAAGACAAATTCATCCGAAGCGGGAAGCCGTCTAAGACCAAGAATCTTCAAAGTGTCGCCGTCACCGAAGGAGACGTCTTCCGACTGGCGGTGAGATATGGGAATGTGCTCTAGCAACTGCGGAGAGTTGTTAGTCCATTTGACCAGATCAAACCCGCCAGCCTCGAAGAGACTGATTAGTTGATTCGCTATCGCAACTGCTTCCTCGGATGAAGAAGCAGAGGAAGCTAGATCATCCATGTAAACGTCCCCTCCGAGAACGGCGGCAGCGTGCGGGAATCTTTCGCGTTCGTCACTAGCGAGCTGGCGGAGCGTGCGAAGCGCGAGGAATGGCGAAGACCGGAGTCCAATGCAGACCCGGTTGAAATGATAGATCTGCAAAGGTACTTCAGGCGAAAAGCGATACAAACATCGTTGAAAAGAGCGGTGGTGCGGATGTACTTCTATGCATAAGTACATTTGGCGGACGTCAGCGAAAAAGGCAACGCGGAATATGCGAACATTCAAAAGAATGTGAAAAATGTCTGCTTGCAAATTACAGCCAGTATGTAGGATGTCGTTTAATGACAGTCCACTGTCTGATTTGCAGCTACCGTCCAGAACTTGGCGGATTTTTGTCGCGGATTTGTCGTTCCGGATGACCGGGTGGTGAGGTATACAAAACCCTGGCGTAGAGGACTCTTCGGGCGGAACCAAAGAAATAATCCCCTTATCCAGGTAATTCCGAATGACGTCATCATATTTGTCGCGGAGTTGCGGGTATTTTAAGAAATGATTTTCGAGCATCGAAAATCTTCTTTTAGCGGTTACAAAAGAATTGCCCAGATTATCTGGCGTTTGCTTGAAGGGAAGATCGACTGCGTAAGAACCATTATCGTTACGCGTCGTCGTTGCGGTAAATATTTGTTCACATCCCTTGTCATCGGGACGTAGAAATTTCTTTGAGGGTACTTCCTCCAAGTTCCAAAACTTTTCTAAAGTTTGGTTAAGCGGTTCGTGCGTAAACGCACAGAGAGCACGAGTCGCGCGCGGAGGTGACGTCACAGTGACGTCCCCCATTATGACGTAACCCAGGGTGGTTTCCAAAGCCGAAGGCAAGCCGGCACTTCGGACTTTGTCAGAAAGTAAGATGTCACAGAATAAATTTGCTCCTATAAGCATATCAATGGGCCCGGGCTCATTAAAACAATCATCGGCCAAAGGTATATTCTTAAAACAATCAAACAAAGATATGTCGATAGGCGAGTCAGGCAAGTGTGACGTAATGGATTCCACCACCAGAGGCTGAATAGTGTAAGAGTTATCGCCATTACTGTCGAATCGGGAACTAAATTGCACTATTGACATCCCAAGTATTTTTTGGGACGAACCCCCAATACCTTGAACCCTGGCAAAACGATTCTGGTTCGAAATCGGCAGCGCTAATCGATTACAACACTCGAGCGTTATATAATCAGATTGGCTTCCAGGATCGACCAGAATCCTTGCATAATGAACCTTACCGCTTGCGTCATAAAGTCGAATTTTTGCGGTCCCTAATAAGGTTGTTTTATGCATAAGCGTTCTCAAGTTATCATCATCATTTGCACTCCGAGCCGACAAATGATTCAACGTTGAGTCATGCCTCAAACCATTATCGACCCTATCGGCCGGGTGATAAGACTGCAAATTGCTTGCCACCCCGTTTCTACTGCTGTATGGCGGTGTGGTATTCGCCTTGTCAACAAAAGTGTTGGTACTGGTTTGATGCGAGTTAGGTAAATAAGTTTGTTTATGCGGCGGATTAAAATGTAATAACGTGTGGTGCTGTGCATTACATATACTACACGTTCTGTGTGACATACAAGCGGAAAATTTGTGTTTATAACTAAGGCAATTGTTACACACGGAATTAGTTTTTACAAAATTAAATCTTTCGTACGGGGACATTTTTGTAAAAGCGGCACACTGATATAAGTGTTCGTGTTTATTAGTTTTACACAACAAACAAGAATCAATCGCGGGCGTTTGCGTATTAACGAATGTTTTCGTCGAATTGTTTTTTGGTAGCGGTATATTTTTATTGTTATTAGATCTCGGTTGTGATTGTGAAAATGTTTGTTTTGTTGTCGAATGCGATGCAACCCTGGATTGTTCTTTGACGAAATCAATAAGATTTTTGTACGAAGGACACGTTTCCTTGCGATAAAACATCTCAAATAATTTTATCGATTCGGGATCTAGTTTTTGTAATGCGATATGCAAGAACAAAAAATCTGCTAAATCTTGTAATTTAAGCGCTTTAAACGCCTTAACGGAGGCGTCGAAATTACATAGAAAATACTCCAAATTAGAAGCGGACCCATTCGCTATGGGTTTAAAGTCTAACAGCTGATTAATATAGCTGGCTGCCATGGCGCGTTTGTCTTCATATTTATCAACGAGCGCTTGCCAAATTATGGGATAGTTTTCCCCTGTGGCTGGCAGCCCCGCGCATACCGACCTAGCCTTATCAGTCAGTTTACCTACTAGGAACTGAATGCGTTCGCTATCTGTTAAGCGTGAGTTGTTATGAATCACACTTTTAAATTGTTCATAGAATAATGGCCAATTACGAAGGTCGCCATTAAATTCCATTAGCTGCATAGGCGGGAGATTTTGCTTTAGAGCGGATTGCAAAGGCCGCTGAGACTCTGGCGAACTTTCGATTTCAGACTGAATGCGTTTGATTTGACAATACATATCCTCAAACGCGATCCAGGACTGATAATTAGCGGTTGCATCAGGCGTTAATCGTAAAACGCATTCATTGTACGAGTCTAAAACACGCTCAAAATCTGATCGCAATTGGTCTAGATTTGATACGCTATTTAAGAACGTTTTACGTTGAATTTCGTCTTCGTACGCCTTAACCGACAATTTGTATATGGTTTGTAAGCGGGCGAAGAAGGCACTGCGCTTAGCTTCTAAAATAACTAGTTCATTTTGGACGGGGTCCCTAGCCGCCTCGTCTTTAGGGTCTTTTTTCGGTGGCATGATGTTGCGCGTTGAGTGTGACTATAAAACTTAGCCCACACAAATAAAATATAAGTAAACACGATTTGCGGGAATAAAAATGCGGTTCAAATAAATGTCCGTAAACACGATTTACGGGAATAACGGTGCGGTTAAATAACTGTGAGTACCTACTCGTAAACACAAGTCGCGGGAAAAAGCGGTAATAATAAATGTTTGACAAAAGTCGCGGAAATAAAAGTGCGGTTAAATAAATGTGAGTACCTACTCGTAAACACAAGTCGCGGGAAAAAGCGGTAATAATACCTAAATGTTTGACAAAAGTCGCGGAAATAGAAGTGCGGTTAAAATAGATGTAGGTATGTAACACGAATCGCGGGAAATAAAAGTATACAAAGGAAATGTGTTACAAAAAAGAAACAGTTTGTGAGAATAAGGCGGTTTAACTATCCGTCTACAAAGTAGGTTAAGCGATGACCGTGTAGGTACCTATTGACGGCACAGATCGGAGCGCGCGGCACGCGGTAGTTCGAGAAAAGATTAGAACGAAATAAAAGCGGGTAGATATGAACGAAACCGGTCAGCGCTCCCGAGTCAGTGAGAACAATAGCATGTATTTGTGACGTGTACATCAATTGAAAACTAAGAATCGTTAATTGCGTTGCTGAAATGTTAGTATCTTTAGAATAATGATACGAAGATATGATGCGAAGTACGTAGATTTTACGTATCTATGGGTAAATTATATAATATAATGTCAAGAAGCTACTTTAAATAGATATAAATATTATAAATCCTAGGTTGGGAATGAAATATAATTATCCGGATCGTTAGTGACCAAAACTTGGGGCGTACAGAATTGAATTTAGATCACGCCCTGCAAAGGGTGTTTTAATTTGCGGTGCGCTTTCTAGTTTCCCTTTTCGGAGATTAGCGCGTTAGTGGACTGTATGTAGGTATCCAACCGTGTGGTCTATTGTCGTAGCTACTTGATGCGAAATTGTGCTGGAAAGTCAGCTGCCTTTGGAAATTGGAACAGGTGGATGAATCAGCTAACAGAAGGTTATAGGAGCCATGCGCACTTACTTGTGACTTGGGTGAACTCCTCCTTCACGCTAGCGTCTCGTGGCACACCATGTGCTCGTGTGGGGCGCGCAGCGCAATCCCAAATTGTCCAAAAACACCTTCACTTCACGAACAGTCGAACACCTTTTAATGCTGAGCTGACAGCATATATAGTTTTCAAACGATGTACAGAGATTGCGACGGATTTAAATAAGATTTAATGTCTTTTATCAGCGGAGGATGTTACACGCACGCGGGGTGAGAATTCAACAACACTTAACTCTCGCCAGGTGGGGCGAGCGTTGCGCACACGTCGTGTATGTGACAAAGACGGCGCGATATATCAGTGCGCATGTTGGAAAGGGATGATGTAGGTATAGGAATCGCGAGTATAGACACGACAACAGATTAAAGTCGGAAAGACCAACATACGAAATCCAACAGATATTGTTATATTCTCTTTGAATAAAACTACAATTTCAGTAAAGTTTAAATCATTTATTGGTAAAGATGCCCTTGTCCTGCGTGGGCCAACACCACAGAATGCTGTTCTGTTTGTTGTGCACCGCCATGGCATAGCGTTGAAACGCGATGAAAGTATATCTATCTCCCCCTAACGCATAGTTGCGTCCGGTATAATACTACGTTTACACTATGCCGAAGTGAGCAGGGAAGTGGGCAGAATGGGCGTAATACCGCATTTTACGCCCATCCTGCCCACACTTCCCTGCTCACTTCGGCATAGTGTAAACTAGGCATAATATGTAATGAATTCATGAAAGATCATTTGAGAGCCAACCTCTCTTTTCCCATATGAATTGCGAAATTCGACACCGTCGTTTGTTGGTGCCGGATATCTTAGGCAAATTTTTGACCACTCGTGTTTGTCGCCCCCCCCCCCCCCCCGTCTCGACCCATCACGGTTCACGTTTTGGCGACCTTTTGACTAATAAGGGGGGGAAAAAATGGCCGGAGAACTCCGGCATCCGCGATAGGACAGGTTAATGTTGCAACAAGCTTACATACCAGAGTAGTACCAAAACACTTGTCTATTTAAATTGTCAAACTATCAAATAAAACTACAATTAGTATTTAAAATGTATTTTTCTTTAGGTTTATTGGTAGCTTTTCGGTGAATTATGACATCGTGAGGAAATCGGTATGTACAACCTACACAAGTGGGAACGAGATTCAATGTCCAATCTCCTGTCCCTCAGAGCAGATTTTTAACCGACTTCAAAAAGGAGGAGGTTTTCAATTCAATAGTATTTTTTTTGTGTTTGTTACGCAATAGCTCGGCAATTTATGAACCGATTTGTCATTTTATTTCTTTGTTTGAAAGCATATAATTCCAGATTGGTCCCATTGTAACCAAAATCCAGTTCTGATGATGGGATCCTGGAGAAATCGAGGGAACTCTTCAAATTTTATAGGCAAACTTGAAGCAATTTGGCTACTGATTTGAAGTCGGTTAAAACTTTATACTTCAAGTAAATTATTTGAAAGATAGAAAGAAATGAATTTATTGCCAACGCCAGCCAAAATAACACCACATCCATCACAATTTATAAACTTAACTTTGTTTGTCACCACCTGTCAAAATATTGTACTGAAACTGACGTCACCGCTATAACACGACTAAATTATAAACGACATTAGAATGTATCAGTCTTCTGATACTTCTCAATTTCGTAAGGTTAATTTACCATGCGTCCCTTTCGGGCGTTCCCTAGGACGACATTTATATTTAGATAGAGATCTACCGACTGATAGGTCTGAGCATGCATGTATGCAATCAATATGTCAAAAACGGCTGAACCGATTTTGATGAAACGTAGCTAAGAACCACCTCGATCACGTCTGCTTTCGGATAAAAAAAACCGCATTCAAATCGGTCCATTCTTTTAGGAGCTACGATGCCACAAACACACAATGCCGGGATCCACATATATAACTGAGTTCCCGAACACATCAAAACAGCTGAGAGTGACACCTCATTTACAAAAAAACTTAAGAAATTGCTAACTGACCTTGCGTGCTACAATATAGATGAGTTCCTCCAAAGAGATCATTGACCCTAACACAGGCCAAAAATTGTGAATTTTATTATTTTATTTTATTTATTACTTTGTGACTTGTAAATGAGATGTACATTTATGAATAAAATCTGAAATCTGAAAACAGACATCTGAAGACACACACACACACACACAGACATACAGACAGACACGTCAAACTTATAACACCCCTCTTTTTCCGTCGGGGGTTAAAAATGAAATAAACAGTTCAAAAAACATTTTTTTAATGCTTGTGATCCCTCTAGGACGACGATGACGCTGACGAGTCGGAGTCGGGTGTTCGTGGTGGCGCCGGTTTCCGTTTGGCGCTGTTCCTGTTGGGCCGCTTGGGCCAGCCCTCTAGGACGACGATGACGCTGACGAGTCGGAGTCGGGTGTTCGTGGTGGCGCCGGTTTCCGTTTGGCGCTGTTCCTGTTGGGCCGCTTGGGCCAGCCCTCTAGGACGACGATGACGCTGACGAGTCGGAGTCGGGTGTTCGTGGTGGCGCCGGTTTCCGTTTGGCGCTGTTCCTGTTGGGCCGCTTGGGCCAGCCCTCTAGGACGACGATGACGCTGACGAGTCGGAGTCGGGTGTTCGTGGTGGCGCCGGTTTCCGTTTGGCGCTGTTCCTGTTGGGCCGCTTGGGCCAGCCCTCTAGGACGACGATGACGCTGACGAGTCGGAGTCGGGTGTTCGTGGTGGCGCCGGTTTCCGTTTGGCGCTGTTCCTGTTGGGCCGCTTGGGCCAGCCCTCTAGGACGACGATGACGCTGACGAGTCGGAGTCGGGTGTTCGTGGTGGCGCCGGTTTCCGTTTGGCGCTGTTCCTGTTGGGCCGCTTGGGCCAGCCCTCTAGGACGACGATGACGCTGATGACTCGGAGTCGGGTGTTCGTGGTGGCGCCGGTTTCCGTTTGGCGCTGTTCCTGTTGGGCCGCTTGGGCCAGCCCTCTAGGACGACGATGACGCTGATGACTCGGAGTCGGGTGTTCGTGGTGGCGCCGGTTTCCGTTTGGCGCTGTTCCTGTTGGGCCGCTTGGGCCAGCCCTCTAGGACGACGATGACGCTGACGAGTCGGAGTCGGGTGTTCGTGGTGGCGCCGGTTTCCGTTTGGCGCTGTTCCTGTTGGGCCGCTTGGGCCAGCCCTCTAGGACGACGATGACGCTGACGAGTCGGAGTCGGGTGTTCGTGGTGGCGCCGGTTTCCGTTTGGCGCTGTTCCTGTTGGGCCGCTTGGGCCAGCCCTCTAGGACGACGATGACGCTGATGACTCGGAGTCGGGTGTTCGTGGTGGCGCCGGTTTCCGTTTGGCGCTGTTCCTGTTGGGCCGCTTGGGCCAGCCCTCTAGGACGACGATGACGCTGATGACTCGGAGTCGGGTGTTCGTGGTGGCGCCGGTTTCCGTTTGGCGCTGTTCCTGTTGGGCCGCTTGGGCCAGCCCTCTAGGACGACGATGACGCTGATGACTCGGAGTCGGGTGTTCGTGGTGGCGCCGGTTTCCGTTTGGCGCTGTTCCTGTTGGGCCGCTTGGGCCAGCCCTCTAGGACGACGATGACGCTGACGAGTCGGAGTCGGGTGTTCGTGGTGGCGCCGGTTTCCGTTTGGCGCTGTTCCTGTTGGGCCGCTTGGGCCAGCCCTCTAGGACGACGATGACGCTGATGACTCGGAGTCGGGTGTTCGTGGTGGCGCCGGTTTCCGTTTGGCGCTGTTCCTGTTGGGCCGCTTGGGCCAGCCCTCTAGGACGACGATGACGCTGACGAGTCGGAGTCGGGTGTTCGTGGTGGCGCCGGTTTCCGTTTGGCGCTGTTCCTGTTGGGCCGCTTGGGCCAGCCCTCTAGGACGACGATGACGCTGACGAGTCGGAGTCGGGTGTTCGTGGTGGCGCCGGTTTCCGTTTGGCGCTGTTCCTGTTGGGCCGCTTGGGCCAGCCCTCTAGGACGACGATGACGCTGATGACTCGGAGTCGGGTGTTCGTGGTGGCGCCGGTTTCCGTTTGGCGCTGTTCCTGTTGGGCCGCTTGGGCCAGCCCTCTAGGACGACGATGACGCTGATGACTCGGAGTCGGGTGTTCGTGGTGGCGCCGGTTTCCGTTTGGCGCTGTTCCTGTTGGGCCGCTTGGGCCAGCCCTCTAGGACGACGATGACGCTGATGACTCGGAGTCGGGTGTTCGTGGTGGCGCCGGTTTCCGTTTGGCGCTGTTCCTGTTGGGCCGCTTGGGCCAGCCCTCTAGGACGACGATGACGCTGATGACTCGGAGTCGGGTGTTCGTGGTGGCGCCGGTTTCCGTTTGGCGCTGTTCCTGTTGGGCCGCTTGGGCCAGCCCTCTAGGACGACGATGACGCTGACGAGTCGGAGTCGGGTGTTCGTGGTGGCGCCGGTTTCCGTTTGGCGCTGTTCCTGTTGGGCCGCTTGGGCCAGCCCTCTAGGACGACGATGACGCTGATGACTCGGAGTCGGGTGTTCGTGGTGGCGCCGGTTTCCGTTTGGCGCTGTTCCTGTTGGGCCGCTTGGGCCAGCCCTCTAGGACGACGATGACGCTGACGAGTCGGAGTCGGGTGTTCGTGGTGGCGCCGGTTTCCGTTTGGCGCTGTTCCTGTTGGGCCGCTTGGGCCAGCCCTCTAGGACGACGATGACGCTGACGAGTCGGAGTCGGGTGTTCGTGGTGGCGCCGGTTTCCGTTTGGCGCTGTTCCTGTTGGGCCGCTTGGGCCAGCCCTCTAGGACGACGATGACGCTGACGAGTCGGAGTCGGGTGTTCGTGGTGGCGCCGGTTTCCGTTTGGCGCTGTTCCTGTTGGGCCGCTTGGGCCAGCCCTCTAGGACGACGATGACGCTGACGAGTCGGAGTCGGGTGTTCGTGGTGGCGCCGGTTTCCGTTTGGCGCTGTTCCTGTTGGGCCGCTTGGGCCAGCCCTCTAGGACGACGATGACGCTGACGAGTCGGAGTCGGGTGTTCGTGGTGGCGCCGGTTTCCGTTTGGCGCTGTTCCTGTTGGGCCGCTTGGGCCAGCCCTCTAGGACGACGATGACGCTGACGAGTCGGAGTCGGGTGTTCGTGGTGGCGCCGGTTTCCGTTTGGCGCTGTTCCTGTTGGGCCGCTTGGGCCAGCCCTCTAGGACGACGATGACGCTGACGAGTCGGAGTCGGGTGTTCGTGGTGGCGCCGGTTTCCGTTTGGCGCTGTTCCTGTTGGGCCGCTTGGGCCAGCCCTCTAGGACGACGATGACGCTGATGAGTCGGAGTCGGGTGTTCGTGGTGGCGCCGGTTTCCGTTTGGCGCTGTTCCTGTTGGGCCGCTTGGGCCAGCCCTCTAGGACGACGATGACGCTGACGAGTCGGAGTCGGGTGTTCGTGGTGGCGCCGGTTTCCGTTTGGCGCTGTTCCTGTTGGGCCGCTTGGGCCAGCCCTCTAGGACGACGATGACGCTGACGAGTCGGAGTCGGGTGTTCGTGGTGGCGCCGGTTTCCGTTTGGCGCTGTTCCTGTTGGGCCGCTTGGGCCAGCCCTCTAGGACGACGATGACGCTGACGAGTCGGAGTCGGGTGTTCGTGGTGGCGCCGGTTTCCGTTTGGCGCTGTTCCTGTTGGGCCGCTTGGGCCAGCCCTGGCGCAGATGCACAGCGCGGAAGTGCACCTGCAGGCTGGAGCGCGTCGTGCACACGCGCGCGCACACCGAGCACGTGGCGTTGTCGTGCTGGCCCAGGTGCACCTGCGGAGATATTGTTTATACAGCGTGACTCTCTATAAAGTTCACATATGAAATAGAGTAAATCTAAACCCAATTCCATTGACGGGAAAAACTAATTTTACGGTTTAATAGCGAAGTCTCGACCGTCACCTTAAGAGACTCTCGCTAGATGGCTGGATCAAGGGTCAGATACAGAAGGCGGTACTCTTGGATACTGCGCGGATAGTCAGAAGCTTCCTGTCTCTGTCGCCCTGACCACCGGTAGCTTAGGCCCCGCCTCACTGCCGGCGGCACCCTAGGTTAGTTTTTATAATTTTACTTTATTTTTATTTATTAGAAGACCAACAGCTTTTAACATACAATATAGGCTTACTTCTAAGATAAAATTGTCGAGCCAATGACAGCGGGGCTAGCACAACTGACACAACAAGCGCGACGCGAGTCGAGAGAATCCACCCGCCTCTTTCTAATTTGCACAATACGAGTGAGACAGGAGTCGGTGAGTCGCGCGCGACACGACTTAGCAGCAATTTGTGCTAGACGTACAAGGTCTCCCTAACAGATACAGGAAGAAACATACGGATTTGCTTAAAATATGTTAGATTAATGAGTAAATATTACAATCTTTTATCTTCTTTAGCTTAACCTATGCGTGCGTGTGTGTGTGTGTGTGTGTGTGTGTGTGTGTGTGTGTGTGTGTGTGTGTGTGTGTGTGTGTGTGTGTGTGTGTGTGTGTGTGTGTGTGTGTGTGTGTGTGTGTGTGTGTGTGTGTGTGTGTGTGTGTGTGTGTGTGTGTGTGTGTGTGTGTGTTTTACTATCTAATAAAACTTTTAAGTCTCGAATTAACTGGACTCTTTGTAAACTAATATTGTTCATAGTGTAGGAAGCATTAATAGGAGATGGTTTTCTAGAAAAAGTTATTATCTGGCATTTCGATACGTTTACCGATATTTTATTCGTGTGGTAATATTCTACTAGAGAATCAAGAGTGTTTTGCAAAACTTGACAGTCAGACGGGCCTTTAATTTTGATAAAAACTTTTTTGTTATGTTATAATTATAAAATAATGATTTTATGTTTTGTATGTATAGTTTTATATTTCACTTTTTGTATAATTATTGTAAAAACCTAGCCCAAGAGGAAAGATGAATAAAGATATCATAATTTATTTCAGACAAAAATCCAGTTACATTAATATTAAAATTACATCCATATTAAAAATCAACACACAAAATACCAAGAAAACTTTTTTTATTTTATTTCACGCCATTTTTTGCTTTTTTAAAAGCGAATGATTCGGAGCGAATGAGCTTACTTTCTTTGTTCCCTCACCACCGAATGTGCTAAAGCGCTTTAAAAAAAAGGTTGGCTACGAGGTTCGCATCACGTCCGTTCTGTTTGCCAGTTCAAAGCAGAATGTCCAATTTGTCCAAAATAATGGCTGCCAGCCATTTTTATGCACTCTGAACTCCCCACCATTAACTTCCGCCTTAACGGGGTCTACAGATTATATGATTTCACCACAATTTGTCAGTACAACATGTAGAAGTGGTAATTGGGTGTGTCGTACAGATATGTAACAATCCGACCAAATTTGCATGCAATTTTTCAGTACAACTCGTTTGACAGTTAGATCAGCAGACGATAGCAATTAGTCAGCTTCTGACAAATTGGGGCTGACAAATCATGACACGTATAGACCCCTTAAGTCAAATGACAGACAGTAGTGTTTGTTGCCAACCCTCGCTTCCAAACACCCAAATCCGGTCAGACTTGACGTCCCGATATGCGATCTCCGGCCGTAAATAGAGGATATATAGATGGCGTCCTAGCGTATATCCAAAAGGGACGATGGTAGATTAAATTAAGAAGTATCAGAAGCTAATGTCATTTATAATTTAGTCGTATTATAACGGTGGCGTCATGGTGGTGTCAGTTTCAGTACAAATTTTGACAGGTGTGGTGGCAAACAAAAAATCCGTATACGCGATGAGGGACAGAAAATATGACACTGTATCTCGTTCCCACTTGCGGTATTGCCTATGCATACATCTTTGTCACTCATGTGTGTATGTGTGCGTGACTCCCTCCATATATTCTACCTCTATGTCTCCGGCGCATAGATATTAGTTGTCGATTCGGTTTTTTTTACGGCTCGCTCGAGCTTTGTGCAGCTGACAGCGCCACCAGTATTAAACTGACCCTCCCATCAATCATGGAGGCAGCGCTATTCGTAAAAAAAAAACATGACACTGTTCGATTTCGTTAAAAGCTCACGGCTTAAAAACCAACTGATCCTCCCGGCACCTAAAATAGATCTATATATGAAAAGCCCATATTATAGATGTATCAAAATCTATAACAAAATACCGGAGACACCAAAAAGCGAAAATAGAATCAACGTTTTCTACAATAACTTAAAAAAACTTCTCTTACTAATAAATGCTATTACCATTGGAATTAATTTATGATAGATGAGACCCTTAATTTAGCCTACTGACATCTGAATGTAAAATTAAATAATAATTGACACGATATAATGTTACCTATTGACACCCTAGCGTAAAATTGTAACGATTTGTGTATAATGTTTGCTGCAACTTGTTTTTGTAATTTCAATTTAAAGTTTGACTTCCTATGCATGCATTCATCATCCTCCTAGCGTTATTATTCCCGGTTGTGCACCTAAAGGAGCCCGGGGTCCGCTTTGACACCTAATCCCAAGATTTGGCATAGGCACTAGTTTTACGAAAGTGACTGCCATCTGACCTTCCAACCCAGAGGGAAAACTAGACCTTATTGGAATTAGACCGGTTTCCACACGATGTTTTCCTTCACCGAAAACCTAACGGTAATTCCGTACATAAGTTCCGAAAAACTCATTGGTACGAGCCGGGATTCGAACCCACGACCGCCGCTTGACAGCCGCATGCCTGAACCACTAGGCTACCGTAGCTTCGATTCCTATGCATGCATTATTTTAGAATTAATATTTTTATATTAATGTTGCTGTACTTGCTGTGCCCTAACAGGGTTATGCCGGGACTGTATTTATACCTGCCTGTAATAGGAGCAAAAAAGTAAACGGTAGATTATTAAGCTTGTGAACAAATATTTCCACATGGTAAAACATGAAAAAAAATTTTTTTTATTTTTTTTCTTCTAAATAAGTTTAGTTGTATTTTTTTATCTTCTGGAGTGCTATCAGTAACTTTTTATTTTAAAGACACTAAAAAAATTGAATAAAAATCAACAAATCACATAAATATCTTTTGAAAACAAAAATGCAAAAACTATTATGACTCGTTACATGATGTTACCTCAAAATCCGCATTGACTGTTGGTGCTACGATGTTGTGGTGCCAAGATACATTACTTGGAGGTCATAACTTTAGATCAAAATATCTCCGCATCCAAATAAAAATTAAAATGAGTGAGACACAAGGGGTTACTGCAAATGCTCTAAGGAAGCGTCCCTTTGAATATTTGCTTCTATTACAGGCCACATCCTGTATGTAACATCTTGTAAGAACCCATACCGGTTGTCGGCGTTTGTGTCGGCACTTATGTTAGTTTTTAAGCTAGGTCCCCACTGAAAATCAGCGCCTCAGCTTGCTGTGCCTTGCTGTGGCTTCATGCTGAGTGGGGATCCTATTTAACGTCCTAGTATTTAAGTCTTTTATTTTGCTTGTTCTTTTTATTGTGTAATTTTGTGACGTTAAATAAATGTATTTTCTTTCTTTCTTTCATACTGCAACAAATAAATGAATTATGAATAAACAATGTGCAGCACTCACCACTTTGTAGTGGCGCATCATGTTCGACTTGTTGCCGAAGGCGCGCGGGCAGCGGTCACACTGGTAGGGCTTCTCTCCAGTGTGTCTCCGCACGTGCTCCTGCGCAGACAAACAAGCCCGCTGTCACAAGGGGTACGCACTTACCGGCCGTATTCATAAACGTTCTACAAGCCTCATCATCATCATCATATCAGCCGAAAGACGTCCACTGCTGGACATAGGCCTCCCCCAAAGAGTGCCACAATGGCCGGTCCTGGGCCACCCGCATCCAGCCTATTATAACTGAAACTAGTAAATACATGCATGTAGAGTCTGGCTAACCAAATTTTACCCAAAGTTTTGGCGGGAAATTCAAAAAGTCTTGGGCTGGTCACACTTTGCGTAGTAGGAATTATAGTTTTGATACTCGAAAATATTTTCGATTTTCTGTGCACACGTAAGGTACCTAAAAAAATAAGTTAAATATAAGTAGTTATAGAGGTAGAGTAATGCTGCACCGGTAAGATGGGCCAAGTGCAGGATTCCATCAACACGCTCGTCGCTCATTTTCCTAGACATTTTCGGCCAAG
Organism: Epinotia brunnichana; assembly: GCA_963854355.1. Taxonomy (NCBI): domain Eukaryota; kingdom Metazoa; phylum Arthropoda; class Insecta; order Lepidoptera; family Tortricidae; genus Epinotia; species Epinotia brunnichana. The sequence goes on along the minus strand of OY977961.1, from coordinate 17,537,102 downwards.
ATATTTTTTTATACGATTTCTATTTTTATATCAAGTTACTACTGACCAATTACGTTCCAATGTTTTGATTTTATTTATATTTTCCAGAACTCCTAGTTTATCCGTTTCTTTACACATTCCGGTTTATGAGATTTATGTATTAATATATTCACGTACCTAATCAAAGTTGTAGGCAAAAAGTATCAAAATAGTTATGTAGCAACAACCTACTAAGTTGTTCACGACTTGTAAACATTGCAGTTTTTCGTTATACAACGCTTCACGTCGGGTTCTCACATTGTCGTAATTATTAACGAGCTTAAACAATAGTTTGCGGACCTCACTCGGCAGTCATGTACTCGGTACTCATTGTTAATATAATTTAAAATAAAACATAAACCGCAAACCATTTGAATGAATAACATAAATCGATAACTGACTTTTAGCCATCTTTTTAATCATAGACAATTGGTGATACCACAAGGATATATCTGTCAACAAAATTTGGTTAGCCAGACTCTATGTATTATACATATAAACCTTCCTCTTGAATCACTTCGTCTATTTAAAAAAAAACGCATCAAAATCCGTTGCTTAGTTTTAAAGATCTAAGCATATAATAAGTACATAGGGACAGACAGACAGCGGGAAGCGACTTTGTTTTATACTATTTAGTGATGGCGTTAAAACTAGTTCGTCTTTATCTGTCACTTTGACATTTGTGTTCGTAAGAAAAGGGACAAATCACATTTTATTTAGCAAAGGCATTGTAGGTTTTATGATTAAGGGGGTTAAGAGTATCACTGACCTGTATTATTTACACACTGGACAGGCTGTTCCATACAAATGACAGCTAATTTTGTGTGCCAATTTGAAGCGCCACTGCGAGTGTCCCGAGAACTAATTTTGACGTTTATTGCAAATGGCCACCGTAGGAGATTGCAACAGCGTTGAGACTTTTAAGTATTTTAATTTTATTTCGTGGTATTTAAGTGGGATTTCATATCATATTGTGAAAGTTGAGCTAAATAAGTAAACATGAGGAAATGTGTGTTTAGTAAAATTCGCTACAGAAAAGGGAGTAAAACGTCATTTCACAGGTACGTGTGTTAAATTGTTGTTTTTATTCAAAATTGACCTGAAATTGTGTCTAAAGCATTGATTACTATCTGAAATTTGTATGTAATGATATCTTATATATATATATATATATAATGATGGTTTAACGATGTATTTCGAGCGGATTGATGTAAAAAAATGTTTAGTTTAAAATTCACTAGTGATAAAAATGTAAAATTCACTAGTGATAAGTTGTAAAATGTTATTTATACTTTTACCAATAAAATATATGAATATGAATATTGACAAATTCTTATCGATAAAATGTCGATATTCAAAAGCAAAAGTTGATTTAGCTCAGGTTGATTCAGTAGTTGTTCTACACCCGTCTTTCGGCATTGTGGTATTATTATCTACTCTTAAAACTAGACTGCTTCTGTCAATAAACATGGGTAGAATTAAAAAATAAAACATGGGTTAGCCCTATATACTATGCGAGATCAATTTAATCGACGACTGCAATTTGAGTCTTATAATACGTATGCAGAAAGATAGTCGTAGTTTTAGTAATAATTTTTTTGTTGTGTCTAATTATCATTACACAATATATAGATCTAGTAATTAATTATTTTTGCAGATTTCCTTCCGAGTTGACGCTAAGAAACATGTGGTTACAAAATATGAATGCCTTGAACTGGACCCCAAAGGAAACAGATTATCTTTGTTCCAAACATTTTGACACCAAGTGTTTCGTTACACATAACACCCGAACAGCTCTGAAATCGGATTCTGTTCCTACGCTGTTTGAAGTCTGTTCGTTCAAAAATGGCCGAAAACGTAAACAAACCTTATATTTCATGTTTTTAAACAAACAACGCTATATTTTTGATACACTATGAATTAATTTCACCAAAAATATTACAATGTATATTGGCTGTGATGTGAATGTATATTTTTTTAAATAAAAATGTGAGAAGTATTTCTATTTTTTATTTTGTATAAGCTACCGCTGTACTTGCCGCGTTACGCGATTTTCTTATCATTGAATGGGTTTTGACTTTGTTAACCATAAAACGTTATTAAACAAATTATACAATTATGGCGTCAGGGGAAATGCCCATGACTGGTTTGCTAGCTACTTATGTCAACGCAAACAGTGTACAGAAATAACCAAAATAACTAATAAAGAAAAAGTCAGTGTTTTTTTCAGAATATAAATTAAATCAAAGCGGTGTGCCTCAAGGTAGTATCTCTCGTATCCCTTTGCTGTTCCTTTTATATATCAATGACCTTCCAGATATAACAACACATAAATGCATATTATTTGCTGACGACACTACCATATTATTTCGTGGTAATAATACAAACTCACTCGAAACTGACATAAATGAAACACTCAAGAAAGTAGTAAATTGGATGACTATAAATGATCTAAAAATTAATATTGACAAGACAAAAGCTATCCAGTTTAGAACTAGTAAGGGTAAAAAGGTACATTTAGACTTATCATATAACAATACTAACATTGAAACAGTTGACTCCGCAGTATTTTTAGGATTAACGCTTGACGAAAACTGTAACTGGAGGAAACATATTGACATTGTCTGCACTAAAATAAATAGATTTGTTTATGCACTCAAACGACTAAAAGCAATCGTGTCCTTAAAGACAGCATTAAACGCCTACCATAGTTACGTCTCCTCAGTCTTACGATATGGACTCATAATCTGGGGTAACTCTGGAGAAATTGCAAGAGCATTCAAAGCTCAAAAAAAATGCATAAGGGCATTATGTGGTATTACAGCTAGAGAGTCATGTAAGCCTATTTTTAAAAGGCTCAATATCCTCCCCTTGCCATGCATGTACATAGCGAAAATCTGTTTATTTGTTAAAAGACACAGCCAATTGTTCACCACTATTGCTCAAATAAACCCTGATGCACGAAGTAATCGGTTGAACAAATTATTTGTTACTAAACGAAATTTAGCCATATACCACAATAATGTTGGGGGGATGATGACGAAAATTTATAATAAACTTCCACAAAAATTAATAGACATGCCTCTCTCTAAGTTCAGACGAGCAATATTACATTATCTAGGAGAATGTAATTATTGTAGCGTCAATGAGTACCTGAATTATACTAGATTATATTAGTAGACGCAATATCAGTGGACTTCTTTCGGCTGATATGATGATGATTGAAATAAAAGAAATGGTAAGCTTACGTTTCTCCAGTAATTGGAGGCGAAGGTCTTCGGGCACTGCGGGCAGGCGAAGGGTTTGACGGCCAGGTGTGTGTTCATGTGCACGCGCAGCAAACCCGCAGACTGCAACAATACCATGTATTATGCTATGTGTACAGCTGCAGTTAAAATAACACTTTTTTAGGGTTCCGTACTCAAAGAGTAAAACGGGACCCTATTACTAAGACTCCGCTGTCCGTCCGTCCGTCCGTCTGTCTGTCACCGGGCTGTATCTCACTGTTACCGTGATAGTTCCAGTTGAAATATTCACAGATGTTGTATTTCTGTTGCCGCTATAACAACAAATACTAAAAACAGAATAAAATAAATATTTTTATTGATAATGGTACGGAACCCTACGTGCGCGAGTCCGACTCGCACTTGGCCGGTTTTTTTTCTACTCGTCGACTTTAATCTTTGAATTAAGATTTCGTACACAACGGTGTAGCGCTGGTTGAGGTGCTTGCGCCAGTAGTGGACGTGTTAACGTAAACTGTAATATACCGGCAATATGCGTCCGCACTGCTCGCACATGAACTGCCCGCGGACCGGCCTGGTCTTCTTCTTCTGGTACTGGTACTTGCTGCGTCCCGGGGGCTCGGTGTAGCGCTGGTTGAGGTGCTTGCGCCGGTAGTGGACGTGTTAACGTAAACTGTAATATACCGGCAATATGCGTCCGCACTGCTCGCACATGAACTGCCCGCGGACCGGCCTGGTCTTCTTCTTCTGGTACTGGTACTTGCTGCGTCCCGGGGGCTCGGTGTAGCGCTGGTTGAGGTGCTTGCGCCAGTAGTGGACGTGTTAACGTAAACTGTAATATACCGGCAATATGCGTCCGCACTGCTCGCACATGAACTGCCCGCGGACCGGCCTGGTCTTCTTCTTCTGGTACTGGTACTTGCTGCGTCCCGGGGGCTCGGTGTAGCGCTGGTTGAGGTGCTTGCGCCAGTAGTGGACGTGTTAACGTAAACTGTAATATACCGGCGATATGCGTCCGCACTGCTCGCACATGAACTGCCCGCGGACCGGCCTGGTCTTCTTCTTCTGGTACTGGTACTTGCTGCGTCCCGGGGGCTCGGTGTAGCGCTGGTTGAGGTGCTTGCGCCAGTAGTGGACGTGTTAACGTAAACTGTAATATACCGGCAATATGCGTCCGCACTGCTCGCACATGAACTGCCCGCGGACCGGCCTGGTCTTCTTCTTCTGGTACTGGTACTTGCTGCGTCCCGGGGGCTCGGTGTAGCGCTGGTTGAGGTGCTTGCGCCAGTAGTGGACGTGTTAACGTAAACTGTAATATACCGGCAATATGCGTCCGCACTGCTCGCACATGAACTGCCCGCGGACCGGCCTGGTCTTCTTCTTCTGGTACTGGTACTTGCTGCGTCCCGGGGGCTCGGTGTAGCGCTGGTTGAGGTGCTTGCGCCGGTAGTGGACGTGTTAACGTAAACTGTAATATACCGGCAATATGCGTCCGCACTGCTCGCACATGAACTGCCCGCGGACCGGCCTGGTCTTCTTCTTCTGGTACTGGTACTTGCTGCGTCCCGGGGGCTCGGTGTAGCGCTGGTTGAGGTGCTTGCGCCAGTAGTGGACGTGTTAACGTAAACTGTAATATACCGGCAATATGCGTCCGCACTGCTCGCACATGAACTGCCCGCGGACCGGCCTGGTCTTCTTCTTCTGGTACTGGTACTTGCTGCGTCCCGGGGGCTCGGTGTAGCGCTGGTTGAGGTGCTTGCGCCGGTAGTGGACATCGAAGGCCGCCGCGTTCGAGAACGAGGAATTACACTGTTTAGAAAAAAAATACGCATTCTGAAATTTAGGCGTTTTGACACATGTAAATATACAGGGTTATTGATAATTCCATTGCTTGAATTTTATTCCTGTTATTGAATTTTATTCCTGTTATGGAGTTACAGGGGACGGTAAATGTAATGTTTTGGGCCACAAAGAGCATTATACATAATATACTTTTCAAAACAAAGTTTTAACCGACTTCAAATCAGTAGCCAAATTACTTCAAGTTTGCCTATAAAATTTGAAGAGTTCCCTCGATTTCTCCAGGATCCCATCATCAGAACTGGTGGTCAAGTATATGCTTCCAAACACAGACAAAAAAATTCAAATCAGGTTATAAATTACCGAGTTATCGCGTAACAAACACACATAAAAAAACACATACAGACGAATTGAGAACCTCCTTCTTTTTTAAAGTCGGTTAAAAAAGTGATTTCTCTTTCAGTTTTTTCATAGAAAATGTCGGATCTACCACTTTAAAAAATTATTGAAAAAATACAAATGGTTGTAATCTAATTTTTTCTTTGGACTCATTTTAACAAGCAGGGATTGTAACCGGTTACAAATTTACCGGTATTTATTTAGGTTAAACCGGTTAATTATTCATGTTACGTTCAAACTATTTGATTTGGGAGCGTTATTTCGAAGCGCTCTCTAACCGGTTACTAGATGTTTGGATACGGGTTCAATTTTTTTAATTTATTATAAAAAAGCAATTACATTTTACAAGTTTCATTAAACTCGCCAAACTGTGACGTTTGATGGCTAGAAACGCTCATGTTTTATACTATAATAACTTAATAACCTATTTTAATCTAACAATTTTAATGAGATTTACATTCTTATTTAGTAACATTTCCCTTATAGGGATAAGTTTGCCTCTTATACAATCAAGTGCTTACGCCTGCATTTAACTTAAAAAAAAAAAAAAACCGGCCAAGTGCGAGTTGGACTCGCGCACGAAGGGTACCGTACCATTATGAATAAAAATATTTATTTTATTTTGTTTTTAGTATTTGTTGTTATAGCGGCAGCGATCTGTGAAAATTTCAACTGGAACTATCACGGAATCAGTGTGTTACAGCCTGGTGACAGACAGACGGACGGACGGACGGACAGCGGAGTCTTAGTAATAGGGTCCCGTTTTACTCTTTGAGTACGGAACCCTAAAAATGACTGACGTCGCGACGTCCGCGCCAGTACCTAGCGCTGCGGCCTGCCTACTCTAGTCTGTTACAATATGAGACTAGAATTGTCTCTCTAGACCCTATAGTTTCCGAGATAAAACCTTTCAAAGGTCACAATTTTTCGAACTTCGCAACACTAGCAAACTTCGTCGGGGTTACTAGGAATTTCATCCCGCTAGAGTTGTTCCAGCGACGTCTAAAAAACAATGCAAAAGAATTGCGAAGTACGAAAAAATTTTGAATTTTGAATAGCTTTATCTCAGAAACTATTGGGTCTACAGAGACAATTGACAACATTTCATAATTCTAAGTCCATGATTTGACTAGCTCCTTGAATTCTACTCGAAAAGAGGACATGCTGGTAGTTTTATATTTCCAGTTTTATTTATGTTCAATTTTTAACGAATTTTTAAAAATGCACTCATAGCAAATCCAATTCTACTGCAAAATGGGCACCTTGCTTTAGTCTTGTTCACATATACCAAATTAAAAACAAACATTGTCAAGATGGCGTCAATGTAACCATATGTAACCCACCCGAAATAGACATTTAAGGCTTGTACACCCGCTAACGTCCTTGAGTCGTCGTCCGTATGGGCCAGCGCGCGACTGATCGGGCCTGCCGAGCCTCCGCGCTCGCGCATTTTGTAGGTATTTAAACATAGTAATTAAGATAATCATTTTATCTATTCAAACTCTGCGAATTTGTCTATAAATATTTAATAACTTTATTTAAGTACAAAAATTTAATTTAAAATATCTATAGTTTAGTCATAACATAATATTGAATAAACTTTACAAAAAGAGGTAACTTTGGGATTTTTTTCTATCGAGTGAAGTTCATTAGATCGCGTAACTGAATGCGATTTTACTAGATTAGATCCTTAAGTAATACGTATCTTTTTTTTAGATTTTTGAGCCCTATTTTCTACGTCTGAGATTGTTTTAAAAAACTCGAAAACGCTGCCCCTGTTGACTGTCGAGCCTTAAAGTTTTTAAACGTTTTCGTCGAAACGGGACTAAAGCAAGGTGCCTATTCTGCAGTAGAATTGGATTTGCTATGAATGCATTTTCAAAAAATCGTAAAAAATTGAAGATAAATAATACTGTAAATATAAAACTACCAGCGTGTTCCTCTTTTCGAGTAGAATACAATGAGCTAATCGAACTAAGGGCTAAAAGTTATGAGATTTTGTCAATTCTAGTCTCATTTTGTAGCAAAATTAATCTACTTTAAAAACGTCCTTAAAAGGTTCTATAAAAAACGAGTCCTTTAGGGATTTCGCGGTATTTTCGATTTTTGACAAAGTTGCGTTCGGCGCTCGAGGTCACAAACTTGGATTATTCATTGGGCCAACATCATAAATAAGTCTGCAAAAAATCACACCTACCGGATTTGACGCAAACTATCCCGTACTTTCAGGGGACAAAGTTACTGGATTATAAATAAATATTTGCGGACAAGTGGCCGTTATAGCCGACAGGATGGACAGTCAGCTTCTCATACATAGGACCAGAGTACACGTGAGAGTCCTGGTTTTTAGGGTTCCGTACCCAAAGGGTAAAACGGGACCCTATTACTAAGACTCCGCTGTCCGTCTGTCTGTCTGTCCATCTGTCACCAGGCTGTATCTCATGAACCGTGATAGTTAGACAATTGTCACAGATGATGTATTCCTGTTGAAAACAGAATGAAAGAAATATTTAAGGGGGCTCCCATACAACAAACGTGCTTTTTTAGAAGTTTTTTATAGATAATGGTACGGAACCCTTCGTGCGGGAGTCCGACTCGCACTTGGCCGGTTTTTATTTTTGAAATAACTAACACTAGTAATTAAGTATACCTAGATAATAATTTGAACATGTATGGACCCGTGGTTGTCTGAAATAATAGTACATTACTGCAGACGCCGGGAAAGAAGGGCTTGCCGGGTCAGTAGGTATAGACGGCCGACCGTAGGGAGCCTGTAAAAGCCTGCAAGCCCTTTTCACGGCCAGGCATGTATAGTGCTTTTCTCAAAAATGCAATGAAATAAATAAATAAAACTCCTCAACTCAATCTAATTTTAATGGCTGAATGCCGTAATGCTGTGCCAAAAATAATCGAATGAAAATAAAAAAAAAATTACTTCCCGGCCTAGGCCTTCAATATCGTATGAAATTCCTTTACAGATTGTTCCGCCCGAAACGTGATACTTTGAAGCCTGTTCTGATGCACAGAATGACGACATTTCATTGCATGTTTGAGAAAATGTTTTTTTTTTAACATTGTCTACTGACCTCCTCACACCTATGCACCTCGACCGGATGTCTCACTCCCACGTGCGCCTGTAGCGCCTCCTCGCTCGCACAGCTCTCGCCGCACTGCTCGCACGGGCAGCCTGTGTGCTCACCGAAGTCTGTGTGTGTTGTCAGCGCGTCCTCACTGACGAAGCTCGCTGAACAGGTAGTGCACTTGAACTGTTTCGGTTTTATGACCTGGAACAATCGATTTAGTAGCAGTAGTATAACTCTTTTCATCACACTTGCTCATAAATGGTGTTATTCCATGCCTGTATACAGAAGGACAATGGCCTAAATTGTTCCCGCGGGAAATAATGGTCCCAAGGGAGTAATGAGCTTGTGTCTGATCTGATTGGTTAAGCAAATCTGGACGGCCGCGTACGACAAGAATTCTGCTCTGTGATTGGTTGGAAAATAAAATCGAGCAGGCCATGCCCTGCAAGAACCACATGCTCCATGCTCTGTGATGGGTTGAAATATTGAAGCTACGCACTGATCTGGAAGTGAAGAACATAGAATTTTCTGTCTTTTGTAGTCATTTACTTCCTCGCAAATGTGATGAAACACATTGTGTATAACACGGGCGTAAGGATATTGCAAACTCGAGTCATCAAAAGACTGATAGACTCTCGTTTGCAATATTCCTCATACGCCCCTTGTTAAACAATGTACAATTATTGTACAAAATAAACACAGTAGACAATTAACAACAAGATAAGTTATGTACAAATTGAATTGAATTGTTGAATCGCACAGAACATAATAAATGCTAAATATACCAAATTCCACTTCTTACTCAATAATAATGATGTGTTCACCTGTAATTGGGGCACATAAGTGTCCAAATATAAAATGTAGCTAAGTTATCTATTATATTGTAATTTTGTCTTATGTACTCTGTTGGTGTCCCGTATAATAAATAAATAATAATAATGTACAAAGGCGAACTTATCCCTTTGAGGGATCTCTTCCAGTTAACCTTTGAGTAGATGAGAGTAGTAACGAGAAGAGGCAGACAAATGCAACATGTACAACAAGGTACAAGAAAGGTTATAGATATTATACATTCACATACAAGTATAATGGAAAACATAACTATCACACAAGAGATGAGAGGAGAAACCATATCAACAGGAGAGGGGAAATAAATTTAGATGGAGTATTCACAAAGTATCCGAGTAAGTAGACGACCGCTTTAGCCTAGTTGGTAGTGACCCTACCTACGAAGCAAGAGGTCCTGGGTTCGAATCCCGGTAAGGGCATTTATTTGTGTGATGATGTTGAGCACGAATATTTGTTCCTGAGCCATGGATGTTTTCTAAGTATTTAAGTATTTATTTATCTAAATAAGTATCTATATCGTCGCCTAGTACCCGCTTTGCTTAGTTTGGGACTAGGTTGATTTGTGTAAGATTGTCCGCAAATATTTATTTATTTACCTATTTATTAGTATGGATTGCTACTATTACTAGCTGTCCGCGCAGACCCGCCGCGTATTAGAAAGACCCACGACCCACGGGATAATAATAGGTCCTCATTGAAGGTCCATTCTACGTACTGTAGAAAGAATTTAAAAAACTGGATTAGTCGTTTCGGAGGTTACGGTTCCCGCGCTTTATCTGATCGGGCGAGGGCTACTTTCTCTCCGCGCCCCCGCGGATTAAAAAAAATACTCTTGGGGTAGGGCAGACAAGACCACGTAGGTCAGTGGTTCTCAACCGGTGGTCCGCGGACCACTGGTGGTCCCTGAAAGCACCCGAAATGGTCCGCGAAGACATCGGAAAAATACTAAATAAGTGCCAAGGAGTCGACACAACGACGCGTGGCGCGAGTTGCGCCACACCCAACAGTGGTCCATGGCAAAACAAAAAAAAATACAAATGGTCCCTCGTCACTAAAACCCCTGGGTCTTGAATTGAATATCTTAACTCTTCCCTGTCTTTTTATCTTTGAAACAGCTATATTTGTTAAAACAAACCCTTCTAATTTTAAACAAGTGTCTGAGGTATCCAATAGAGACACCTATCGGGCTCACAATCTTTGCATAGTGTTCTCACGTACTGCACTGATGCAAAAAAGCGTGTTCTGCTTGGCAAGTAAAATATATAATAAAATACCCTTGCCTCTAAGACTGGCACCACTCAAGATATTTAAAAATAATTTATGTAAATTACTCAAACATGAACATGAACATAGGCACCACACCCAGCCAGGAAGCAAGCCTGACCCGGACGAGCCGGATATACCAGGGGGCGCAATTTTGTGGGGAGTGACACGCTCTGGGATGGGAAGGGAAGACCGACCAGCCGCAACCAGTCGGCCACAATCAACCGGCTATGCAGCCTTTAGCCAATATTGGAAAAGAGGAGAGAAAGGATACTTCGTCGGGGGATGAGCGTTGGTGAAATGATGCACGTTGCTTCATATAAAGTCTTCTCATGTTCAAGGTGTTTTCGGAGATCCGTTACAGCTCAGTTTCTTCCAATGCGTTGATTTCTCGTGCAGTGTTGTAGAAGTTCTCTTTAATTGTGTGCCTCTGGGGTGGTTGTTGTATGTCATGAGGTCATAATATGACTCGCAACCACAACAACTACTATTTTCCAGTACGTATTCATGTGGGTGAATGACTGGCTGATTGACAAGAATATTCGTCATGCGGACACTATTACTTCATTTATCGTATGGCTTATTTTTATTACTCTACTTCAAAGATTTACAATACGAGTATTACTTTAAACTTTGTCAGTACACACTAAACATTGTCTCAGCTCTCAGGTATAACCAATTCATTTCACCGATACCACATTTTTTTACTGCAGACACAGACACAAGATTCATTATTTACATAAACATAACTTTAATATTAACACTACTCACTGCACAACAAAACAGAGTGTCACAAGCACTGTCACTAGGAGAGTTGACCAGCAGCTAGTATTTAATTTGCCTGTTACCGTGGTTTGACAATCTTCCTGGCGAGAAGTCTTCGTTATGTGGAATAAAGGCATAACTCGTATTTATTTGTAAGGTTCTGCAGTCTTCTGAGGTTTGCATATTCAACGCTTTTTTTTCCTCCACACTTAAGCTCTAGGTCTTTTTTTGCATCCCGTTTAATTGGAGCTTGGTTTTCTTTTCGTTCTAGTGTTTTATTTATTAAAAGTTTATGTAGCATCTTTAACGTCTATATTGTTAATATCGTTCGCCTATTCAAGCCCATCTGGCGTGGCGTGAATCCATAAAATCTGGACATTTCAAGGAAGTGCATTCAGGCGCAGCTACCTAGAAACCGATCATTTTTTGCGTTCTTTTGTTTTGGTTTAAGCAGATGTATCGCTATTCATTGTTTGCACATTGTTTGTCTCCCGCGTAATTTATTCTCGCTCGAGTCATCTTATTGTCGAACTTTGCTTATTACATTATTGGCAAATTTTCGTAGTTTTAATAGATATAGGTTCACGGTGTTTCACTCACTACCACAGTTCAGCCCAGTTTCAGTCTCGTTGAGCCCCTATCCACTACTCATTGTGTTATATAATATTGGCGGCGCCTAGCGAATTACTTGTATAACTGATCTACATAGATTTCATTTATGAATTAATCTGTTCTGTAGGTCTCAGGTGTAAAATATTATTACTTATAAGTGCCAAATATTACTAACACAGGTATTATGATCCACCACATATATGTATGACACTGCCGAAGCGTCTTAAACACGAGCTTATTACGGGGTTCATTCCAGTGCGTGAGAAAATTAAGTGTTTGGTAATTGACACACTGTAATCTAACGTAAAATCTTACTAAGTTAACAAAGGCACTGAAGGCAACATTGAATACAATAAATACAAAAATTAAATATTGAGTACGTATATATTACCCCTACGTTCACCTTATCTTATGATATGGGCCAGTAGTTTGGTCTCTAATTATGTAACCCGAACTGCTTCATTAAGGAAGTATACCTACTACCTAAAAAGTAATATGGAATGCTCTCACCCGGGCCTGTCACGGCTGTGATGTTGATTCTGCCGCGTTGCTGCGCGTAACCGCTACCCGTTAGAGGCGCACGCACTGGTTTTACTTTACGCGCCTAATACCTAGATGGACTGAACCCGCGTAATATTCGCGTAACACACTACACTTTTCTATAATTTGGCACTTATTGGCGATCTCAAGAAGATGAGATGGGTAAATCGCTGGGACTACGGGGCGCGGCGCTCGCACATCTGGGCTTTTGCTATTGTTTTGAAGGACCGCATTGTGTAGTTTTATGGCGTAACGAGACATCGGGGTAGGGTCCCAAAACAGCGTCCGCTCGCAACGGCTGTTCAAACAGAACTCCAAAAATAATTTATGTAAATTACTCATCGATAAATGTTATTATTCCTTGACAGACTTCTTTGCGGACAAATTTTAATTGAATTCTTTTATTTCATTTATTTTTGCCTTATTTTGACATATGCATGATTAATATGATTATTTAATAATTTTGTTGAATGTATTTTAATTTTTTTTGTGTCATATGTTATGATTATGACTATTTGTATGCCTTATGGCGAAGACATAGTGAGACCTGTAAAATGTTCATAACACCTCTGTATTTACCTATGTTTTACGAATAAATGATTTGATTGATTGGGCCCTTTAACTCAGCTGTTTTTGAGTTTTCACAGAAGTTTCATACTACGCGCTGGTCGCACGCCACGTGCGCGGCGGGGTGCGCGATCCGCACGTGCGAGAAGTACGTCGAGTACTTACTGACAGGGAAACGTGTTACATTGTACCTCCAATATATACATAGAGTACAGTTACCTGCGCGTGCTTGTGCACTAGTTGCTTGTGCACGTAGATGCCACGCGCGCCGATGAAGGTCTCCCCGCACAGGTCGCACGCCACGTGCGCGGCGGGGTGCGCGATCCGCACGTGCGAGAAGTACGTCGAGTGCTTGCTGACAGGGAAACGTGTTACATTGTACCTCCAATATATACATAGAGTACAGTTACCTGCGCGTGCTTGTGCACTAGTTGCTTGTGCACGTAGATGCCGCGCGCGCCGATGAAGGTCTCCCCGCACAGGTCGCACGCCACGTGCGCGGCGGGGTGCGCGATCCGCACGTGCGAGAAGTACGTCGAGTGCTTGCTGACAGGGAAACGTGTTACATTGTACCTCCAATATATACATAGAGTACAGTTACCTGCGCGTGCTTGTGCACTAGTTGCTTGTGCACGTAGATGCCGCGCGCGCCGATGAAGGTCTCCCCGCACAGGTCGCACGCCACGTGCGCGGCGGGGTGCGCGATCCGCACGTGCGAGAAGTACGTCGAGTGCTTGCTGACAGGGAAACGTGTTACATTGTACCTCCAATATATACATAGAGTACAGTTACCTGCGCGTGCTTGTGCACTAGTTGCTTGTGCACGTAGATGCCGCGCGCGCCGATGAAGGTCTCCCCGCACAGGTCGCACGCCACGTGCGCGGCGGGGTGCGCGATCCGCACGTGCGAGAAGTACGTCGAGTGCTTGCTGACAGGGAAACGTGTTACATTGTACCTCCAATATATACATAGAGTACAGTTACCTGCGCGTGCTTGTGCACTAGTTGCTTGTGCACGTAGATGCCGCGCGCGCCGATGAAGGTCTCCCCGCACAGGTCGCACGCCACGTGCGCGGCGGGGTGCGCGATCCGCACGTGCGAGAAGTACGTCGAGTGCTTGCTGACAGGGAAACGTGTTACATTGTACCTCCAATATATACATAGAGTACAGTTACCTGCGCGTGCTTGTGCACTAGTTGCTTGTGCACGTAGATGCCACGCGCGCCGATAAAGGTCTCCCCGCACAGGTCGCACGCCACGTGCGCGGCGGGGTGCGCGATCCGCACGTGCGAGAAGTACGTCGAGTGCTTGCTGACAGGGAAACGTGTTACATTGTACCTCCAATATATACATAGAGTACAGTTACCTGCGCGTGCTTGTGCACTAGTTGCTTGTGCACGTAGATGCCGCGCGCGCCGATGAAGGTCTCCCCGCACAGGTCGCACGCCACGTGCGCGGCGGGGTGCGCGATCCGCACGTGCGAGAAGTACGTCGAGTGCTTGCTGACAGGGAAACGTGTTACATTGTACCTCCAATATATACATAGAGTACAGTTACCTGCGCGTGCTTGTGCACTAGTTGCTTGTGCACGTAGATGCCACGCGCGCCGATAAAGGTCTCCCCGCACAGGTCGCACGCCACGTGCGCGGCGGGGTGCGCGATCCGCACGTGCGAGAAGTACGTCGAGTGCTTGCTGACAGGGAAACGTGTTACATTGTACCTCCAATATATACATAGAGTACAGTTACCTGCGCGTGCTTGTGCACTAGTTGCTTGTGCACGTAGATGCCGCGCGCGCCGATGAAGGTCTCCCCGCACAGGTCGCACGCCACGTGCGCGGCGGGGTGCGCGATCCGCACGTGCGAGAAGTACGTCGAGTGCTTGCTGACAGGGAAACGTGTTACATTGTACCTCCAATATATACATAGAGTACAGTTACCTGCGCGTGCTTGTGCACTAGTTGCTTGTGCACGTAGATGCCACGCGCGCCGATAAAGGTCTCCCCGCACAGGTCGCACGCCACGTGCGCGGCGGGGTGCGCGATCCGCACGTGCGAGAAGTACGTCGAGTGCTTGCTGACAGGGAAACGTGTTACATTGTACCTCCAATATATACATAGAGTACAGTTACCTGCGCGTGCTTGTGCACTAGTTGCTTGTGCACGTAGATGCCGCGCGCGCCGATAAAGGTCTCCCCGCACAGGTCGCACGCCACGTGCGCGGCGGGGTGCGCGATCCGCACGTGCGAGAAGTACGTCGAGTGCTTGCTGACAGGGAAACGTGTTACATTGTACCTCCAATATATACATAGAGTACAGTTACCTGCGCGTGCTTGTGCACTAGTTGCTTGTGCACGTAGATGCCACGCGCGCCGATAAAGGTCTCCCCGCACAGGTCGCACGCCACGTGCGCGGCGGGGTGCGCGATCCGCACGTGCGAGAAGTACGTCGAGTGCTTGCTGACAGGGAAACGTGTTACATTGTACCTCCAATATATACATAGAGTACAGTTACCTGCGCGTGCTTGTGCACTAGTTGCTTGTGCACGTAGATGCCGCGCGCGCCGATGAAGGTCTCCCCGCACAGGTCGCACGCCACGTGCGCGGCGGGGTGCGCGATCCGCACGTGCGAGAAGTACGTCGAGTGCTTGCTGACAGGGAAACGTGTTACATTGTACCTCCAATATATACATAGAGTACAGTTACCTGCGCGTGCTTGTGCACTAGTTGCTTGTGCACGTAGATGCCACGCGCGCCGATAAAGGTCTCCCCGCACAGGTCGCACGCCACGTGCGCGGCGGGGTGCGCGATCCGCACGTGCGAGAAGTACGTCGAGTGCTTGCTGACAGGGAAACGTGTTACATTGTACCTCCAATATATACATAGAGTACAGTTACCTGCGCGTGCTTGTGCACTAGTTGCTTGTGCACGTAGATGCCGCGCGCGCCGATGAAGGTCTCCCCGCACAGGTCGCACGCCACGTGCGCGGCGGGGTGCGCGATCCGCACGTGCGAGAAGTACGTCGACTGCTTGCTGACAGGGAAACGTAGCATTTTAAACTATATATTTAAAATTATACCACTGGTTAAATAATGAAGCACTAATAAACGCGCATACAACTTGTCGGAAATATCTGCGAACCTCGCTTCGCCAAATCCCAAGATGTCAGATTTTTCTGGTAGACACCTTGCCGGCCTCTATAAGAAGGAGACATGGTGGGGGTGAGATTTTGATGGGATCTTATAGAGGCCGGCAAGGTGACCACCAGAAAAATCTGACAGCTTGGGATTTGGTGAAGCGAGGTTTGCAGATATTTCCGACGACTAAGTACCAGCGTGAATCGAACTGGATTTCCGGACCATTGCGTATACCTCTACCCCAACGCTGCGCTAACTATGCTGTCGATTGTTGCTTTGTCACTCTTACGTATCGATCTACTCGTATGTACCTGTCTATATTTGAAATATTTCCTATTTATTGGGGGGCTTGAACCCATTAGGAGGGGTCCGTTGGATTCACTAGTCGGAGGTGTCTACAAA
Organism: Epinotia brunnichana; assembly: GCA_963854355.1. Lineage (NCBI taxonomy): Eukaryota > Metazoa > Arthropoda > Insecta > Lepidoptera > Tortricidae > Epinotia > Epinotia brunnichana. The sequence continues at coordinate 17,520,426 of OY977961.1, read as the reverse complement.
GCAAGAGTGAATAAGCTATTTCTGAAGCAGGAGCTTCATCTTAAGCCTTGTCGAGAGACTAAGGTATCTGGTCCCACCCTCTACCCCACAATCTCTGGTCAGTCTTAATAAATAAGACATGTGACAGTGTGCCTCAGGAGCGACACTACCTACACCTTTAATCCTACCATAAATATGTACCGAAACCTTAACCCCCTGACATGAGACATATTTATGAGGGCGTTGTATGCGTATGCACCCATATTTTTACAAGCTTTATATTAACTTGACCTGTTCGTATGTATGTAAATATATAAGTATGTAAATTGTCCGTCTAAATTTGCAATCCATTTTTCAGTCACTTGCCGTTATTCGATTGAGCTGAAATTTTGGGTGAATTCAATATTATGGTACCATCGAGCTGATCTGATGATGGAGACAGGAGGTGGCCATGGGAATTCAGTACTTAACCGACGTAACCATGTTGAGTTTGGGCTCGTTAGAATCGTCTCAATGAGTAGTTGATGATGGTATACAGAAAAGTACAGTCGGCAACAAAAGCTTGTACCAAAAATGAAATTTTTGACAGAAACTTATTAGACTTGACTGTGCTATACTAACTTGTAGGTGTTCCCGCAGTGTGGGCAGTTGAAGGTCTTCCCCTCGTGCATGTCGTAGTGGGCCTTCGCCTGGTGCCTGCATCCGACAAACCAGCGTAAGATGTAATGAAGGGTTTCCGGGTAATAGGGAACATATACATCTTTTTATTTTATTACGAAAATCAAAAGTATAATCCAGAGGAATATCAACTGTAGCATTAAAACTTTCTTATAATTTATTTTTCTGATGTTATATGCATTAGAAATCTGCACGCGCCGGCACCCACCGAATATTACACTCTATATTAAACGGGTTTATGCTATGACGGCACAGCTCATATTCACGGCGCGTTTACTATGGAATGAAATGGAAGTGCGTGTCCAGGTCATAGTATGAAGAGGGCAAAGTATGTTGTCTTCATACAAACGCACCGCGCGCGGCTTGTATGTGTGCGCTATACTATCATCTGTAGGTACGTCGCCGCACGCACACTCAAACAAAATCTCGACCTGTTTCGCATTGAAAAACGGGTCGAGATTTTGTTTAAGTGTGCGTGCGGCGACGTATAGATACAAGCCGCACGCGGTGCGTTTGTATGAAGATAACATACTTTGCCCTCTTTATACTATGTCCAGGTGCCCCTGGCGGTGGTTGCGCTTCTTGAAGCGCACGGAGCAGATGTCGCACACGTACTTACTTGGTTCTAGAGACGAAGTTACAGCGCTCGCAGTTGAACTTGAGCCGGTGCGTGTCCAGGTGCCCCTGCCGGTGGTTGCGCTTCTTGAAGCGCACGGAGCAGATGTCGCACACGTACTTACTTGGTTCTAGAGACGAAGTTACAGCGCTCGCAGTTGAACTTGAGCCGGTGCGTGTCCTGGTGCCCCTGCCGGTGGTTGCGCTTCTTGAAGCGCATGGAGCAGATGTCGCACACGTACTTACTTGGTTCTAGAGACGAAGTTACAGCGCTCGCAGTTGAACTTGAGCCGGTGCGTGTCCAGGTGCCCCTGCCGGTGGTTGCGCTTCTTGAAGCGCTTGGAGCAGATGTCGCACACGTACTTACTTGGTTCTAGAGACGAAGTTACAGCGCTCGCAGTTGAACTTGAGCCGGTGCGTGTCCAGGTGCCCCTGCCGGTGGTTGCGCTTCTTGAAGCGCACGGAGCAGATGTCGCATACGTACTTACTTGGTTCTAGAGACGAAGTTACAGCGCTCGCAGTTGAACTTGAGCCGGTGCGTGTCCAGGTGCCCCTGCCGGTGGTTGCGCTTCTTGAAGCGCATGGAGCAGATGTCGCACACGTACTTACTTGGTTCTAGAGACGAAGTTACAGCGCTCGCAGTTGAACTTGAGCCGGTGCGTGTCCAGGTGCCCCTGCCGGTGGTTGCGCTTCTTGAAGCGCTTGGAGCAGATGTCGCACACGTACTTACTTGGTTCTAGAGACGAAGTTACAGCGCTCGCAGTTGAACTTGAGCCGGTGCGTGTCCAGGTGCCCCTGCCGGTGGTTGCGCTTCTTGAAGCGCACGGAGCAGATGTCGCATACGTACTTACTTGGTTCTAGAGACGAAGTTACAGCGCTCGCAGTTGAACTTGAGCTGGTGCGTGTCCAGGTGCCCCTGCCGGTGGTTGCGCTTCTTGAAGCGCACGGAGCAGATGTCGCACACGTACTTACTTGGTTCTAGAGACGAAGTTACAGCGCTCGCAGTTGAACTTGAGCCGGTGCGTGTCCAGGTGCCCCTGCCGGTGGTTGCGCTTCTTGAAGCGCATGGAGCAGATGTCGCACACGTACTTACTTGGTTCTAGAGACGAAGTTACAGCGCTCGCAGTTGAACTTGAGCCGGTGCGTGTCCAGGTGCCCCTGCCGGTGGTTGCGCTTCTTGAAGCGCACGGAGCAGATGTCGCACACGTACTTACTTGGTTCTAGAGACGAAGTTACAGCGCTCGCAGTTGAACTTGAGCCGGTGCGTGTCCAGGTGCCCCTGCCGGTGGTTGCGCTTCTTGAAGCGCACGGAGCAGATGTCGCACACGTACTTACTTGGTTCTAGAGACGAAGTTACAGCGCTCGCAGTTGAACTTGAGCCGGTGCGTGTCCAGGTGCCCCTGCCGGTGGTTGCGCTTCTTGAAGCGCATGGAGCAGATGTCGCACACGTACTTACTTGGTTCTAGAGACGAAGTTACAGCGCTCGCAGTTGAACTTGAGCCGGTGCGTGTCCAGGTGCCCCTGCCGGTGGTTGCGCTTCTTGAAGCGCATGGAGCAGATGTCGCACACGTACTTACTTGGTTCTAGAGACGAAGTTACAGCGCTCGCAGTTGAACTTGAGCCGGTGCGTGTCCAGGTGCCCCTGCCGGTGGTTGCGCTTCTTGAAGCGCATGGAGCAGATGTCGCACACGTACTTACTTGGTTCTAGAGACGAAGTTACAGCGCTCGCAGTTGAACTTGAGCCGGTGCGTGTCCAGGTGCCCCTGCCGGTGGTTGCGCTTCTTGAAGCGCATGGAGCAGATGTCGCACACGTACTTACTTGGTTCTAGAGACGAAGTTACAGCGCTCGCAGTTGAACTTGAGCCGGTGCGTGTCCAGGTGCCCCTGCCGGTGGTTGCGCTTCTTGAAGCGCACGGAGCAGATTTCGCATACGTACTCGCCTGAGCTCTACAATCAAAAGTATCAAAACGTGTCATACGAAAACGACAAATAGAATTAAATTAAAATAATATGATCAGCAATCACTTACAGGGCTATGTCGCTGTCTATGGTTTTTGTACGAGGCCTCCATTCCGAAGCCCTTGCCACAGTCCTTGCAGGGGAACAACGCCGTGGTGTAGTTGGTGGACTGCTTACGCGCGGCGATCTCTTCCAGTTGCTCTTGCTGCACCAATCAATACATCAACAACAAATACTGGAGGGGATCCTATCACATCCTCGAATTGTTTCTCCAAATGAGTCGGACAGTTAGTTGTCAAAATACATTTTTTTTCTATTCCAAGATTTTGAAAATAGTAGCCCAATAAGTTAGGTTTGTTTTATAATAATACTGACAAGTATTATATTGATGGTCTCTGAAAAAAATCCATGTTTGGCAAATCACTAATTCATTTACTTAAACTATTTTTCCCTGGGATCCCATCGTCAGATCCTGACGATTTGTACTTTTTTTTGTATTTTGTGCAATAAAGTTAAAATAAATAAATAAAATTTTATTTTGAAAATCGGTTTACAATAGGGATGATGACTAAGATTTTTTTACGATGCCATTCGATCCAGTTTTTGGAGAGGAACAAATGTTTGTAGGGGACCAACTATTATTAAAGGACAGAAATACCCAAAAACTGAGACAAATATTGACCTCGCTGGCGGCAGCCATAAACGCTTCAATACTCATTGACACACACACACACAGGTACGACGTCACACCTGTTATTTGTACTAATCTTTGCATAGAAAATTTTCCAATTTTGTTGTTATAAAAGCGTAAGGATTCTATTGGTCACTTTAAATTTACACTTGGACAATAAAAATAAATGCAATTTTTTTCTAAACTTTCAAGGCCATTTCTTTTTATGATTTGAATTATATTTTATAATTCATGCTTAATTACAATAATTTGATAGTTTACTATCATACTATCCATTTAAAACACTACGTACGTTATCAATTTTAACATGAGGCATCATGACAGAGAAATCGGTGAACATACATATACCTCGGCCGGTACTAGTGATTGCCGGCCTGGCTCAGGGGACCGATTTTTGACTTTCGAGCGCTCTACTCATTCGCTCGAAAACTGTCAAAAGTGATGTAATGCTATTGACAGTTTGAAATAGCAATAGAAAATTGAAAAACTTGTGGTATTGACCACTCATATTTAATTCTATCGATAGATAGTAAGTGCCTGCAATTTTGACACTACAATCGTATTTACTTTTATATTTAATTTTCGAGGGTTGAATGTCAAAATTCGGCCTCCTGGTTGGCCGGCCGCCTATATCGCTTGGGTGGTTCTTACCTTAGTTAAAGTAACAATTTTTACAGCGTGATCCTTCTCGAATTTGGTATAATCAAACTCTTGCAAATAATTGTGGGCTGGATCTCGGGGAAAAAACAATCTTTTCCGTTTTACCGCACTCTCTCTATTCAATTTCCTGACTAAAGCTGGGTTCAACATGCCTGGGTTGTTGAAAATGTCTTGAGAATGTTTAATGATTTGAATTTGCACTCCCTCCTCTTCACTTGTGTTTATAATTCTTGGTAACATCATTGTATTATTTTCTTTTCCTTTTTTCATTCTTTTTGCTACACTACTGACATTATTTGCATCAACTTTGCGAGCCTCCATTTCTGGTTTTATCCTTTTCAGGGCTGGAATATTTTTCACTTTCGCATCCTTCACAACTTTGATTTTAAGTTGACCTTTCAACATTTCCAGTTCCATCTTCAATTCAGGTCTCCTTACGGTGGCAACATTTACTGTATTGAAACGTGTATGCATGTCTATTTTATTTATATGTCGTTTGACAATACCCACTTTGTGTATATTTGGTGCATCTATGTTAACAGTGTTTATATTTGCTTCATCTATCGCTACAGTATTCGGTTCGTCAACGTCTTCATTGTCATCTGTTGTTATGTTTGCTTCATCTATCTCTACAGTATTTGGTTCGTCCATGTCTTCATTGTCATCAGTTTTTACGTTTGCTCCATCTATGTCTACAGTGTTTGCTTTAACATAGTAAGCGTGCATATTTGCTTCGATGTCCATAGAATTTAGTTCATTATCGTCAGTGTCATCATCTATGCTTATAGTATCTGGTTCAAGTTTGTAAACCCGATCTATCTTTGGTACACCTATTTCAACATAATTGGGTTCATTTATTGTCTTAGTTGGCACGTCTATATTTTCAACTCCAGTTAAAGTCAGGTGGAAGAGCCGATTGGCCGCGCGGTCTATTCTGCGTATACGATCTGTATTCAACTGAAATATAAATGTTATATATATTTTTTTTAATGTCTTCGGTTTCCGAGACTATTACCTATTAAAGAATAGTTAAATTGTATTCATGTTGCCTACGGCTAAGCACTGGTGTGTTCAATATTTTGTGTTACCCGCAATAAGCGGGTAAATAATAATATCATGTATTTACTTACTATAAATAGATCTACCTAATTTTAGTTTGTGTTCTGTTTAAAATTATATTAATAAGTCTTAATGCAAAAAGTGCACCCAATACAATGGGCCACATTAAATAACCCTTAGGTATACTTTTTCATACTTATAACATATGTAATCAGTTTCTTTATGTAATAATCAAAATCTTTTTTATCATTGCAACCAGCTTTCAAAGGCGAAAACTAGCCTGTATAAAGTAGATTTAATTTTAGTTTTTCGTGTGTAAGTCTATGTGATAGTGTAATTACATTGTACTTGTTTTAATGACAAATAAAGACATTTTACAAACAAACAAACCTATTAAAGAAAATTATGTATTAATTATATCCTTCAAGTCCTTTTCAGCACAAGTGGTCAACCATCTTGGATATTTTCTACTATTTAAGTACTATATATATCCACAAGGTGGACTGATGACCTGGTGGCGCAGAACCAGCTGAACCAGTCATTAGATGCGTCCACCGATAGATATATCTAATGACTGGTTCGGTGGTTAATAGCGTGCGCGCTCAGTGTGGCCGTCGGTCGTTCGGCAAGCAACGGCGCGCCTGAGATGTGCGGCCGAGCGACCGCATGCTCGGCCGAGCGGCTCACCCGAGCCGAGCGCGCCACATCCAACGGACGGTTGTTTTGTGTGTCTAAGCCTTGATTCACACGAACCACAACCACACCACAACGCAGCGACAAAAAGTGGTTTACGTGTGAATTGAACTATTAATTTTCATATAAATTATCGCCCGACCACGTGGTAACCACCGCGTAACCACTTTTTGTCGCGTGGTTGTGGTGTGGTCGTGGTTCGTGTGAAATGGCCCTTAAATCGGGGAAAAATCGTTTATTATATTATTATTATTTTATTTCATCGACAAAATTCGGATTCTTATTAAGAGGCCCCTCGGAGCCTCAGATATCGATTTTGAACAAAATCAGACCGTATTTAAATAATTTCAAGATGGCGGCAACTATTTTACAATCCACGCTCAGATTTATATTAAGAGCCCCCTCGGGCCCTCAGATATGGATTTTGAACAAAATCATTCCGCATTTAAAGAATTTCAAAATGGCGGCAACTATTTTACAATTCAAGCTCGGATTTATATTAAGAGGCCCTCGGACCCTCAGATTTCGATTTAGAACAAAATCGGACCGTATTTAAAGAATTTCAAGATGGCGACCTTTTTTCGAAAATCCAACCTTCATGAATCAAATTTGAAAGAAAGAAAAATATGGCACCCATTTCTAAATTTAAAGCCCGTAGGTAAATGCGGCCGAGCGCATTCGGCTCGGACATGCGGCTCGGGCGAGCGTGTGGACGGCCGAGCCGCTCAGCTGAGCATACATCCAGTGTGGACGAACCTATTGTGGCACTCTTGTTGGGAGGCCTATGTGCAGCAGTGGACGTCTTTCGGCTGATATGATGATGAAGTAATATTGTCGTCTATAACTCATAGGACAAAAGCATAGCTTAGCTTGGGACCAGCTCAATTTGTGTAATATTACCGCCAAAATTAAAAAAAATATTAGCAAACCGCGATTATAGCGAGGTGATAGATTTGCCACATAAATATTTCAGTTTATGTTTATTTATTTATATGATTGGCCACAAGAAGCTCTGGATCGAGAACACTGGAAACGGAGGGGGGAGGCCATTGCCCAGCATTGGGACACTACAGGCTCCCAATAATAGTAATAACAATAATTTATGTGGAGAATAGAGTGGTAGATGACAGCCAATTAAAATATCTCACTTGTAGTAACAGAGTAGCTAGAATTTGACGACCGCTTTAGCCTAGTTGGTAGTGACCCTGCTTACGAAGCAAGAGGTCCTGGGTTCGAATCCCGGTAAGGGCATTTATTTGTGTGATGAGCACGAATATTTGTTCCTGAGTCATGGATGTTTTCTATGTATTTAAGTATTTATTTCTCTATATAAGTATCTATATCATCGTCTAGTACCCATATTACAAGCTTTGCTTAGTTTGGGACTAGGTTGATTTGTGTAAGATTGTCCGCAAATATTTATTTATTTATTATAGAATACAAGTTAACTTATACTAGTGTCACACACAAACGAAACTATAAATGCGAACAACAAACAAAAAAAGTTTGATAGTAAATTGAGCCTTCAGGCTCCTAAAGACTGCACAGTAATTTCAGAACAGCCTTAATTCCATAAATTTTAAAAAGGTTCCCGGACTGATCCTTTCCCCAAAAACCGTCAAAATTTTATCGAACATTCTTCTCGTGTGTAAATATGTCAACACCTCTAAACTGATATTGGCAAATCGACCTTGCTAAAACAGAAAGGAGCAAAAGGCATCATTAAAAAAGAAACAGCCTTAACACAATGTGAACAAGGATCTAATTAAAAGAACATACCGCTATTAATTCTAATCCCATTCTAATTAACTATTCTAACTAAAGTCCCCCGCGGCTATGAAGTCAATCCTGAGACATGCCTCTAGGGTTGAATATGTAATTTTTTCCTATGGTTGACATTGTCATTATTCAGAAACTTCATAGTTGCGCAATGTGTCAGGATTGACTTCATGGCCGCGGGGGACTGTAACAAGGTCCATTATCTAATGTACCTCTCCTTTGAGTATCTCCGTCTTCAGACACTGGTCAGTCCGGAGACACATCATCCTGAACTTGGCACATTTCAGCAGCAGCGTGTGGCAGTACGTGCACAGGTATTGAGGGAGCCTGCCCTTGAAGATCTGTCAAAGAATAAGTAACTGTCAAAAATTGTGTTTTTGGTCCAAGCATTTATTGCTGAATAGTACTTTTTACCGGACTGCTCCAGAAGGAGCGTTGTTTTTCGCAGGGACTGCATAACCGAAAAATACCGGTATTCTATTTGAACGGTATGACTTCATATTGGTTGTCAAATAGCGGTTTCGGTAGCGTTACCTTTATATTTCGCTATCGAAATATAAAGGTACCTTTATTTTTTCCAGTACCGTTACCGTTAGGCACTGCCGTTTTATCTTTTTGTCTTTAAATGTTTAGTAGCCAATGCTTCCTCTGTAGAGTGCCAGCCCGCTTACTTTTCTCGATAACCTTTATAATACCGGTATTATAAAGGTTTCGGTATCATTTAAAACTAAAATGAACTGACATTTGAAATTGACACACACAAACATTCACTCACACAGAGACCAAAACTCGCACACATACAGAGCATCACTCTACAGTTTTAGATATAGTAAAGTATTTAACTTTTATTTCAATAAAAGTCATACTATTAGATAAGTTTACATGTCAATAAAACTTAGTATAATAACACGCCCCGTATAAATAAATTCCGGGTGCAAAGGTGACCATCACACTCGCCGTGACCTTTGCAACAGGAATGACCCGGGAGCATAGTAGTAGTATTTAACTCTTTTTTGGTATATAATAAACATAGTAGACAATTAACAACAAGATAAGTTATGTACAATGCCGAAATTATCCCTTTGAGGGATCTCTTCCAGTTAACCTTTAGAGTAGATGAGAGTAGAAACAAGAAGGGCAGACAAATGCAACATGTACAACAAGGTACAAGAAAGGTTATAGATATTATACATACACATACAAGTATAATGGAAAACATAACTATCACACAAGAAAGGACAGGAGAAACCGTATCAACAGGAAAGGGGAAATAAATTTAAAACAAAAATGTAGATAACAAAATATTACCCAGCGTCAGACAGCCAAGGTTTCTTTAATTTTCCCCTGAACGGAACTGTCTGCGACTGTGTTAAGGAAATATAATTCCATAACTTTACGGAACGCACCGCAAAACCTGTGGTAAGCGCGAAACTTGTGGCCCGGTATAGAGGGTGAGGTTTGTGCTAGCTGCTGCAGGCCTTCTAAAGACTTATTGAGAAAAACTACTGAAGTTAAGGCAGTATGGCTTCAGAGCTTATTGCCAATCATTTTACTCGAGCAGCCTGTGGGTGAGATATACGAAGCGAGCATATAATGCATTGAGAGTGCAGTATAACAACATATTTAGAATGCTGTTGGGCTTGCCCAGCAGGTGCAGTGCGTCTGGCATGTTTTGCGAAGCACGGACGGACGGTTTCCCAGCAATCATGCGCAAAAAGATCGTGTCCCTGCTGGGGCGAGTTAGACGGAGCGCCAACAGCATTCTGAGTGTGTTTGCCAACAGGTTCGACAGCGCAATCCTCATACATTGGGTTGGACTTATTAAAGGGGTAGCCCTAAACCCCGACTAAAAAGTATTTTAATTTGTATTTAATTTGTATTTAACTTGTATTTGTATTCAATTTAATTAAGTTACCTTGTATTGTACTTAAACTAACATAGTTTTATATAATTTGTATGTTTTTTTATGTTACTAACAACTATGGAATCTTTTGTATTCCGAAATAAAGATTTTATTATTATTATGTATCTCCGATTTAAATTCACGGGGCGAACCCCGGTCATTTGGAAGGCGTGCGTGGGGATATAGATCCAACACGTAGAGGCCCTTTGGAGACGAAATTTAATGTCATGTAGTACACCTGCTAGAACCCATTCACGGGTACATCGGTAGATACCCGTGAACTGGTCCCAGCAGGCGTTGGAGCTATTGTAGGAAAATGGAAAAGAGAATTGGGTCTATGGTGATGACATTTGGGTGGACAATAAAATTGGGTTATTACAAAGTGGTCCGGACACCTGCCATAACAATGTTATCCACAAGGTTATCGAGGCAGGTGGTGACTAGCCGCTCATTAGATGGGCGCCTAAAAATGCCGTCGTGAAGACGGCCAGGGGCAACACCGGGTGAGCGGCTCAGGGGTGTCGAGAGGTGGTGCTGCGCTTTCTCCGAAGTTACTCGCGGCGTTATGCCCTTTAACACTTCCACCCCTGGAGCATATAGCTCTGACGACTCCTCTCTGGACGGCCAATGAAGGCAAGCCAGAGCTGAGAGTCCTGCGGGCCCCCTTGGGGTTCCACTCCGACCGACGAAGACACGCCGGAGACGGAGGCCCTGACCGACTCTCGGGAGCACTCGGGTCCGTGGGGTCGTTACTCCCCAACAGCTCGCCACAAGCTGCCCTGCGGGCTTATTATTATTATTATTATTAAGGCCTCCTGCCTTTCTGAAGGTTCAAAACGAAACAAAACATTTAAAATACTCACTGGAGTCCCAGAGATGCGAGAAAGTGCGTCGGCAAGTTTATATTCGTGGATGTTGAACAGCTTACAATCGGTCATAAGACACACGCGACAGCATAAGAGGTCCTCGGAGGACTGATCCAATATTAGATCCATGTTGAACTTGTAAGTTCTATTGTAATCACATTCAATTCAAAACAAAACGCTAGGTTAGAAATCTCAGAGGAATGATCTAATAGACACGGCAATGGTAAAGTCGTGCGCCATCTTGTCAAATACGTGGTAGGATGGTCACGCACATTTTGCGGCTACCGCGTCGTTAGTTCATGTTCCTTCTCTGTCGCTCGAAAGTGTGTCTTGTAAGTGCGACAGAGATATACGAAGGAACGAAGTTGGCGGTGGGCGTTTCGCGGTAGCGTCTCTGAAGAACTGACGTATCGTTGACAAGAGTGCTTCATATGCCATATGTGACATTGACATTTATTAAAGGCCCACTACACATGAGTACATCATGGCATCATGGCCGCAGGACAGGGCACAGTAAAGAATTGGATGCGATGGGAGAATAGGAGACGCTCTACGGGCCGATTTTGTCGGACGGCCAAACAAGTTCACAGAAAATCTAGTATGGATTGACCGGCCAGCATGCAGTTTTCATTTCATTTCATTTCATTTATTCCTTTATAAAACGTAGTTTTACATGTCAATTTTAGATCTTAAATATGTCTTATAAGTATGTCTTAGTTTAGGTACACTGCAGCATGTAGTCAACGAACTAATTATTATTATTACATTTATTTGTCAAGTTACTAGTAAGAAAGCAGTCCGGCCGATATCGGCCCATGTAGCGTGGTCTTGCCGATTTCACTCGTGTAGCGTTTCCTTTTCTCCCCCTAATGGTCGCACCACACTTGGTGGTGCTTGCCCAAATTTTCCTGTTGCATCTTTTTCCTTCCTACGGCAAATGGAAAAGAGGCAACGACGCAACGCGAGCACGAACTCCCAAGTGTGGTGCGACCATTACGAATAGTTGAGTATGAAGGGCCACGATGACCCATGTGTAAATGAGCTTTTACTTTTTTAATTGCGTTCAGGGAATAAGTAAAAACCTTTATGGGTCTTCAGGCAAGAAATGAAAAAAAACAACAACGCAATCACTGGTTATATTCTCTTTGGTCAATATTACAAAAAATGTCATGATTGAATTATATCGAACTTCTGGCGCCGAGTGAATATGGGATTATTTTAACGTACCCTTGGAAGTTTTTTAATTTATTTCATTATATTCCTAGGGTTACCAGAACAAATAATAAAACTAACATATCAGTACCTATTTTTCATTTATTCCCCAGTAATCTTCCGCCAAACCAAAATAGTGTCAGATTTTTGGCCACTTCTAGGTAAAAGGAGCGTCGGCCGTCCACGAGCTCGATGGGTGGACGGATATTAGGAAGATCGCGGGTCACTTCTGGATAATGGTGGGTATACTCTGAGCAAACGAACGCGAATCATTTATGTGACAGCTATTTGTTAGAGTGAGATAAGAACATAGCCGTTCGTTGGCTTGGTCTGTACCCACTTATCTTATCTTATCTAGGTGAGGGCCCTTTCGGATGCACTTCGACCCAGTGGGATCTTTTGTGCATTTGCCCTCTCCTTTATACCTGCTCCCAGGCTTGCTCCATCATTTCCACAAAGCGGATGATGCAGTTCGTCGGGAGCACCTTGAATTCCTTTGGTTGCGGGTAACCGTTACCAAAGTAGTTCATTCTTTGTCTGGCAAGGGCATGACATTCACACAATAAGTGTTCCATAGTCTCATCCTCCTCACCACACATTCTACAGTCTAAACTATCCGATAGTCCCATCTTGGCCAAGAGATCCTTGACCCCGAAATGACCTGTGAACACCCCAGATATAATTCTGAGTTGCTTCCTCCTTCCTTCCCTTGGATTTCCAGAGTTTTCTGGTCCAGCCCGAGTCCACTCCTTCTATGAAGAGCTTAGAGTGCCTTAAGCCAGCCTCATTCCTCCACTCGTGTTGGTGTTTGGTTTTGGCGTAGGCTTTAAAGGCCGATATTATGGTGCCCTGCGAGAGTCCCACAAATGGTTCCGGACCTACAAAGTGATTTGTAGAGCCCCCTCTTGCAAGCTCATCTGCTCTTTCGTTGCCGATGAAGCCCTTGTGCCCCGGTATCCAAACTAGTTGCACCTTATTGTGCCTTCCAAGCTTGTTTAGTGCTTGGAGGCCATTGTAAACTAGTCTAGAGTCCACTTTCGGCGCCGTAAGCGCTTTAAGGGCCGCTTGACTGTCACTGAGTATATAGATAGTCTGCCCTTTGGTTTGCCTGTCTATATTCTACTGTGCACAGGCAATTATGGCATATGTCTCCGCCAGGAAGACAGTTGCCAAACTACCCATGCTTACACTACTGCTATAGTCATTTGCATAAATGCCTGCTCCCGTACCGGATCCCATTTGTGATCCGTCCGTGTACCATATATTGTCTTCGATACCAGACTTTGGTGGTTCTAGACCTTCGGCCCACTCAGCCCTGGTTGGAACTTTTGCTGTGTAGCTCCTATGGAATACATACTTGGGTAGCATTTTGTCGCTTCCCATGTTTGTTATTCTGTCTAAGAAACCATCAGTCTCCATGTTTGTGTGCTTAGTCTTTGGCTTGCTATCGCTCCACAGTCCAAGAGTTCTCAATCTGTAGAGCGATTTGCGCGCCTCTGACTTAATCACCATGTGAAGTGGCAGTAGGTCCAGTAGGACTTCTAGCGCCGCTGTAGGCGTGGTACGAAACGCCCCTGTTATAGCCATGCATACCGTTCTCTGCACCTTTCTCAGGGCCTCTCTGCATGTGCTCATTAAAGTCCTTGGCCACCATACCAGGCTACCGTACAGTATTATGGGTCTCACCATCATGGTGTAGACCCACTTCAGTACCTTAGGGTTCAGTCCCCATGTTTTGCCATACGCTGATCTACACATTCCAAATACCCTCAGGGCCTTTGTAATGGTGAGATCTGTATGCTTCTTCCAGTTCAGTTCCTTATCCAGTGTGACACCTAGATATTTCACGTCATTGGACAGTTCTAGTACCCTTCCGTACAGCTTCAACTGCTGTATGCCGCGAAGGGTCCTTTTCCTAGTAAAGGGTATTACTACAGTTTTGCCTGGATTAATGGATAATTGGTGACAGTCGCACCATCTCTCCACTTTTCTCACTGCCTTGTTCATGATTCCTGATACCGTACTTGGGAATTTCCCATTAACCAGTATCACTAAATCATCAGCATATCCTACCGTGTGGATGGGACCTTTATTGAGTTCTATCAAGAGTGAGTTCACCACCAAACTCCATAGAGTTGGTGAAAGTACCCCACCTTGTGGACATCCCTTTGTGGCCGTGGCCATTATCTCATCCCCTAAAAGAGATGACTTTATCAGTCTGCCATTTAGCATGTTGCCTATCCATTTACATATGGTCGGCTCTATACCATGTTTTGCAGCTGCTTCGCTAATAGCTTTATACGTGGTACGATCGAACGCTCCCTCCACGTCTAAGAAAGCTGCCAGACATAGTTCTTTATTCTCTATAGCCTGTTCAGGCCTGGTCTGACCCACAATTAGGCTAGCTCAGCATACCCGTCCCTATGCGAAGTAGAAGCCAGCAGTGGGCGATTACTGGCCGAAAATGATGATGATGATGAACCTTCCGCTGGCGGTCCCTTGTCTTGCCTGCTGTGCACAGGACTGATGTGCATTCGAAGGCTAGACTTTTTTTTTCCTTATTATGTGGCTTTTTACTGCTTAGCAGTGGCAGCGCGTCAGAATTTTCATTGGACATCCCGGAGTAAAACAAAGGGCTGTTTTTGATGATTTACTAGTTTGGTAATATATAACAAGACATTTTAGGCAAGCCGGTTTGAATCGGCTTGTATGGGCGCTCCGCCACTTTGCCAATGTCAAGTGGGCCTGGGGGGTTATTTGGCTTTACGGATGTGGAGTGCACCTAATAATTTTCCCACGGGAAAGAAATACCATATATTAATAATAATAACAAAAGTGGATAAAAGGGTACTTATATTCATAAATGGTTACAATTTGATGTTATTTTTATGGCAGGCTGGACTTGGCGGTGAACACGCGCGCGCACACGTGGCACGACGCTTTCGGATGTCTGTCTCTCTCGCACTTGTGTAACTCGATTGTGATGCAGATAGACGAACTTAGATAGATTGTAGTTGTGCCTCATGCGTCTACGGACGGAAATACATCACAATAAAGGGTCGACAACGCGCTCGTGTCAAGCGTCCATCTACTTTATTTGACTTGACTTGTAACTAAGCCAAATTTTGCGGCACGCACAGCTCGCGGCGGACTAGATGCGCCTATATTCATCACTTATTTTCATGGGTTACCAGGACAAATAATAAAACTACCATTTCAGTATTTTTCCCAATTTAATCTTTGACAGCCTTCCGCCGGCGCTCCCTTTTCGGCCAGGGCTGCCCGTTGTGCACGGTGTTGATGTGCAGGCGCAGACTGTACTTGGCGGTGAACACGCGCGCGCACACGGGGCACGACGCGTTTGCGTGCACGCCGAGGTGCACCTGTAGGTGCACACAGACGTCGATAACTACATCAATAGGGTTGTTGACTCAAACTTTATTAACGCTCCAAAAGAAAGAAGGCAAGGAAATATGCCAAATGACGAAAATCCCATGCAAATATCTCAAAACTGACGAAGCCACAAGCGTTTTAATGTTGCTGTGTCGTGTATATAGATGATCGTGGAGCTATAATAGGGGTGTAGACTCAAAATGTATTATTACTTCAAAAGAATGGAGGCAAAAACATATGCCTCACGACAAAAAATCCCATTTAAATATCTCAAAAAATTACGAAGCTACAACCGTTTTAATGTTTCTTGTTAGAGAGAGGAAGCGTTAGGGGATCGTGACGTCACGATCCTCTGGCGTCATAGTAAATGACAATCGTTTCATATGAAGGTTTGTTTTACGGAAAAGGGGCGGAACATACCCTCTCTTAAAACTTTGGACACTTATAACTTTGTGATTATTTAACCTTTAGCGTTGCTTTTTTTCTCCATTTGACTACATTTTTAATCTTTTTTCGAGAAAATATAACATAATTGATTATTTTATTTAGTGTCTACACCCCTATTAAAAGGCGACAGCAATCATTCAGTCATTCACTACCAACTGCCAAACAAGTTGCACCATTTGGACCATGGCACTGAGTTATGATTTTATGATCTGCCAAGTTTTTTTGTCAGTAAATTTCTAATAAGATAATAAAGTTTTCATGTAATAATTTACAAGAAAACTTTCTATAAATTTAGACACAATAAATGTATTTAATCGTATAACAAGGCAATTAATAAAAACAACAATATAAAACTTAACCTAAAGGTAAAAAATTTGGCCTAAGTCGCCGTCAATAGGCAAGGTGCCCAGAAGGCTGGCCGTATTTCCTCGCTGTATAGCGATACTAATACGCTGTGCAAAATAGTGGCCAGCCCTCTGGTCACCCGATGCCTCTATTAGGCGCGTCGCCAGATCCTTGTACAGCCGACGTGCACTTGGCCCCCATGGCCCCAAGGTTTCAACGCCAAACGCCGCAAACATGTAGCTATTTCCTAGGATGGCATATTTGCGGCGCTTGAGGCTTTCGGCCGAGGATGCCGCAGCGCCAGCGGTGGCACTGGTGCTTGGAACATGGGACGGTGCCAGGGTATCGACGCAAGTAGCATCCCAAACTAGCGGCCGACCCATGCTCCAAGGCACCAGCGTCATTCCGTCAGGCCTCTTGCCGTCGTCCCTGGCCAGCCCACTGGGCTCGAGCAAAACACAATTATTAAGTAGGTATTCGGTATTTTTAAGGAGTGACACTGCCATAAAAACACTTTTTGTAGTTGGATTGTGCCACATGACACTTAGGTGTTTTTATATTTTTCTTCCTAATCAGATATAATCACACTGCAAAAAAAATGTGACATCATTTGTATCACAACCATGAAAACCCGCCCAATGATACCACCATAATTTTTAATAATTAGTATCACTAAGTTGTGTTGGATCGAAGCAAAACTTTCTCAAATTGACTTCAACAAATCACATGTGATAAATCATATAATTTGTAGAACCCTTAAGTGAATTCCCGGATTTAGTGTTGCCAGTTAAGACTAGTAAAATTGTAGCTTTAAGAAATGGACAACTGAAATCGATATTAAAGATTTGTTTACGTTTAGGACGGCCCACTCACCACATTGTGATGTCGCCTGAGGTTCGACTTCTCGCTGAACTTCAGCGAGCACACTGAACACTTATACGGCTTCTCTCCTTTGTGCAATCGAGCGTGGCACTGCGCACACAAACAAACAAACAAATAAATATTAAGGTCAATCTTACACAAATCTACCTAGTCTCATAGTAAGCTCAATAAGTTTTATGTTATGGGTACTAGACGACGATATACACTATATACAGCCTGTATTATGAATATTACCTATAATTGGGAATGGATGAAAATTTTAGAAGTGCCTGATTTTTTTTAGTGATAGGAATAACCTTCCTTAGCACCAGAAAAAAGTTGCAGACTTTTCAGCTGCGTCAATTATTTTTGAAAAATATAAACAGTTTCCTCACTTACGTTTTGGGTGTAGGACGGCGAATGAGACACTTTCCTTGATCCGTCTCATATTGCAAAAAATATTTTAAATATCTGACCCTGGCAATGACAAATATAGCTGCTGCAGCTGTCAATATCATTGCCAGTGTCAGTTTACCACGGATATTTAAGATATTTTTTTGTAATATGAAGCGGATCAAGGAAAGTGTCTCATTAGCCGTCCTAAACCCAAAACGTAAGAGAAACTGTTTATATTTTTAAAAAATAATTGACGGCGGAGCTGAAAACTCTGAAACCTTTTTCTGGTGCTAAGGAAGGTTATTCCTATCGCCAAAAAAAATCAGGCAATTCTAAAATTTTCATCCATTCCCCATTTATTTATTCGTATGGCAAGTCAAAAGTCAAATACAAAATCATAAATTAATTTCCCCATAGTAACCAGACGTATACTATGAACGGATATTGCAAGAAATTGTTAAATCAGTCTTTTTTTATTTTATTATTTATAAATTTGACGTGTCTGTGTGTCTGTGTGTGTGTCTGTCTGTGGCATCGTAGCTCCTAAACGAAGGGACCGATTTGAATGCGATTTTTTTTTATCCGAAAGCTGACGTGATCGAGATGGTTCTTGGCTAGGTTTTAACAAAATCAGTTCAGCCGTGTCGGGGGTTTTTCAACATTTCTAAGTTGTAGTTATTATTTTACGAAAGCGTAATTAATATTTGAAAATTTATTAAGCAGCAGTGTATTGCTTACAATCGTTTGACACATGTAAGAAGCGGCTCATTCGTGACAGTTGTGACGTCACCGTCAGTAAGGCAAAGTAGTGATATATTGCGTGCTGACTTTTTTTATAAGGGGGAATGGTAGGTTAGGTTAGGTTAAAAATTTCATGCAAAATCAGTTCATATCCCTAACACCCAGGGACTGATTTCGGTTACGGTTATACCGGTATGAAACCGGTATTCCAATACGGTACCGTTATGTCGTAAAGGTTATGCGCGACGCGCGAACATAACGGTACCGTAACCCTTTTGAAATAACGGTTAGCGGTACCAGTTTAAAACGATACCGTAACCTTTATAATACCGGTATTATAAAGGTTATCGAGAAAAGTAACCGAGCTGGCACTCTACAGAGGAAGCATTGGCTACTTAACATTTAAAGACTAAAAGACAAAGCAGCAGAGCCTTTGCCGGCGGTTTGGCAACAACTCCAGGCCAAATTGGATATATCGGTACCTTTAAATAACGGTTACGGTACCGGAAAAAATAAAGGTACCTTTATATTTCGGTAGCGAAATATAAAGGTTCCGCTACCGAACTATTTGACAACCGATATGACGTCATACCGTTAAAATAGAATACCGGTATTTTTCGGTTATGCAGTCCCTGCTAACACCTACGTCTGGTTACAATTTAAGGTAATATTAAAAATACAGGCTGTATATAAAAAATAAATACAAAAATGAAAACATCCATGACTCAGTCACTCAGTCACTCCTTACCGGGATTCGAACTCAAGACCTCCAGCTTCGTAAGCAGCGTCACTACCCACTATAGTCCAACGCGGCTATGAAGTCAATCCTGAGACATGCCTCTAGGGTTGAATATGTCATTTTTTCCTATGGTTGACATTGTCATTATTCAGAAACTTCATAGTTGTCAGGATTGACTTCATAGCCGCGGGGGACTGTAGGCTAACCGGTCGTGAAACAAATATTTGATATTTATGAAACACATTTTACACGTAGAGCCGATGGCCGTTGGGGCGGAAAGGTTCTCGAGTGGCGACCACGTACCGGAAGGCGCGGCGTTGGTAGGCCCCCCACAAGGTGGACTGATGACCTGGTAAAGGTCGCGAGAGTCCGCTGGATGCGGGTGGCGCAGGACCGGTCATTGTGGCACTCTTTGGGGAGGCCTATGTCCAGCAGTGGACGTCTTTCGGCTGATATGATGATGATGATGAACTGTTCATAAAGGCCAGAACTCAAGTGGACTCTCCATACAAACGCAGTTGGGTTCTCATTTTAAAACGGCAAACTGGAATAACGTTTTTGTATACATAATGGGATCCGCAATATCCAGATCGGAAACTGAGCGTTTTTCAAAAAATGTGTACAAAACAATTATTTTTTTCAGAATTCTTTATTTTTGTTTTTATTATAATCTTTATTATAATCCTAATCGAAGAAACACTAGCGGATCTACAGAGAAACCTAAACGAATGGCAAAAAGCCTTAGAAAGCAAGGGACTACGTGTGAGCCGTCAGAAAACTGAATATATGTACTGCAACTTTTCCAACACCAATATCTGCAACCAAGCGACGCCGACCATAGGAGGATCTCCTTTAAATAGCGTGGAGGAGTTTAAATACTTAGGGTCCATGCTTAACACCAAAGCAAACACAGACAGAGACATAGACCACAGAATTAAGACAGGCTGGCTGAAATGGAGATCGCTTTCGGGAGTTCTCTGCGACGCGAAGATGCCAATAAAAGTAAAAGGCACGGTATACAAACGCGCGGTAAGACCTGCCTTGCTCTACGGTTCTGAGTGTTGGGCCATAAGAAATTGTGACGAACACAAAATGCACGTCACTGAAATGAAAATGCTTCGATGGGCGGGTGGCGTTACCAGGCTTGACAGAATCAGAAATGAGTATGTCCGTGGAACATTCAAGGTTGCAGAAATACACCAAAAAATGCGCGAAAACCGCCTGCGCTGGTACGGACATGTAATGCGCCGCAGTGATGACCACATGACCAGAAGAGTATTAGCCATCCAGGAGGGGAAAAGAGGAAGAGGGCGCCCACCAACAACCTGGCTAAAGACCATCCATAACGACATGACAAAGTTAGGCATAACGACGGAATTTACGCAGAACCGTAATGATTGGAGGAAGAGTATCAGGAGGGCTGACCCCGAATAGGGATAAAGCAAGGATTGATGATGATCTTTATTTTTGTTTTTCTTACACAGAATCTTTTTTTTTTTACTATCGATCCTTATACAAGAAAAAAAGTGTCCTAAATATTCCATTCCAGATCGTCACATTTTTGTATGCGGTATTTTTTTATTTATATGGTCGTGACGCACTGGAAAAAAAACTTACATAGTAAAATCTGGGACACTTTTTTTCTTGTACGAGGATCGATAGTATCAACGATTCTGAGTAAGAAAAACCAAAAAAATTCGAATTCAGAAAAAAATTAAGTTTTGTACACTTTTTTTTAAAAATGCCCAACTAGTTTCTGTTGCTAGAAATTATCATCATATCAGCCGAAAGACGTCCACTGCTGGACATGGGCCTCCCCCAAAGAGTGCCACAATGACCGGTCCTGCGCCACCCGCATCCAGCGGACTCTCGCGACCTTTACCAGGTCATCAGTCCACCTTGTGGGGGGCCTACCCACGCCACGCCTTCCGAGAGAACCTTTTTGGTACATACAAGCTATAAATTATAATAGAAATAAAATTAAAATAAAAACCGGCCAAGTGCGAGTCGGACTCGCGCACGAAGGGTTCCGTACCATTATCAATAAAAATATTAATTTTATTCTGTTTGTAGTATTTGTTGTTATAGCGGCAACAGAAATACATCATCTGTGAAAATTTCAACTGGAACTATCACGGTATCAATGAGATACAGCCTGGTGACAGACAGACGGACGGACGGATGGACAGTTGAGTCTTAGTAATAGGGTCGGGACCTTTGAGTACGGAACCCTAAAAAGTGATTTTAGACTTTGTGTGAAAAACGTTCTAATCGCTGTATTTTTTTACCAACTTATTAACTTGCAATGTATGTACCTAACTATCTGACTTTGTATGTCTGTAACGATGTTTGTTCGGATGGAATCTTGCAACTTAATTTTGAAGCAGATATCTTCAACCGATTGAGCTGAAATTTTGGGTAAAGGTATATTTGGGGGACAATTCAATATTATGGTACCATCGAGCTGTCTGATGATGGAGATCGAAGGTGGCCATGGGAATTCTGTACTTAACCGACGTAACCCCGTTGAGTTTGGGCTCGTTAGAATCGTCTCAATTAGTAGTTGATGACGGTATACAGAAAAGTACAGACTGCAATAAAAGCTTGTACCAAAAATGACATTTTTGACAGAAACATATTTCTATACAAATTTCTAGCAACAATCAGACGAACTAATTCTGTGATTGCTAGCTATTAAAAATCTATTTAGTTAGATAAAGGAACTTCTTTACGCAGTGGAAGGGTACATGTTATATTAAAGTGGTTGGGCTTACATTCCTGGCGCCGTTTGTGGCGAAGGTTTTCGGGCACTGGGGACACGGGTACGGCTTCACGGCGAGATGCCCGTTCTGGTGATACCGGAGCAACGCAGCGTTCTGTACAACAGTGCATTAATTTATTTATTTATCGTATGGCGGTTACACACTGGTACATATATGTATTCGTATCGATGTCGCTGATAGAGTTCCAGAGGGCCTACCGCGAAAGGCATTCGAAGTTTTCCCTTTCTGTCATACTTAGAAGTTCGTACATAAGTGCGACAGAGAGGGAAAACTTCGAATGCCGTTCGCGGTAGGCCCTCAGTGTGCGCTGCGAGGTTCAGAAGGAACAGTGCAGCTGCCGAGTTTGTGCATTAATAAAAGCCCGTTAAAGAAAGAAAGAAAGAAGACATTTATTAACTACACAAAAGACACACAGAGACAAGGGAGTAGACATAAATACAAATGACACATAATTGTGTGTGTCTTCGCGGCAGCGAATCGGTCGCTGTCTCAGCATTATGCCGAGGTGTCAGACAGACACCTACAGCGATGGTTTTCAGACAGCACCGTACGTGACCCACGGAACGCAACACAACATACTATAGACACATAATTATAGTATACCTACACATATAATAAATAAATAATTCGAGTAATAAATTTGTAAAGTATGTAACAGTAGCACAATGGGATGAAAAAACACAAAGCAAAAAACGCGACACGGTTGGGATATTAAAACCGTTCACGTGCTCACTAGCGCCACTGGTAAATAATTGTGACCCTTTTTAGGGTTCCGCACCACAAAAGAAAAAGCGGAACCCTCATAGGATCACTTTGTTGTCCGTCTGTCCGTCTGTCAAGATCCTTTTTCTCAGGAACGCGTAAAGGTATCAAGCTGAAATTTACATCAAATACTCAAGTCTACTGTGCCTTGGAGCTGTGAAAAAATCAAACTTCTCAGCCAACGCAATCAAAAGATACAGCCGTTTATGCCGCAAATTTTCGAAACTCGCAAGGGGAATCAAAATCTACAGGGTACTTCCCGTGAACTCAAAATCTTGAAATTTGGTACGAAGCAACATCTTATAGCACAGATAAAGGAAAAATTGCATCACTGGAAATGCAATGCCCAGTATAAACTGCCACGCACTAAGTATGTGAATACATACTTAGTGAGTGTCAGTTTATAGTGAACTTGTTTCTATTGTTCGGGGTGGTCCGGAACCCACGGTGCGTGAGTCTCACTCCCACTTGGCCGTTTATTTAATTATCTATAGTAAAATTTCATTAATCACAATTATTTGCCAGTGGCGCTAGTGAGCACGTTAATGGGCTCTTAAAGGCATTATTTAAGAAAACAAAGGGAGAAGAGCATTGACTCATATTTGGAGCAGCTCAACTGTGGAAACAAATCTACTCTGTAAAATGAGATGAATCAAGGAAAATGTCTCATTCGCCGTCCTAAACCCAAAACGTAAGTGAGGAAACTGTTTATATTTTTCAAAAATAATTGACGCACCTGAAAAGTCTGCAATTTTTTTCTGGTGTTAAGGAAGGTTATTCCTAACACCAAAATAAAAATCAGGCAATACTAAAATTTTCATCCATTCCCCAATCAAATAAGTCAATCCCTCAAATAAGTCAATCAAGTAAGAGCAAAAAAGGTCTAGTTTTTCTTCTGGGTTGGAAGGTCAGATGGCAGTCGCTTTCGTTAAACTAGTGCCTACACCAAATCTTGGGATTAAGTGCCAAAGCGGACCCCGGACTCCTTTAGGGTACTACCATGAAAAACGCTAGGAGGATAATGATGTCATTGTAGAATAAAACAAGATATGTCATTCCCGACGATGTCCCTGACTTACGACACACAAATGTTGCCATTGTGCAAAGTTGGCACACAAATGTCATTGACTGACATTTTTCATATAAACAAGAGTTTTATAAATGCACGTTTAATATTTAAATAAATGTTAGTTTAAGTTTTTCTAAGTAAGGCTCCCCGGACCCCAGCGGAAGCTCCAGATTGCGCACAAGAACTGCGTAAAACTGCCGTGATTGATGTTGAATTGGCCGGAGAAAATGGCCAATGAATCGTCTGAAAAGACTCAAAGGCCTAAACGATTAAGTATTTATTTGGGGTGAAAAGACAACTGTATAGGTAAAATTAGTAGTTCAACGTCAATATTTATTGAAATCACGTAAGTAATGCAATTTACTCGGGTAATTCGCTTTCACACATTGGCAACACATACAATTGGCAAGTTTGGCTATGACAGTCCGCCATTTTTAAGATGCTGACGTCACGAGCTGTCACGGGAATGACTTACCTTGTTTTATTCTACTATGGATGATAATTGATAACAAGTATCATGAGGTTTATCCTAAAGCATCCCGGTGCTATGTATGCCGAGTAGTGCTCGTTGAGGTGCTTCCGCCGGAAGTGTTCACAATAATAAAGAAGGTATACCACTGCTATGTGCCCGCACTGCTCGCACACGAACTGTCCGCGCGGCGGCGCGCGACGCGGCGCGTGAGGCGCCGGCTTCTTGCGCACGGCGCGCCCGGCGACCGAGTAGCGCTCGTTGAGGTGCTTCCGCCGGAAGTGTTCACAATAATAAAGAAGGTATACCACTGCTATGTGCCCGCACTGCTCGCACACGAACTGTCCGCGCGGCGGCGCGCGACGCGGCGCGTGAGGCGCCGGCTTCTTGCGCACGGCGCGCCCGGCGACCGAGTAGCGCTCGTTGAGGTGCTTCCGCCGGAAGTGTTCACAATAATAAAGAAGGTATACCACTGCTATGTGCCCGCACTGCTCGCACACGAACTGTCCGCGCGGCGGCGCGCGACGCGGCGCGTGAGGCGCCGGCTTCTTGCGCACGGCGCGCCCGGCGACCGAGTAGCGCTCGTTGAGGTGCTTCCGCCGGAAGTGTTCACAATAATAAAGAAGGTATACCACTGCTATGTGCCCGCACTGCTCGCACACGAACTGTCCGCGCGGCGGCGCGCGACGCGGCGCGTGAGGCGCCGGCTTCTTGCGCACGGCGCGCCCGGCGACCGAGTAGCGCTCGTTGAGGTGCTTCCGCCGGAAGTGGGTCTCGAACGCCGCGCCGCTCGAGAACGTTGCGCGACACTGTTCACAATCAATCAAATTAACGAGCGCTAATGCCATAATAACACCCCTACCTCCTGGTGGTGAGTAAGGCATTGACTTACCATAACTATGCATTTTTTTATAAACGACGGTGGCAAACAAGCTTAAGTACGGCCTGCCTGATGTTAAGCTGATACCGTAGCCTATGGACACTTGTGACTCCAGAAGAATCACAAGCGCGTTGCCGACCCTTTATTCACTTGAGGATTCGCTGTGTTGGCCAGATAGAGCCATGCAGGTCCCTCACTTCCATCACGCTTAATTTGGCATTAAGCTCGCAAAAAACTGTCACATCTTCAATTTCCGCCAAGAGGTTTTCGATTGTGCGCTGGAAAATTGCTGGCACGCAGGCTAGCCCGAACACGAGCCTCTTATACATAAATAAATAACCCCTTGCCCGTTGCTTCTTAGAATCCTGACTACAATCTAATTTTGAATATTGCTGACCATTGCCTAATTTTGCAAACATCTCCTTTATCCTAGACAAGAAGGGATATTTGTCAATGTCTTTATTTAACGTTACGAGTAACCGGCACAAATTCTAATAATACGAAGATGTGCTGTGCTGAGAGTGTGGGACCTGCATTTTGAAGTCATAGTCATTTATTGCAACCATAGTTTTGTAGAGAATTAGTTTTGTGTCTCTAGCTGTCAGCACAACGTATCCTCAGATCAATAAAGGGTCGACAACGCGCCTGTGATTTGTTGGCATCGCAAGCGGAACAAGACGTCACGAATTTCTAAATAAAACCGGCCAAGTGCGAGTCGGACTCGCGCACGAAGGGTTCCGTACCTATAAAAAACTATTTTATTCTGTGTTTTTAGTATTTGTTGTTATAGCGGCAACAGAAATACACCATCTGTGAAAATTTCAGCTGGAACTATCACGGTATCAGTGAGATACAGCCTGGTGACTGACAGACGGACGGACGGACGGACGGACGGACGGACGGACGGACAGCGGAGTCTTAGTAATAGGGTCCCGTTTTACTCTTTGAGTACGGAACCCTAAAAATGAATACAGAACAATATCAAAATAAAAATAGAGATTAACAGGCGGTCTTATCTCTCAAAAGCGAGCACCTTTGGGCAGTGAAGAAATATAAATAAATTTACATTTAGGTGCCAAAATAACAACCAAGGCAGTCAATGACAAACATAAACACCAGAAACACATCAATTATTCTAGTACTGACCTCCTCACACCGATGCGGCTCGCTCGGATGTCTCTCTCCCACGTGCGCCTGTAGCGCCTCCTCGCTCGCACAGCTCTCGCCGCACTGCTCGCACGGGCTGCCCGCGTGCTCGTCGCTGTCTGTATGTCTGTTCAGCGCGTCTAAACTGACGAAGCTCGCTGAACATGTTGTGCATTTAACCTTCGTGATCTGGAGTAATCGATATAGATGAAGTTCACATACATTAAACGATATGCCACAGAGAACGAATATAATCGAAAAATTAACCATCATCGTCTGAAGCCCTAGACAGGACTCGAACTTGGCCGGTACAGTGCTCTCACCACGGAGGCTACGAGGAGGGTGTGTAATGATCGGTATAAAAACTAATAATATAATTTCATTGGATATAACCATTTTTGATATAATTTCAAAGGGTAGAATATAATAAACGTTTGGTATAATATCTAAATATATATTTTTATTTAGTATAACTATCATTCGGCAGAACACTTATTTCTTAGCATCATAGAGATTCTTATTCTTATTTGATATACATCTCATATTGTATAATAATCAAGCGGTATAATTTTTATGTGCAAATTGCGTTTTATTTACCTTAGCTAAACTAGGTACTTTTTTTCCGTCCTAACCAAACGTGAACCTTTTTTTTTTTTTTTTTTACTTGGGGAAATGCCTTTACGCATCCCACCTAGCCGAGGAACTAGGATGGGTATGACGGGCTCCCGGGAACCCCCCGGACTACCGTCTGAAACCACCAAGGTATGCCCACTCTGCCGTGTAGTAGGGGCGTCATGGGATCACGAACATTTCACCACGGCGCCCCTCGGCAACAGCCGCAGCTGCCCTCACTACTGAGGCAAAGCCCCCCCTCCCGTCGTAAGCGTGCAGGGCGACACCACACGCTTCCCGACCCGACCAAAGGACCTCTAGGCCGGGAGAGGGTGATAGACCTCGGATTCACCCTCTCAGGTCCCCTTGTAACTTTTTATAGAGGTTTTCTCCCTCGCAGCCACAACTCGGCCCCGGCCTGACGGTCGCAGCCCCCGCGCCTAACATGAATCCTCTGAAAGCAGAGGATTTGTCAGGGTTCCGGGTCCGTTATTTATTATAGAGGCAAACGGCCTCTCCCTCAAGCCGCACCTGGGGAATCTTGCGATTCCCTGGGCGGAACCCCCCGACCCCCCGTGTCGGGTTATTGGTAACACCAGCAAGCGATAACTTAGGGTTCACTAAATTATCACTTGCCGTTGTACCCTAACCCAACCGCCAGCGTGTCGACGTGCCTATTTCCGCTCTAAGGGGCTCAAGTGAACCCTAACCTAACCCACCAATAGTACAAACCCGTCCCCCCTTTTTCTCGCTACTCTGGCTTGATTATATCAACTGTACATTAGACGAAATGAGCATTACATCCAATGTTCATTATAGCAAATATGCATTATACTTAATGTATGTGATACTAAATATTATTATATCAAATGATCGTTATATAAAATGATAATTATACCAAATGAAAATATATGAAATGTTGTTATGCAACTCGAGAATTATATCAGATGAGCGTTATTGCGAGTAATATTATATCAAAAATATTTATAGCCATCGTTACGCATCCCTACGGGGTCAGTGACGGATGAAGCGTATCTTTTAATCATATTCGCCGCCACTGTTACTAGCAGCGACCTCTCTGTATCTTCTTGAAAGGCTCACAGCTCACAGCCTTAGGACCACTCTAATGGGCAAGCTACGCGCTCGCACACATTTGTTGCAAAAAAAGTTATAGTACTGAAGTACAGAACCGGAGCCGGTGGACACAGATCCTCCGTTCCAGACTTGCATCCAACCATGCCCACGATCTTCAAACATGAAGGCGACCAATCACGATCATCATTTAAAAGGTCTTTAAGCAAGTTGTTTGCTAGCAGAGCCTTAGATTCTTACGGCCGTATTCATAAACGTTCTACAAGCCTATTTTAACTAAAATGGCGTTAAAATTCGTTTTCACTTCTCACGCTCGCAAAGTTCGCCTTTGTGCTGGATGTATGCTGCACAAAATGCCACTTTTATGCTCTAGTGCACAAAGTAAAATGGTTTTAAAGACAATAAAAATTCCTAGAATAAACTTGTCATTTGATTTGATTTGCTTTAATAAATTTCACATCCGTGTTTTCCATTACTAAATTTAATAAAACCAGATAAAGTAGGAGTCAATTATTATTTTAAAACGTATTGAACCATTAAATGACTTGGCAGTATGAAGTACATAAGTCTAATATCACGTGTCGAAAATTAAACATAAAAACTTTAAAAAGTTAAGTGACGGGAATGAGCTATGATTTTATTTTGCAATTATTTGTAATTTTTTCGCAATCGAAGTGAAAAGCAGTGTGTATAACTCGGGCATAAATTAGCCATTTAACCCCTCGACTTAACTATCTAAACTAACTATATAAACGTCTCAGGTTAAATGGATCGTTTTATGCGCATGTTGTACAATCTACTATTGTCTTTATTTGTGTTCGTAAGAAAGGAAAAAAACACATATTATTTAGCAGAGGCATTTTAAGTTTTAGGGTAAGTAATACGAGATATGAGAACTCATCATATAACATTCATAATATATACGCTCACTTTGTATAAGCTTGTTGAGTATAACATTCACTGGATATAATAAACGAAATATATAAATTCAAAATATCTACTTTCGTAAAGTATAACGTTATTAAGATATAATACCAATTGATATAACGATTAAAGTGTATAATGTTCATAACTCCTAAGATTGAAAACATATATTATACAATTAATCTAACATCAAAAAGCATAATGCTCGTATAGTATAAACGCATACAATTATTTTAATAGCAATCGCTTGAAAAGCTAAATATACTGAATGTGAATTTCTTAGAGCGATAGCCTCAAATTTGTGTTTGAAGAAAAGTAAACATTGAAGATAATACATGTTATGTTGGTTAAAATAAAATATTTTTTTATGTGTTATGTGGTCTTCCTAATTTAAAATCAACCTTACCTTACTTATTAATCCTGAGCATTTAGTTAAAGTAAATTGTCTCCTTGTAACCTTTTAAACTAACCAAACCGCCAGCGTGTCGACGTCACCCCGCTTCGCGGGGTGCCTATTTCCGCTCTAAGGGACACAAGATAACCATAACCTAAACCTACCAAAAATACAATCGTTGATTTGTTTTTTACTACGCCCCCCTTTCTAAGCCCACACCCTTTTTCTAAGCTGCCTTAACCTAATTCCGCGGGCTCTGATTTATATCTCATGTCTCTTATATCTTATAATGCTTATACTAAAAGATATTATGTATTATGATCGTTATACGTTTTGCATGTTATACCAACTGAAATTAGTAAATTTGAGTGTTATGTAAAAAAACGTTATACAAAATGAATATTATGGCAACTGACCGTTATTCCTTATAATTTTATTGATTTTGTTATTATAGCTAACGTTCATTATATCTTGTCAACGTTATTAATATGAAATTATATATTATGTTGTTATATTTCGTGAGACGCACCCGACTATTTTTGTTAGTTATTGTAAGTTGCACCGCCCACAATTTGTCTGCTTTGCCCAAAGGTTGACTGGTAGAGAATGCTTACGGCATAAGGAACAAGAAAAGGGGCGGTTCACTCTGTGATTCCGTCGCGCCGCTACCGCGTACATGCCATTAGTAGTTGCCGCGTGTTGGTACGGGACGCTCGCACGGGTCGCAGCGCAACGCATGCTATAGAAAGGGATGACCACATTTAGGCACGTTTGGCGTACCTAAACAGGGAATTTGTTAACAGAGAACCTTCTGTACGTAGTACTATTACTTATTCTGTGACAAGAATAAAAAGTAGTAGGTAGTTTTACAATTTTAATTACGTATACCTATTATATTTTTTTTTATCTTATTCTTTTATTTTTAAAATTTTTGCTTGTAATGTATATGTGAATGTGTTTTTTAATATACAGTCATGGCCAGATAATTAAGAACATGATTTTTTTCCCCATACGGTTGCATACAAAGATGACGTTTCAAATTTGATGATAATTTATAACGTGTTTGCTGTTTGATTAATTTTGTTTCTGATGATGCGGATGTAACCGTATTTAAACAGTATTTAATATAGTGCAAAACAGCTTCAGTAAAATTAGGTTTTTAAAAAATACGGGCGATCAAATCAACACTTTTTATAAGTTCATACATTGTTCCTAATTACAGTATGAACTCGTAAAAATTGTCCATTTGACCATCCGTATTTTTTTAAGCACAACTTTTACAGAACTTTTATATAAACTAAATTAAATCTTATTTATACACAGATACCTCCATATATTCAGAAATAAAATTGGCCAAACATATTTTAGAACATCATTAAATTTGAAAAGTCATATTTGTATGCAACTGTATGGGGAAAATAATCATGTTCTTAATTATCTGGCCATGACTGTAAGTGGTAATGCCTGAAAATAAAACTTTTTTTTTATTAAGTCTGCCTTTTGTACGTTAAGTTGTTCTTTTGTGAATTAAAGATTAATTAAATAAATAAATAAATAATCATCATTGATGACGTAATACATGGAGAAGCCCTACGTTGGTGGCTGTACTAGTAGCGGCGCGACGAAACCACGGAGTGAGCCGCCTCTGAGGGCCTACCGCGAAAGGCATTCGAAGTGTTCCTTCTCTGTCAGACTTGGGAGTTTGTACGTAAGTGCGACAGAGAGAGAAAACTTCGAATGCTGTTGTCGGTAGGCCCTCTGGTATAGGATTGGTACCTCTGAATGCATCAACGAAGTGTGAATCTTGAGTCCCATCTCGCTGACGAACGTTTCGCCGCACGCGCCGCATGCCACATTCAGCTCGGGGTGCGACATCCGCACGTGCGACAGGCAGGACGTCCGCTTGCTGACAGGCAACAGGCTCATTACAAATTAAATAAAAACCGGCCAAGTGCGAGTAGGACTCGCGCACGAAGGGTTCCGTACCATTATCTATTTTTTTTTCTTTTTTTTTTATTAATTCAGTTTTTTAGTTGTTTTTTTCCATAACAAATTACATTGTGTTTGAATGTCATGCCTTAAACCTAAGAATATAATATACAAATATGATACACTATTTAGATTGATATGTCTTTCTATTAGACTAGAACTAGACATATATAACAAAGCGGCTCAATTCGCAAGATAGAGACTAGTTTGAAGAACGAAAATACTTGGATCCCGCAAATTCAGAGAAATGACAAGTCTACTCCAAACGCCAGGCGAAGAAAAGATATCCTAGCAGAAGCAACACTATTCTACTCTAACTTATACTCTAAAAATAAAACCTCAGAAGAGCTCTACATCCATACAAAACAACCAGAAGGAGACGACTTACAGTTCTTGCCAATATTAAAACAAGACGTAGAAAGGGCAATCGACACATTAAAAAATGGAAAATCTTCAGGAACAGATAAAATCAACGCGGAACTTTTAAAAATTTGCAAGGAATCGTCAATAGAACTACTTCTTAGTATATTCAATCAAATCTTAAAAACAAAATGCATCCCAGAACAATAGAAAACGGCAACTATGAAGTTGATATATGTACAAAAAAGGAAATGCAGCAGACATCGGCAACTATAGACCTATAAGCATTACATCAATCGTATACAAAGTATTCTCCAAAATTATCCTCAATAGAATCACCGATGTACTAGACAGTAGACAGCCGAAAGAACAGGCAGGTTTCCGAAGGAACTATTCTACATACGATCATCTACAAGCGATGCAACAAATATTCGAAAAAGTTAACGAATATCCACAAATAATCTACATCACGTTCATTGATTTTTGCAAAACTTTCGACTCAATAGACCAGGAAAGCCTATGGATAGCATTGAAGACCGACGGAGTTCCTACTTACTTAGTGAACATATTAAAATCAGTATATGAAGAAACCTATGCTAGAATAAAAATTGAAACATTAGGCCCGAAATTTAAGATTGAAAAAGGAGTAAAACAAGGGGACCCTATATCTCCCAAACTCTTCAACTCAATATTGGAGTACGCTATGAGGAAAATAAATTGGGAACAGTATGGCATAAACATAAATGGAGAAAAATTAGCCAACTTACGCTTTGCAGATGATATCATACTTTTTGAATCATCGCAACTAAAACTATGTCTAACTCTAGCGAAAAAATTGTCGTAGAAATCGAAAATGAACGAATAGAGACAGTTGAGAGCTACATTTATCTAGGAAGACTATTCTCTTTCAAGGACTGCCTCACGGACGAACTAGAATGTAGAATAACTAATGCTTGGAAACGATTTTGGCAAATGAAATATATATTTAAAAATAAGAAAATATCTATACCATCCAAAATCAAAATCTTCAATAGCTGTATTATACCAATATTCACATACGGTTCACAAACATGGGCATTGAATTAAAAAATGGCAAAGAAAATAAAAGTTAACCAACGCAAAATGGAAAGAATAACACTTAGGAAAAATATAATGCACAAAATACCAAATTGCGAACTAAGAAGCAAAAGCCACATGAGGGACATACTCTAAGCTGCCAAAAAGCTCAAATGGGAGTGGGCAGGACACGTGACCAGATACAAAGACAGTAGATGGACGCAAACAACTACTGCCTGGTATCCAAGATACCTCAAACAAGAGGTGGGAAGACCGAGTACTCGATGGCGAGACGAGATTGAAGATTACGCTGGACTTACATGGACAAGACTTGCGACCGATAAACGGACTTGGAATAAGATGGGGGAGGCCTTTGCCCAACAGTGGGATTCATTGTAATACAAAAAAAAAGAGAAGAAAAAACAACACTAACAAATAAATATACATATAAAAATAATAGCTACAAAATACTAACAAAGAAACATATATTGTATTACTAGATTATAAATAAATAAATTTAGATTGATATAATACACAGGAAAGAAGCATTTACAATGTCAAGAACAACTTAATACATAATCAAATTAAACAAAATATAATAATAACAATAACAATAGAAAACATTAAATGTCATAACGCCATGTTGTTATAGCGGCAACAGAAATACATCACCAGTGAAAATTTCAATTGTGTTTTCTGTCATGGTTCATGAGAACAGCCTGGTGACAGACATACAGACAGACGAACAGCGGAGTCTTTTTTTTTTTTATTTATTTATCAGAGTCTTAGTAACAGGGTCCCGTTTTACTCTTTGAGTACGGAACCCTAAAAAGATTTATTTGAGACAAAACCGTTTTGTCACGAAAGGGTTCTATCTCAGCATACAATACAATTATTTATTGATAACATCATAGTTACAAGTCAAATTATTAATGTAGACACTACTACTAATAATAAGTAATTAAGTATGTATAAATGATTGAATATCATTGGAAAGTAATGTGGACATGTTCATGTGGCTTAGTGGAGTACTGAATTGAAGTCGGTTAAAACAATTTGTTTTGAAAGTAAATTATGTCATAAATATTAAGTTTGTCATTCATTAGTTATGTACACGGTAGTTTAAGAAACTCCTCGACGCTGTACAGAGTTAAATCTAGCTTCTACTTAAATGCGACGGTGGGAGTTGTATTTCTGACAGTTGCGGGTAGTCTATTATAGATGGATGGACCCATTATGTAGGCAGCAGGAGAGATAAGTCAGTAGTCATGCTTATTACTACGAAGGGCATGGGTTTTATTTATACCCTATCGTTGGAAAACATGCATATTCGTGTGAGTGAAAACGGCCACCTGAGGCTCTACCTCTAGTATAAGTTTTATCGATACAATACGTTTTCGAGCGCGTTTGCGTTTATTTTCAATTGGTATGGCAACGCGAACAGCGCCTCTGGTGGTAACTATGAGGAATTACGCGTTGCCATACAAATTGAAACTAAACTCAAACGCGTTCGAAAACGTATACTAGAGCTTCTGATAAACCATAATGCTGGCATTACTGCCAGCGCTGATCTTCTGATATAACCATTAGGAGTGAAGAGGGTTGGTCCTCTGCACCGTGGTTGGCCACATAGAGGACGAATAAGCATAGAGGGTCTCACACATACACACACGAGTGACAAAGATGTAAGCATAGACAATAACGCTAGTGAGATCGAGATCATCCTCCTAGCATTATTCTCGGTTGTTCCCTAATCTCTCTAATCCCAAGATTTGGCATAGGCACTAGTTTTTACGAAAGCGACCCAGAGCCCAGAGCGAACTAGACCTTATTGGGATTAGACCGGTTTCCTCACGATGTTTTCCTTCACCGAAAAGCTAACGGTCAATATTCCGTAAGTTCCGAAAAACTAATCTTGCAATGTATGTACTTATGTACCTAACTAACTACCTATCTAAGTATGTGGTATGTACAGGGTTGGGCAGATTAATTGTCCTAGTTTGAAAGGGGTATAAAAGTTGGAAACTAATAATAAAATTAAAACGCAATACACTTTTTGGTTAATTACAATTTATAGATATTAATTTATTCTGAAGTTCTAATCGCTCTCCTTTTTTTTGTATAACTTTAAGCATCCGAAAAATGATATGCACGCGGCACGCACTACTTCTTCAGATATTTCATTCCATATATTAAGCAACCGATGCTTGAAAGCGTCTTAACTAAGGCCATGGGTGCTCCCGATCTTGCTTAACATAACCCCATATGGAGAAATCCAATGTGTTCAAATCTGGTGAAGCTGCAGGCCTTTCATTCCAAGGTATAAAATCGGTCGAATTTGTTTGGCACCAGTCCTGAGTGTGTCGAGCTTTGTGGTACGGAGCACTATCTTACTGGAAGCAATAATTATGGTCCCCATACAAGTTTCGTGCATTCTCCAGCAAATGATTCTGCAAAACGTTCTCAATGTAGTAATACCTAATTAATTAATTAATTTTGACTCCTCGGTCGATGAAAAGTAGCGGTAACTTCCCTCTTGGAGATATCGCAGCCCACACCACGACCGCCGATGCACTTTGGAAACGTTGTACAGCTAATGTATCAACAGCAATTCTGTTGTTATCTTGTAATAAGAACATTTTTGCGTCGGAAAAAAAATGTCATCACCTGCGTGCCAAGCTAGTAGCTCCCTGCGTTTTTTCACTCTAGCTTTTTTCAGAGCTGCAGTCAGTCCATGTCTTTTTTGTTTTTTTTATGGCGTTGAACCCAAGATCGTCACACAGGATTTGGCTCATGGATCGCCTAGATATTTTCATATCTTTTGCGAGTTTGCAAGCACTTTGAGCCCGATTTCGTCGAATTCGCTCACGAACACACTTTATCATCTTTTCGACACGAATCGATGGTTTCCGGCCAGGTTTGGGCCTGATTCTTGACGTTCTTGTTTCTCTGTATCGTTGTATGGTCCGCGATATGAAATTAATATTGATACTCAAGTGTTTCAGTTTCTTTAAGACGTACTATCACTATCTCACACGGTCTCAAATTTTGTTGATGTAATTTCACTACGAGGTCGCGTTTTGCTTTCATTGTTGCAAAATACATGCATAGACCCGACATGGATAGACACTAAATACGAACTCATCTTAAACACATAATGTCAACTAAAAAGTCGGCATATTATAAATGAAAAGTCAAGAGATAAAACTAGGACACTTAATCTGACCAACCCTGTATGTAACGATGTTTGTTGGGGTGGAATCTTGCAACTTAAGTTTGAAGCAGATATCTTCAACCGATTGAACTGAAATTTTGGGTAAAGGTATAGTTTGGAAGACAATTCAATATTATGGTACCATCGAGCTGATCTGATGATGGAGACAGAAGGTGGCCATGGGAATTCAGTACTTAACCGACGTAACCCCGTCGAGTTTGGGCTCGTTAGAATCGTCTCAATCAGTAGTTGATGACGGTATACAGAAAAGCACAGTCGGCAATAAAATCTTGTACCAAAAATGTTTTCTTTTGTCAGAAACTTATTTCTCCAATATGCTCGGAAATGTACTCCTTATAAATAGGACATTTCGTTACTGACGAGCGCAAATTCGCAACGGCCTTTCGTTGGGAAGTGTATGAAATTTCATTGATGTATTATTTTACCTTTTAATAACTAGTTTTGACTAAGACAAGTCCCTGCAAACAACAAAATGCGTGTACATTTACTGGCTATTACATACCTAGCAATTTGTCACAACAACGTGTTGTAATTTAAAGTGAGCAATACATACTTTTCATTCTAACCATAGCAAGTTGGCGTGACAAATTGCTTCGATTGTTATTATTATTGGCTTACCGGGACAGAATTGTAACATAGCATAAGCGTGCGGCTTATGGAGGTATTACACGCAACGGGCCCACGGAGCCCTCCGGGTTCAATATAATAACGCGTTCCGGGTGTTGGTGGGGCTGTCCCGCTTCTGTAGCGCATCAGGGATGTTCGCAGAAGCGCGTGTAGACTGATTTTATGCGACTGTGCGCAAGCGCTGCACATCCCTGGTGCGCCGGGCGCGGGCCAGCCCCAACCCCATCCTGCGTAAGATAGCGGACAGGCTAGATTGTCCATACATGAGGCACTGTTGCGAAATGCATGTTTTCAACAGTGTCTATTCTGTGTAGAAATTTAATTAAATTTTTATGCTGTGCTTAACTTTAGGTATACGTAATTTCCCGTATGATTCCTGTGTTACTTGAAATAAACGTTTTCATTCATTAATTTATAAGTTTATAGGCCTAAATAATCGAGTTTATTTGTCCACAGATATCAATTTACCTGAATCCCTTTCCACAGTGCTTGCAAACGAAACTCCTGCCGTTGTGCATCTCGTGGTGTACCCTCGCTGACCACCTGCAAAATACATCCATATCTATACTCTATACTGCTGAGGAATAGTACATTACATCAGATGCCGGGAAAACACGGATTACCGGCCAAGTAGGTATAGACCGATAGAGATACGAGGCCGGGAATCCGTTTTCACGCCGAGGCATGTATAGTGCTTTTCTCAAACATGCAATGAAATAAATAAATAAAAATCCTCAAATCAAACTAATTTCCATGGCTGAATGCCGTGATGCTGTGCCACAAATAGTGGAATGAAAATTAAAAAGTTACTTTGCAGGCCTAGGCCTAAAAAGTTGTATGAAATCCCATTTCAGGCCGCCTTGAGATGCTACGCCCGAAAAAGGATACTTCCGAGTCTATTATAAGGAACGTAAACAGAATATTTCATTGCATGTTTGAGAAATAGTTATTTGTTATACAAGTGTGCAAAGTTATATTTTACCCGCGAGTGTTTCAACACACGAGAAGTAAAATACATTTTCACCTCAGCAGCTCGAACAAGCATATTTTGCTGCGTGAAAACAGTGAGCAAAATGCGATTTTGCTCACTCCGTGAGTCAAAGTAGCTTTTTAATTTTGATATCGAGCACTGGTGACACATCATAGTGTGGAGTCCACACTATGATGTGTCACCAGTGCTCTATTACAAATTCAGAATATTATAGGTGCGTAAAAGCCTAGCGATATATTTTTTAACGTGACGATGTTCTCACTGCTGAGGTGAAAAGTTGTATGTATCACACGAGAGCAAAGATATTTGCATCTCGTGCCTTTGAGTCCCTCACTACGCTCAAGATTCTAATTTTGAATCACTCGCTACGCTCGTGATTCAAACATAGAACCTTTCGCTTGCTCGGGACTCAACATCAACACTCGCAGCAAAAATCTACTTTGCTCTCTTGTTGAACAAATAATTATTGCACCCGTGTGTAACACAAAACTTTTCACCTCACTGTAGCAAGGAAAGTGCAACATGCAGAACAACTTTATTTAATTTAAATAACAAATTTGCACCCTTGTATAAAAAAATATAACAAATAACTAGGTAGTTTTTTTTTTTTTGGTCAAGTGCGAGTCGGATTTTAGTTTTCCGAAATTCCAATTTAATCCAGTTTAATTTGTAGTAATACGAAATAAAATTTCCAAGAAGACGTGTATTTAATTTTAAATAACAATTAATTTGAAGGGAAATGATGTACATATCCTTATTAACCCCCGACTCAAAAAGAGGGGTGTTACATATAAGTTTCACGTGTCTGTCTGTCTGTGTCTCTGTCTGTGGCATTGTAGTTCCTAAACGAATGGACCGATTTGAATGCGGTTTTTTTTTATCCGAAAACTGACGTGATCGAGGTGGTTTTTAGCGTTTCAACAAAATCGGTTCAGCTGTTTTTGAGATATTGAACTTTGGAATGAAAATGTCGGGAGTTTTTCAACTTTTCTAAGTTGTAGTTATCAATACATAGTATAAAACAAAGTCGCTTCCCGCTGTCTGTCTGTCTGTCCCTATGTATGCTTAGATCTTTAAAACTACGCAACGGATTTTGATGCGGTTTTTTTGAATAGATAGAGTGATTCAAGAGGAAGGATTATATGTATAATACAAACCATACATGCATGCATTATACATATAAACCCGTGCGAAGCCGGGGCGGGTCGCTAGTTATTAGTAAAACTTTAAACACGTCTGAAGGAAGTTTAAATTCGACTATGTATTTGTCTGCCTCATCAGGCCATCAGGCAAACGTAAGAGAGGAAGACTCTATATGCGATGGTCAGACGAAGTAAGAAAAATTTCAGGCACAAATTGGATGGAAAAAGCGCAACACAGAACTAACTGGCTTACTCTGGAGGAGGCCTTCACCCGAGAAGGGGTTCTTGCGACATAAAATAATAATAATAATAATAAATAGTTAAATAATGAATAATAATGACACTAACAAACACATCTGACAATAAATATTATTATTGACATTGTACAAGTACTGGCAAGAAATAAAAGGCTTTTTTTATTTTTATTTATTTTATTATGTATCTGTCACACTGACCTGGCCCGGGACACGAACCCACACCAGCAGACGAACTTGAGCTTGTGGTAATCTTGGTGCCGGTGGCGCTGGCACGGCAGCTTGAAGCGCAGGCGACATATCTCGCACGCGTGCTCGCCTGCGCTCTGCAATCAAACATCCATCATCCTATAGTGTGTAAGCCCACTCCCAAGTCCCAATACGCCTACGTCTAATGACAACACGATAAAATGCATGGCGGCAGGTCGAGAAAGTTGTGCTGAGCAAGAATCAGATGATTATCGCACTGTGGCGCCACGGTCGCCACCGAAGCCGCATCATTTCCTCC
This sequence comes from Epinotia brunnichana, assembly GCA_963854355.1. NCBI lineage: Eukaryota > Metazoa > Arthropoda > Insecta > Lepidoptera > Tortricidae > Epinotia > Epinotia brunnichana. Next base: position 17,481,117 of record OY977961.1, on the reverse strand, counting down.
GGGATTAATTTCATTATCTTGTCTGTGAGGTTGCCTCCCGACTAGCCAATCAGGGCTTACCGGATGCGCCCGAGTGGACGCGCGGTCGCACTGATTGGCTGGACCCTAAACATTCCCAATATGGCCATATCAAGTTTCCGGGACAGGAGACCACACAGAGAAGAGGAATGACAGAAAGTTCCGCAGTTTAGTGAATTCGAGCAATTATAACACTTTCTTACATCTCGGAGTTTTCTATTACACGCATCCTCGGAACACCCGATAGCACCTAAAATTCACTTCCGGTCAAAATTTTAAGGGTAGGTATATTTACGTCATGTGACAACAGTACAAGACATGTGGCATCACTTAGCCCTTTAATCGTAGAGAGAGTAAAACGAAGTCTGTCAGTCCTGATATGGCCTACTTGGCAGACGGTGCCAAAGTCAAACCTTTGGCACTGTCTGCACCAGCGGCAGCTTCAGATTTTCATGACCAAGTTCCCCTCGGGCGATATAAAGAAAGAAAGAAGACATTTATTCACAACACAAAAGACACACAGAGACAAAGGGAGTAGACACACATTACAATTTGACCCATATTGTGTGTGTCTTCGCGGCACTGAATCGGTCCCTGTCTCAGCATTATGCCGAGGTGTCAGACAGACACCTACAGCGATGGTTTTCAGACAGCACCGTACGTGACCCACGGAACGCAACACAACATAAGACACATAAGACGTGTAAGAAGCTACAATTCAATTCAATTATTTATTGATAACATAGGTTACACGTCATTTAGCAGTTCAAAATTTACAAATCATATTAAGATACATTAATTTATTCATTAAGTTATTAATACAATAATGTAATTATTATTCAGAATGTTATATATTTTTTTTTTTTTTTAGGTAAACAAACAGCCACTACAAGGGAGTCTTAAATTATTAGCCTTAAAAATAAATACAATATGTGTGGCCAACACCGTTCACCACTTATTACTTATTTTATATTACATCATCATGCGGAGTAAGTCAGGGGTGCAGCCCCTGAAGTGTTGTGAATCCGGGAGGTTAAATACTAACAAAATATAAAAAGAGAAAGAAAAATAATAAAATAAAAACACATGCCCGGTGACATTAAGAGCGATAATTGAGTATGTAAGTTAATATGGTAAGTATGTAAGTTATTGATTAACTAACACTATTAACTATTACTGTCTCCCGATTCTGTCAAGGGAGACAGAAGAAAAGATGGGAAGATGAACTCAAAGACATAGCCAGAGCCATTTTGAGAAGAGACGCTCTAGATAGATATTCAGATGGAAGAGAAGCTCTAGATAGTCAGAAAGGCAACCAGACTGTCTGAGGAAAACGGCTATAAGTAATGAGTAGTCAGTAAAATTAACTATTATTTGATACATTGATGATATACCGGTATTATAAAGGTAACCGAAAAAAATAAGCGAGCTGGCACTCTACAGAGGAAGCATTGGCTACTTAACATTTAAAGACAAAAAGACAAAACGGCAGTTCGTCTGCCGGCGGTTTGGCAACAATGCCAGGCCAAAGTCGACATATCGGTTACGTTTAAAAAGCGGTTACGGTACCGGAAAAAATAAAGGTACCTTTATATTTCGATAACGAAATATAAAGGTTCCGCTACCGAAACCGCTATCTGACACCCGATATGACGGCATACCGTTAAAATAGAATACCGGTAATTTTCGGTTATGCAGTCCCTGGATTACACTGGACTGAACGGCTTGGTGCAACCCACCATTATTCATTAAATTAATTGAATGTGCTAACAAATATGGATTCTTGGGAGTCTGAAATAAAATAAGAATATCTCACCGGGCTGTGTCGCCGGCGGTGGTTGTTGTATGCGGCCTCCATATCGAAGCCTTTACCGCAGTCCTCGCACGGGAACCAAGAACTGGTGTAGTTAGTGGACTGCTTGCGCGCGGCGATCTCTTCCAGTTGCTCTTGCTACACATATACGAGTGAATCAAAAGAATTTTTACGTCATACCTGGCCATAAAGTAGGGATTACCGCACGCTATGCGTGCGGAAAACCTCACTTCCTGGCCAGATAGAGACGTAAAATGTTGTACTTACCACGGGCGGTAATAAAGAAAGCCTCAGAGCGCATATTTATCGCCCTTGCCTTCGGCTCGGGCGTCAAATACCTGCGATCTGAGACATTCTTTGTTTAACCACCCTAGGTAAGTAATGTACTATTAAAAAACCCCTTAGAAACATTTAATTGATTACATTAGATTACAATTTACATGTTATCACTAAGAAACTCCTGAACTGAGTAATAACATTTATCAATTAATAACATTCCTAATTTGCGCTTAAATAATAAATTTTGGGGTTCTAAATTCATTGAATTTGGAATTTTACTCGTGATTAAAATAGATTTATAATGGGGGCTCTTTTTACACATCTCTAGGTTCGTCTTTGGTATTAATAATTTATTCCTGTACTGCTCCCTGGTGTTTTCCTAAAAACTATAATAAGTACAGGGTGGGCCATAAATTTTTGCAAATGGCAACACTGAATATCTTGTACATATAATAATCAATACATAGTATAAAACAAAGTCGCTTCTCGCTGTCTGTCTGTCCCTATGTATGCGTAGATCTTTAAAACTACGCAACGGATTTTGATGCGGTTTCTTTTAATAAATAGAGTGATTCAAAAGGAAGGTTTATATGTATAATACAGACCATACATGCATGTATTATACACATAAACCCGTGCGAAGCAGGGGCGGGTCGCTAGTAAATTATATAATTTTTGAGTGGAGGGAAATTTTACATTACTTTATGCAGTTTTATTTGCAATAAAGCGTTTTACTGATCAACAACGAGCTTTTTGTGTAAAACAGTTTTATAAAAGCAACAATTGTATGTAACCGTTCGCCGCTCTATACAAACTTTCACCCCAAATATAACCCTTTTAGGTGATAATTCCCGGGATAAAAACTATCCTATGCCCTTTCACGGGATTCAACTTATCTCCACCAAATTTCATCTCAATCGGTTCAGCGGTTTAACACGTTCGGCGGCGGTACCGGCTATGACCGTAAAACGTGTAGCACGTTATATGACAGTACGGCTAACGCAGTATTTATGTACGACTTCCTAAAAGTCACTACGGTTCTTCCCGACGAAAGACCATACCATTGCTATGTAAACATTTTTTACTGTCATGTGGAGCACAACCACCATGTGGCTACCGCTTAAACTAAGTATAATTCTCAAACACGAGTTTGAACCTGACTCACACAGATGCAAACGCTTACACACACGCAGTACGGCGCTTGCCTTTGTCGTTGTATGAGAGTTTGTTTGGCGCCCGCCGGTTATAACCGTTACTGTACTCGGGTAGAGACAAACCAACAATGTATATAATCAGAACTGCTTAAGCCGTAGTTTCATTATGTATGACGAAATTTACTGTCATTCTAGTACATTCCATAATTTGGGTACCGCCGCCGAACGTGTTAAGCATGAAGGGGTAACACGCTGACCGACACACTTTGTCATTTATAATATTAGTATACTGTAAATTAATTCTCTTGTCCACGTACATACATATATACGCTCGAAAAACATAGCCCTCCTTCTGAGGCAGATAAAAAAATAATCTTAAGTGACTGCTTTTACTGAATGATAAAAAAAATTATAAATGTTTATTCTCTTTTTTTAAGCTTCAGAAGTATTTCAAAATGTAGTTAAGTGGTTCTTACCTTACTCAAAGTAACAATTTCCACGTTATAATCGCTCTCAAACTTGGAAAAATCAAAATCTGGCAAATAGTCATTTTCCGGGTTCCTGTACTTAATCTTTCTTTCCTTCTTCCTTCGCCCCTTTTTCACTGGTTCGGACAGCAATGTATCTGCATTATCAGAATTCTCCATATTCTTCTTGACTGTAGTCCGAATCGTTCTTTTACACGTTTTCGTCTTTTTCACACGTTTCTTTAGTATATTATCAACATCAACTATGTGCATATGTGCTTTAACTTCGTTGATATCATCATTATCATCAATGTCTGACTCGCCTACGTCATTATTGATTATAATTGCATAAGCTGTGTTTATACTCTTGTAACTTATGTTTATATTTGCTTTACCCATATTCGCTGTATCTAGATCTATATTTGATTCATTGTTATCTAATTCATCATTGACTTTATCATTATATGCTAGTATTTCGATATCCGTCTTTTTCTTCACTGTGGCAATATTTCTTTTATAAGTTTTAATACTTTTCATTTTATTCACTACAAATACATCTTCAATTACATTATCAATATTGCCTTTAAACTTAGCTTTATTTTTCTTTCTCACAAGTTCTCTTTTGGAATCAGCTTTCTGTTTGCCATTGTCTACGGCAACTGTCTCTATATGTGCTTTATCTATGTTTGGTGCACCTAAGTTGATTACATTTATGTTTGGTACATCGTTAACTTCATCTATAGTTGTTTCTCCCAAGTTAACTTCATCCATTTCCATATTTGGTACACCGTTAACTTCATCTATAGTTGTTTCTCCCAAGTTAACTTCATCCATTTCCATATTTGGTACACCATTAACTTCATCTATAGTTGTTTCTCCCATGTTAACGTCATCTATTGCCATATTTACTTCACATTTGATAGCTGTGTCTATGGGTGGTTCACCTGTGTTAACTATGTCAGTTGGTTCATTTTTTATGCTTTCTGTGGGCGGGTTCTCAACATAGTCAATGATGTTGACTACAGACAAAGTTAGGTTGAGAAGCCGGTGGGGGCAGTCTATTCTGTGAATACAGTCTGTATTCAGCTGAAAAATTAAATTGATAATGTATCTACAGCATGATGATTGATGATGATCTATGATAGTTTAAAATGAGTATCCGTATCATCATAACTCCTAAATGGATGATTTGAGTGTGGTTTTTTTTTAATCGTAAGTCTTGTCTGCAATTACGGTTCTTAGCTAGCTAGCTTAGCGGTTGTCATGGGTTTTTAATTTCAGTTTGAGAATAAAGTTAAAGTATGAATGTATATGTTTTGTTTCAGTCTAATTGTCACATTTATGTAACTTTCATTTTCGTAGGTCAAAAGTTAATTAAGTGACAATGACAAACAAAAAGTTAATTCATTGAATGAGCAAGTCAAGCAATGGCAGTTCATAATTATAAGGCTTTTTTGGCAATTCAGTTTTTGGAAATTATAAAAATAAAAGACAGATTCGCAAGGTCTGCAGCTCACAGAGGCATTAGTGATAAGCATTAGTGATAGTGATTAGATTATTGTTATGTTACCTCTCCCTTGAGTAATATCTCCCTCTTGAGGAGCTGCTCTGTCCGAAGGCACATGTCTTTGAAAGACGTACACTTCAGGAGCAGAGTGCGGCAGAGCATGCACAGGTATTGTGGGAGGTCATCCTTTGAGGCCTAGAAATGCAGACAAAAAACTGACTTAGTAGCAGTAGAAATGAGAGTGTTGAGAAGTACGTGTGGAGTGAAATTGAGTGATAGAGTCAGAAATAGTGTGATAAGAGATAAGTGTGAAATAGATGGAGATATTGAGAAGGGTATGGTCAGGGCGACAGAGACAGGAACCTCCTGACTATCCGCGCAGTATCCAGGAGTACCGCCTTCTGTATCTGGCCCTTGATCCAGCCATCTAGCGAGAGTCTCTTGAGGTGATGGTCGAGACTCTTTGCTATTAAACCGTTCGCCGAAACGACTATCTGGACGATGATCGTCGAATCAACATCCCACATGGCAGTTACCTCGTGTGCCAGGTCTAGGTACTTGCTGGCTTTGTCCTTCTCGGCCTTCACGAGGTTCCCGTCATGGGGGATGGTGATGTCGACCAGCACTGCCTGGCGTTTCGATAGATCTGTCAGCACGATATCAGGCCTATTAGGTGCGGCCACACCAAACGCACGCTCACCCGAGCGCGGCTCGCCCTAGCGTGCGCGCTAAGTGTGAACGGCGATCGGCGCGCCTGAGCCGCTCGCCCTCGCGTCCACACGCTTGGGCGAGCGGCTCACCCGAGCCGAGCCGGTGTGGACGGTTGTTTTGTGTGGCCGCACGCTCACCCGAGCGTTGTCGGCTTTTTGGGCGAAATCAAAGGGGCCGCCCCGAGCCTTGTCGGCTTTTTGGGCGAAATCAAAGGGGCCGCCCCGAGCCTTGTCGGCTTTTTGGTCGAAATCAAAGGGGCCGCGGCGCCATGTACTTATTTATTTATTTATCGTATGGTGGTTACACACTGGTACATACATACTATACTAGTACTACATAGTATAAAACAAAGTCTGTATGTCCCTATGTATGCTTAGATCTTTATAACTACGCAACGGATTTTGATGTGGTTTTTTTTTAATAGATAGAGTGATTCAAGAGGAAGGTTTATATGTGTAATACATGCATGTAGTATATATCGCGGGTCGCTAGTAGTATATATATACATCAGGTAAATAGGCATGCATGTACGTAGTAGGACTAGTAGGTACGGACGACCAGTCGCTCCTCGACAATACCAGCCCCGCCACTGGCAGATCTAGATTTTAGCCGGCTTAGCCCCCCCCCCCCCCCTTGTTCACAGCTGTTACCTATTCTTTACGCGCTAATGCGCCTCACCGTACTCGTCACGCCTAACGAAACTAGACCTCAACCTACGCTGTTACCTACTACGAATCGCGCTTACAGCGCCGAAAGTGGACTCTAGACTAATTTACAATGGCCTCCAAGCACTAAACAAGCTTGGAAGGCACAATAAGGTGCAACTAGTTTGGATACCAGGGCACAAGGGCTTCATCGGCAACGAAAGAGCAGATGAGCTTGCAAGAGGGGGCTCTACAAATCACTTTGTAGGTCCGGAACCATTTGTGGGACTCTCGCAGGGGACCATAATATCGGCCTTTAAAGCCTACGCCAAAACCAAACACCAACACGAGTGGAGGAATGAGGCTGGCTTAAGGCACTCTAAGCTCTTCATAGAAGGAGTGGACTTGGGCTGGACCAGAAAACTCTGGAAATCCAGTAGAAAGCAACTCAGAATTATATCTGGTGTGTTCACAGGTCATTTCGGGGTCAAGGTCTTGGCCAAGATGGGACTATCGGATAGTTTAGACTGTAGAATGTGTGGTGTCATAAGTCATAAGTCATAAGTCTTTTATTTATAATATTATTAATATTACATGTCATTGTATTAGTTTAAATTAAATTTATATACTAAGTGTGTTAACATATAACATTCTTATTCTGGTAACTCATAAAAATCTTTAATGTCATAAAAAGAGTGCGTGAGAAGCCACGATTTTAATTTTCTTAAAAAAGTTGAGTTACTACCCGCGCATTTTACATTTACTGGTAGTTTGTTAAATACTTTTGGCCCCACGTGAGAGATGATTTTACTTGACTTGGTCAGTCGAGTGGTTTGTGTGAGGAGCTGGTTCTGGGACCCCTGTCTTGTGCGAGTTATCTTTCTGCGGGGAAACGTGTCAATGTTTTCTTTGACGAATTTAGCGACGTCATATATGTACTGCGAGGGCAGGGTGAGTATATTGTTTTCTCTAAAGAGATTTTGAGCTGAAGTGCGTGGAGGGACAAATGAGATGATACGTACGGCACGCTTTTGTAGTATGAATACACGTTGCCACTCTGCGGCCGTACCCCACAATTCGAGACCATAGTTCATAACTGAGTGGAATAGTGAATAGTAGCATGATCTGAGTTGTTTTTTGGGTAAAACGTGTGCCAATCTGCTTAGAGCGAAGCATGCGCTAGACAGCCTACCACATAAACTGTCTATGTGTGCATCCCATCTGAGTCCAGAGTCTAATGTTATACCGAGGAACTTGGTATGTCTTAATTGTGGCAACAAATTACCGAGGATGCTTATATTTAGTGGATCTGGAGGTCGTCCGCCTAGATTAATGTGCAGAATCTGAGTCTTTGACAAGTTTAAAACTAGGCCATTTGCGCGGAACCAATTCAGTAGTTTGTAAATGTCGGATTTCAAAGAGACTTCCAACTGTTGGGCGGTATCAGCTGTTATTATATCGTGTCGGTGTATTATATCGTATAGGTGAGGAGGATTAGACTATGGAACACTTATTGTGTGAATGTCATGCCCTTGCCAGACAAAGAATGAACTACTTTGGTAACGGTTACCCGCTACCAAAGGAATTCAAGGTGCTCCCGACGAACTGCATCATCCGCTTTGTGGAAATGATGGAGCAAGCCTGGGAGCAGGTATAAAGGAGAGGGCAAATGCACAAAAGATCCCACTGGGTCGAAGTGCATCCGAAAGGGCCCTCACCTAGATAAGAAGATGGGTCCCCATACACAGAACAGAAACTAAAAAAAAAATTTTTCATCAAACCCATACGTGTGGGTCTATGGATAGGTCTTCAAAAATGATATTAAGGTTTCTAATATAATTTTTTTTCTAAACTGAATAGTTTGCGCGAGAGACCCTTCCAAAGTGGTAAAATGTGTCCCCCCCCCCTGTAATTTCTAAAATAAGAGAATGATAAAACTAATAAAAATATATGATGTACATTACCATGCAAACTTCCACCGAAAATTGGTTTGAAGGAGATCTAGTAAGCAGGGATTGTAACCCGGTTAATTTTGCCGTAGCGGTTAGAGCCAGATTTTGAGAGCCTAACCCATAATAAAGGTTACGCTCGCAAGAACACCGCTCTCCCCGGAGCGTATGTCGGAGCGCAAACAGGGAACGAAGTATCATTTACCGGTTAGAGAGCGCTCTCTCCGTGTACGGGTGAACGACCGCTCGCTGGCTCGCTAGAGTCGCAAGCTTATACAGGATTAGTTGGCTATATATATAGACGCTTGAGTATTATTACTATTTATTTATACTTTATTGCCCAATATAAAAAAGTAAATGGCGGACGTAATGCCATAAGACATTCTCTACCATTCAACCATTGGGCTAATATAAACATTTGGTGCAGGCATTTAAATTATTATTATTAGTATTAGATTCGATTTTACTAAATAAGTACCCAAATTTACCTAAGTATTTATACTGTTCATATATTGACATTGTACTGTAGTAAGTAATAGTGGCGGAGCGCCCGTCCAAGCCGATTTCCACCGGCCTTCCTAAAATTTATTTTTAGGCAAGCCTATAGTTAACTCTTAACTCATTCATAACTTATTTTGTTCCGGGTAGCCCATCGGAAATGTTCACGCGCCGCCACTACACTTACACGGTAGGTAAGGACTTACATAAAACATCAAGTATGATTTGCGAAACATTGTATAAGTACTTAAGCCCCTGCTAGACGGTCGCCAACACGCCACTCCGACCGAGCGACCTTGGTCGGCACCGACCGCTGTAGTATGAAATTTAGCTCCAAACAACTGTCTACACGGTTGGTGCGGAACAAGGTCGCCCGGTCGGAGGGGCGTGTTGGTGACCGTCTATCAGGGGCTTAAGAAATTTAGCTCCAAACAACTGTCTACACAGTCGGTGCGGACCAAGGTCGCCCGGTCGGAGGGGCATGTTGGCGACCATCTATCAGGGGCTTAAGAAATTTAGCTCCAAACAACTGTCTACACGGTCGGTACGGACCAAGGTCGTCCGGTCGGAGGGGCGTGTTGGCGACCATTTATCAGGGGCTTAAGAAATTTAGCTCCAAACAACTGTCTACACGGTCGGTGCGGACCAAGGTCGCCCGGTCGGAGGGGCATGTTGGCGACTATCTATCAGGGGCTTAAGAAATTTAGCTCCAAACAACTGTCTACACGGTCGGTGCGGACCAAGGTCGCCCGGTTGGAGGGGCATGTTGGCGACCATCTATCAGGGGCTTAAGAAATTTAGCTCCAAACAACTGTCTACACGGTCGGTGCGGACCAAGGTCACCCGGTCGGAGGGGCGTGTTGGCGACCGTCTAGCAGGGGCTTTACACCAATTTGTTCGACAAAATGGTAAAATGCCCTATCGCAAACCTAACGTGCATAGGTAGTAGGTAGGTAGGTACTTATCCAAAGAATTAGTGAGCCATTAGCTACCTGTGACGTAAGTAGGGACCAAAAAAATATAATGATTTATAAATATTTTTTCACACCTCTCATTCAGAAAAGTAAGTTTTGGTCCCCGACGAGAGGGAGCAAAATGCTACTTTTCTGTTCAAGCTACTTTTTTAATTTATTCATTGGCTTGTAGCATTTACGCAATGTGCCAATAGAATCTTGATAAAATAATCGATTGTAATGTCATCGTAATCGACAAACGTATATATATATCATCATCATCATATCAGCCGAAAGACGTCCACTGCTGGACATAGGCCTCCCCCAAAGAGTGCCAAAATGAACGGTCCTGCGCCACCCGCATCCAGCGGACTCCCTACCCACGCCGCGCCTTCCGGTACGTGGTCGCCACTCGAGAACCTTTCCGCCCAACGGCCATCGATTCTACGTGCAATGTACGTATATATATATATAGGATATTTTTTTTGTTTTGTTCTTTTTTGGTTCTTTTTTTTTGTTTTTTTTTTCTTGTTTTTGTTTTTATTTGTTTTTTTGTTTTAGTTTTTGTTGTTTTTTTGTTTTTCTTTGAGTTTTTTTATTTTTTTTTGGTTTTTTGTTTTTGTTTTTTCTTGTTGCTTGATTTTGTTTATATTTTTTGCCGTTTTTTTTCTTGTTTTTTTTGTATTTTTTTTTTTTTTTCGTTTTTTGTATTTTAGTTTCGTTTGTTTTTTGTTTCGCTTTTTAGTTTCGTTTTTTTTTGTTATTTATTGTTTTTGTTGTTTTTTGTTTTTGTTTTGGTTTTTTTGCTGTTTTTTTTACTTTTTTGTATTTTTGTTCGTTTTTGTTTTTCTGTTTTTTTGTATGCGTTGTATTTTTTTCTTTTTTTTTGTATTTTTTTTGTTTTTTTTCTTTTTTTGTTTCGTTTTTTGTTCTTTTTTTGTTTTTTGTTGTTTTTAATTTTTTTTGTCGTTTTTTTTTCTTTTTTTTTGTTTTGTTTCTTTTGGTTTGTTTTTTTTAGTTTTTTTGTTTTTGTTATTTTTTCTTTTATTTTGTTCTTTTTTTTGTTGTTTTTTTTTTGTATTTTTTGCAAATGTTTCCTCATAGTCGTTGTGAAAAGTTACGTGTTACTCTGGAGCAAAATTATTTTCGTCTTGGGCGTTAACACTTGAATCCCTCACTACGCTCAGGATTCAATACACCGCCCTCGCCGTAAATATACTATTTAGCTCACTTGTGTACAAATAACTATAATATAGTCACTTACTATTACTAATCAAAATCATATACCTACATAACGCACATTACATGTAGGTAATGTATGGAAAAATATTCAAATATCGAATACCGATGGTTGCGAACAGTCTCAACTAGGTTATACTTAGATACATACATTACATACAACATACAAAAGGGGCATTTCGTTTGTTTTTATCTATAGGCACCTACCTAAACCTTTGAAGTCACTTTGTAAAAAAGTATAAGTTAGTTACCTGCCTACCTTTATTTTGGTTCAACAACCTTCAACTAGGCATTTTGATGTGTGCTAATTTCTATCATAATCATAAAATTGGTAGATGTAGTTCCTTTTTTTCTGCCCATTTTGAGTAGGTGTTTACGCTGTACACTGTACAATAGTTATTTGTGTCACAAGGGAGCGAAATAGTATATTTACTGCGAGGGCGGTGTATTGAATCCTGAGCGTGTTGAGGGATTCAAGTGTTAACACCCAAGACGAAAATAATTTTGCTCCTGAGTGACACATGTAACTTTTCACACCGACTATGAGGAAATACTTTGCAAAAAAAACAAAAACAAAACAAAAACAGCAAAAAAATAACAAACAAAACAAAAACAAAAGAAAAGCAAAACAAAAAAGAACAAAAAAACAACACGAAAAAAATAATGAAACAACGAAAAAAAACAAAAAAACGAACAACAAAAAAAAATTAACCAAAAAAATAGAACAAAAATAAAACAATAAAAACACCAAAAAACAAAAAAAACCAACAGTAAATACAAAAAAAACTAACAAACTAAACTAAATAACGAACAAAACAAAAAAAACATCAAAAAACAAAAAAAAAACGAAATAAAAACAAAAAGAAAACAAAAACAAAGCAAAAACAGAACAAAGCAACAAAAACGAAAAAATACAAAAAAAAAACTAACAAAAAATCCAACGAAACAAAAAAACTTAAAATGAACCATAACAAACTAAAAAAACAAAAAAAAACGAAAAAAAAACAAAAAAAAAACATCCTAAAAAAAGCGAACAAAAACAACCAACGAAACAAAAAAAAACAACAAAAATCCAAAAAAAAAACAAAAAATACAAAAAAAACGAACAAAAAAACAAACTAAAAAACAAACAAACAAACGAAATAAAAAAACAAACAAAAAAAAACTAAAAATGAACCTTAACGAAAAAAAACAAAAAAACGAACAAAAAAAAATTAACCAAAAAAATAGAACAAAAATAAAACAATAAAAACACCAAAAAACAAAAAAAACCAACAGTAAATACAAAAAAAAACTAACAAACTAAACTAAATAACGAACAAAACAAAAAAAACATCAAAAAACAAAAAAAAAAACGAAATAAAAACAAAAAGAAAACAAAAACAAAGCAAAAACAGAACAAAGCAACAAAAACGAAAAAATACAAAAAAAAAACTAACAAAAAATCCAACGAAACAAAAAAACTTAAAATGAACCATAACAAACTAAAAAAACAAAAAAAAACGAAAAAAAACAAAAAAAAAACATCCTAAAAAAAGCGAACAAAAACAACCAACGAAACAAAAAAAAACAACAAAAATCAAAAAAAAAAACAAAAAATACAAAAAAAACGAACAAAAAAACAAACTAAAAAACAAACAAACAAACGAAATAAAAAAACAAAAAAAACCAACAAAAATAAAAAAAAACAACAAAAATCACCAAAAAACAAAAACCCTAAAAACAGCGAACAAACCAAACAAAAAAAACAACAAAAATACAAAAAATAACAAAAAAACAAGAAAAACGAAACAAAAAAACAAACAAAACTAAAAAAAAGAACAAAACAAAACAAGAAAAAACAAACAAAAAGAACAAAAAAAAACAAACAAAAAATTACTTATTAAGTCGATTATTTTATTAAGAATCTTTTGGCACATCGCGTACGAGTAAATGCTACAAGCCAATGAATAAATTAAAAAAGTAGCTTGAACAGAAAAGTAGCATTTTGCTTCGGGGACCAAAACTTACTTTTCTGAATGAGAGGTGTGAAAATTTTATTTCAATATTTTTATCGTCGAAAGTAGGAGCGGCGAGCAGAAAACTAGGGCGTCAGCATCGGCGGAACACGAACGAATTCATCGAATAAACAGAGTGGGTAGCTACACTGTAGCTAGGTACCTACGCAGCGCCCCGCAACGAAGCGGCGGCGGCGGTCATTGATCCCGTTTCGCAACACGGAGTGAACGGTTAGAGAGCGCTCCGAAATAAGGCTCCCAAATCAAATAGTTCGAAAGGAACCTAATCAATTAACCGGTTCTGTAACCGGTAAATTTGTAACCGGTTACAATCCCTGCTAGTAAGTAGTTTTTTTTTAATACGTCATAAATCGTAAACCGCAATTTATTTTATGGAACCCTTCATGTGCGAGTCCGACTCGCACTTAGCCGCTTTTTATTATTATCTCGTAAGGCTTGGTAAAAATGCTAAATTACCTACTACTTAAGTTAAAATAAAATTGTATACAATTCGCAGGAAGGTCTTTATTAATTAGGCACAATATGATATTTTGTCAGAATAACATGTCTGTTTATCTCTACTCTTTCTCAAGTTATTCCCACACCGAAAACCCCGAGGTTTGGTTATAATCTTACAACTTCACGGAAGTCTGTGAAGTCAGTCTTTATAGGTAATATAAGTATATCCTGACCAAGCTAAGAATGCACCTCACTCAATGTAACTTCTTCGACGCGAGATGCATTCTTAGCTTGGTCGAGTTGTATAGTTAGTTAGACAATCTTTGAATATGGTATTTCCCATCAGCAAAAATTAATAATTTTTAGATTTACATTATAGAGACCTATATAAAATAATATAAATCTATATAAAATAATACATACAGGGCTCCCGGAGATGCGAGAAAAGGCTTCGGAAAGTTTAGATTCCTGAATGTGGACCAGTTTACAATCAGTTCCGAGACAAGCGCGGCAGCATAACAAGGGCTCATGTGAGGACTGACTGTGTATTATATCCATGATGAAACACTTGATTAAGCTTTAACATGGAACTAATCTGGTTAACTAGGTAATTACTTATTTCTTACAATTCATAACAAATTCATGACGGTAACATTGAAATGAGATTGACACGATTGACACATGGCAATGGCATTTTAATGATAATGACATTTCTTCGGTGACCACAGACTAATAGAGATACTATACTATCGTTGACATGGTCTTTTTTTTTTATTGTGTTTGGATACAAATAAAACTATCTCCCATTCAATTAAAAAAAAAACACACCAGAGAAATTAGAACTATCGTTTTTTGTCCGCCGATTTCGTTCGTGTGGCGTCAGCTATAATAATATAAAATATGTACACACAAAACTATGTTGGTAGGTTGGTAGGTTTGGTAGTCTTGATATTTTTTTACTGGCAGCATTATACATGTCAAATTGACAGGTAGGAAAGGGGTCAATATCCTATATGGTCAATGATGGTCAATAAAACTAAATTTTTCGGAAATTGGTTTAAACACAGCTAAAGTTATTGTATATCAATTAATATATTACTATAACACGAATTTTTATTTAAGAAATTCACTTAGCATACTTTACTTTGTTTTAATTCTTCGAGATATTCGGACACAATCAGAAAAATGAAGAAAATGTTCAACGATAGTTACGATGCTGGCCACTCGGCAGTGCCACCACCCGGTAAATATTTAATCTCTATTTAGTCTTATGACTAAAAAGTCATCTCTACCTGAGAGCCAACCTTAACAGCCTTTGGGTAGTGAAACTCTTATTCCAAGTTTAGGGTTATTATCGGTGTGGAAGGAAAGAAACAACCATTAGGAATAAAATTGATGTGTGAACGAGTCTTACAATGCTATTACTACATAAATTACCTGAAAAAAACATTGATGTCAAAGGCATATTGCAGGGTTGAGGACTATCTAACTGACAGAAACGCATGGCCCAAACCAGAGCCCATAATAGCTTAACACTTTGATGGACAGAAAACGCATATAGGCGTAATCCTATTGTTATGTGTATTGTGTCTCGTGTAGTGTCCATCAACTCCTTAATCATTCATAATTGAATTGTCATTGTATCACACCTAGGGAACTAGATGACACAGTTCCTACTAGTAAGCATTCCCAAGGATTAAGTTATAAGATTAGATACGCTTTTATTTCCTTATTACAGAGTTTTTAAAACTATTTATGCACTTCTTTCGTTTAACTTAATAGTCGCACTATGTAATTTTTTTCTTCTTTGTGTTCATATTTAAGTATCTATAATTATTTTAAGTAGGTTAAGTACTATCATTGTAATACGATTCTTTTTGGCAAAAAATTACTGACTGACTATTGAGTGCCTGCACCTAATGGACCCTGAGGAAGACCAGCGCTGGCTGTAAAGCTACCAACATGCTGAGCTGGGTCCATTATGTGACAAATCCTAATGTGTTATTTTATTTATTTCTTTCATTTTCTGTGTGTTTTTCACGAATAGTATCCAGCCAAGTGGCTCCCCGAGCCGTCCACACGCTCGCTCGAGCGGCTCGCATGCTTGGCTGCATATGCTCGGCTGAATTTGCTCGCTGAGCGACGTCCACACTGAGCGCGCACGCTAGGGCGAGCCGCGCTTGGCTAAGCGTGCGTCCAATGTGGACAGACCTAATAAATGTTTGAGTTTAAATTAGAATCATTGACCATGCAGGGCTGGTGCCAGAGCTGCTGGCATGCCGTGCGTGCCTCGCCACGGATACGAAGTTGTACACACTGGACGGAGCCCTGAAGGAGGCGTATGAGTATCTGATGGCCATGCCGGTGAGTGTCTGCTGTCATCTATCGTATTAATACAGTTGATCAAGAAGGGTGGTGGGTGCCGGGGTGTTCTAAGTTTAACATGTTTATCTGTTTGTTATTCCGTAGCATCATAGCAGAGTGCAGTTTTCTTATTCAAAAGTTTTACTCTTGAGATGGTTTTTAGATATATTTCTTGTGTCTGGGGTGCTTTCAATTTTTAATTTATGTATTATTACCATTCTACGTACGGGAGGCAATATTGATACTGTATTTTATAGCATTCCTGAGCATGCATAGAAAATAAAATATCAGGTAAAGTAATTGGCTCAGTTTTTTTTATAGTTTTTCATCTTGCGTTATCAAATAAAAAACCGCATTTAAATCGATCCTTCCTTTTGGAAGCCACAGTGCCTCAGATAAACCCACAGATACACATATTGATCTTATAACATCCCTCATTTTGCATTAGGGGTTAAAAAGAGATTACTTGTGAATAAAGCAAAAAAATTATCGTAATTAGACCTAGGTACTTGTAAAATTTTTTGCTCCTTACGGCCTTATGAATCTGCTAGTAAATTTATTTGGTTTCCTACTGAGCACCTTGTATATTGGTAAAATAACTTTAATAATCTAATGAGTAGTTCTAGTGATAAGTGATTACCCCACCATACAAACTTACAAAATCGCAAACAATATGGCGTGACGTCGCGATGTTCCAGGTGTGACACACCGACGGGCTGCCGCAGCACATCTGCAACTACTGCGGCACCTTGCTTCACAAGTACCGAGCGCTGAAGGAGCGCTGCGTCACCGCGCGCCGGCTCGCGCAGGCTCATGCACACTACCCTGTAAGTTCCAGGTGTGACGCACCGACGGGCGGCTGCAGCACATTCGCAACTACTGCGGCACCTTGTTCCACAAGTACCGGGCGCTGAAGGAGCGCTGTGTCACCGCGTGCCGGCTCGCGCAGGCGCAGGCACACTACCCTGTAAGTTCCAGGTGTGACGCACCGACGGGCGGCCGCAGCACATACGCAACTACTGCGGCACCTTGTTCCACAAGTACCGGGCGATGAAGGAGCGCTGTGTCACCGCGTGCCGGCTCGCGCAGGCGCAGGCACACTACCCTGTAAGTTCCAGGTGTGACGCACCGACGGGCGGCCGCAGCACATTCGCAACTACTGCGGCACCTTGTTCCACAAGTACCGGGCGCTGAAGGAGCGCTGTGTCACCGCGCGCCGACTCGCGCAGGCGCAGGCACACTACCCTGTAAGATCCAGGTGTTCCAGATGTTACTAGCAAGCTACAGGGCCTCAAATAATTGTGTAGACAGCTAGAAAGAAATGCAGGTCTCTCTCACTCTGTGCATCTCCGGGGGCTCTGGTGGCCTTACTCACCAACAGGAACATAAAACGTGTACAGAGCAACTAGTGATGGTTATGACTGTAAGGTGGAGGTACTTCCCCAAGTTGTTTCAAATAATTAACAACTTAGAAAAGTCGAAAAATCCCCGACTTTTTCATTTCAAAGTTCAGTATCTCAAAAACGGCTAAACCCATTTTGTTGAAACGTAGCTAAGAACCATCTCGATCACGTCAGCTTTCGAACAAAAAAAACCGCATTAAAATCGGTCCGACTAGGATGCCACAGACAGACACACAGACACACCTCACAGACACGTCAAACTTATAACACCCCTTATTTTGCGTTGGGGGTTATTAATAGCGAGATAGCATTCCGCTGCCTATCAAAATAATTCAAGCGGACTGCCTTTGCCAATACACATATGCACATTCGCATTCCTCCGCTGTAGATGATACCTATATAATTTTTGCGAGGTCTCTGCCCTTCCAAATAATAAACAACAAATATTAATTTAATGAAGAACCCTCTATGGCACAATTATTCGTCCATAACGTCCACAGGACGTTTTTAAATACAAAAATATTTAATAACGTCCTATGATCACGCAGAAATTCGCTGCTTGTATCTCACAAACCGTCTTCAATCAGTCAAAATTGGCTCTAACTTTAGTGGCGAGGAATCGCTAACATACGGAGTGCCCCAGGGGAGCATATTGGGCCCCACCCTCTTCCTGATATATATAAACCAATTGTGCCAACTACAAATTGATAATTGCAAAATTATATCATATGCAGACGACACAGCATTACTAATTCATGGCTCGGACTGGACTGAAACTAAGATACATACTGAACACTGTTTGGGGATAGTTACAAGTTGGCTGGCTGCTAACCTCCTTACACTCAACATTACTAAAACTACATACATAACATTTTCTTTGGTTACAAACAATCTCCCCTCACCGACCTACAACATCAGATGTCATACCTGCTGTACACCTACAAACAATTGTACCTGCCTTCTTCTTACTAGAGCTACACACGCAAAGTATCTAGGAGTGCAACTGGACCAACGACTCGACTGGCACACTCATCTGGAAGCCCTCATATCTCGAGTCAGAAAACTCATCTATATTTTCAAAACCCTACGTCACTCTGCTGATACAAACACGTTGAAAATGGTCTATCTGTCGCTATGTCAATCTCTCTTACTCTATTGCTCCCCAATTTGGGGTGGTGCTTCCAAAACTAAATTCTTGCAGCTGGAGCGAGCGCAGCGAGCTGTCCTGAAGGTCATGACTTCAAAGCCCTTTAGATATCCCACGAAGCAGCTATACCAAGACACCAAAGTATTGACCGTCAGGCAACTTTGTATTCTACGTACCACCCTCCGCGTTCACACCACTCTTTCATTCAACCCATCATACCTGGCCGGCCGTCGCAGAAAGCATACTGTGTGTCCTCATGTTACTCACAGAACAGTTTTTGCGAGTCGACAATATTACTGCCTTGGATATAGCCTCTACAACAAGATAAATAAAGCATTGAATATATACCCAAAAAACCTACATGACTGCAAAACCAAACTAAATGCCTGGCTACTTAAATTAACATACTCTGAAACGGAAAATCTTTATAGTCATCTACAATAATAACATAACACACCACACATCTCAAGACACAATATCACATGATACACCAAACCACATAACACTCACATTTCAACTCTTTAATGCTTAAGTATAATGCTCATTGCCTTGTTACAAACTTATAATACCTACTCTCTGTTTTAAGATTTAGATAGATTTAGATTTACATTTAGTTTTCTTATTCTAGTTATGTTTTCATTAATATGTTTAGCACTCCATAGTACTTAATTACACGTGACCACCTGCGTCTTAAATATAAACATGTAAACCCGAAGCGAATCACTGGCTTTCAAGTCACAGGCTAGTCCTATTTTGAAAGTCAGAGGCTCATACTCTGGTACCACTGTTAATCTTTCACAACAACCTACTGTATAATAACCACTACTACAACAAAGAGTCCTACATGTATCTAGGTTAAGAAAGTAAGCAATAAAGATTATTATTATTATTATTATGTACGTGCCTTACAGCTTTTGTACGCCCTCCTCGCATCAGCCTCTGTATGTGATGTGTTTGTACGCCCTCCTCGCATCATCCTCTGTATGTGATGTGTTTGTACGCCCTCCTCGCATCAGCCTCTGTATGTGATGTGTTTGTACGCCCTCCTCGCATCAGCCTCTGTATGTGATGTGTTTGTACGCCCTACTCGCATCAGCCTCTGTATGTGATGTGTTTGTACGCCCTCCTCACATCAGCCTCTGTATGTGATGTGTTTGTACGCCCTCCTCACATCAGCCTCTGTATGTGATGTGTTTGCAAGCAGATGGGCAGAAGTGCGTTATGAATGTTTGATGTTCTGCGAGAAAATGGATGTACGTCACGTCTCTCTTCTGTCTGACATTTAATTGTTTTGTTATATATTAGTATTGTTATTTATTTGTATTGTTCTTTCACAGTGCTTTATTTGAGTCTGTTATGCTGTGTAAATATTTTAAAATAAATGTATTAATAAATGATGTACTATCACCTATTTTCAACTACATTATATTTCATGTAATTGGTAATTGATAATATTTTACAATGTTGGATTTTTTTTGTTTTCATTTAGTGACATATTAGTTTGTTAACCGTTTAGGCACTTATTGGTTAAAATCTGCAATTTTTAAATGATTATTGTGTAAGATTATTAATATTATATTGTAGAATACCATGTACCCGGTACATGTAAAAGTGCCCTTGTGGCCTATTTGCAGAATAAATAATTGATTTTGATTTGATTTTGATTATTCTGCCAGTTTTTATCGGATACCTGTAATAATTTTTTGTCGGACGAGTTAGTAATATTATTATTCCGTGCCAATGTTATACCTATTAATGAATTCGGAATAAGAGTCCATGGATGATGATGATATTGAAGAACAAAACATGTATGTAATTCACATATATTGAAAAAAAACTGGTTTCAATAATGAAAGTAAGTATTCATATTTATGTTTTCAGTTAACCACGAATATGGTGCGCAAAGTCGATAGAGTATCGCACAAGCTTCTCCTCAAATTCACACTCGGCATAGACACTAAGATCATACATATGGTACATGAAGATAACGATAATAATAGAGGCAAGGAATATAACCAACATGAAGGAAAAACTATAGATGACGACGACACAGACGGACTTACAGACGTTCTTAATGATTTTGATGAAATCACGAATACGCTGAACGATGATGTACACCTAGACTTAAGCGAGGATGAATTTGATGTGAACGATGGACCTCTTATAGACAGAGCTAAAAACTTCAATGTCGAGGAACTGTTTAAGGGGAAAGAAATTGATGATGTAAATGAAATTAGCAATAAAAATATTAGTAATGATATTGGGGATATCATTCAAAGAGCGTTTATGGGCAAAGATAAAGCTGTTACAAAATCGATTCATAACGAAAACCTTGTTGCTGTTAAAAATGAAGATACTAGCAGCACATTTCGTGACGCTGAAGAAGTACTCAAGGCTAACTTGACTGATAATCTGCCTCCAGATGATGTTTCCATAAACACTAATGATTTTAATGACACCGATTCAAATTTAGTTGATGCTTTCAATAATTTCATTTTGGACCACGACTATTTAGACGAAAAGTTCCTGCTTGAGTCTGGTGATACAGAATTTATGAAAAAACACGTGATTTCTAAGAAAACGGATGAAGATTCCTTACTCAAAGAGATCATTCCTAGTATGACAATGAAAGACAAAAAACATTTAAAAGAAAGAGACTCGCAACAGTATAAGAAAACTAAACCTGTTAAAAATCTATCGAAACTTAAAGAAATCAACAGACGAGCTAAACTAAAGATCAAAACCGCATTTAAAGAATCTAAAAATCAACTAATTAACTGTAAATCGATTAAAATGGAAGACTCCGAATCTTACCCTAAAACTGACGGTGATAAATCTAATTCAAAGCCTATAATGACCAAACCAGAGCTACCAACAGATGACACAGTGAAATCAGAGCTGTCTAAAGAATTTATCAAATTCGGAGCCGACTTTAACTTCAGGATATTCGAGTTGAGTACAGAAGAGCAGTTAGAGGAGTTGCAGAAGAAGAGAGAAGGAGTGCTGTATCTGGGCGCTCCGTATAAATGTGTGGATTGTGCAAAAGGGTTCCACTCGGCACAGACTTTTGGGAATCATAAGCGAGTTCATGATCCGGTGAGTAGCACACTTTACACGATTTTACCAACAATACAATGCTTCTTGTCGTCTCAAGACGACTTTGACCAGTGTGTGTTGCCAGTGATGACTGATAACATATGGCACTGAAATGTGTTCGCTTACTATGGGCCTCAGAAGGCTCAAAGTCACCCAAAGGGCAATGGAGAGTGCTATGTTGGGAGTTTCCCTACGTCATCGCATCAGAAATGAGGCTATCCGCAGCAGAACCAAGGTAACCGATATAACCCTCCGAATTGCTAAACTTAAGTGGCAGTGGGCGGGGCACATTGCTCGTAGAACCGATGGCCGTTGGGGCGGAAAGGTTCTCGAGTGGTGACCACGTACCGGAAGGCGCGGCGTGGGTAGGCCCCCTACAAGGTGGACTGAGACCTGGTAAAGGTCGCGGGAGTCCGCTGGATGCGGGCGCAGGACCGGTCACTTTGGCACTCTTTGGGGGAGACCTATGTCCAGCAGTAGACGTCTTTCGGCTGATATGATGATGATGATGATAACAATGCAAATACACTTTATTGCACACTTAAAAAATCACAGGTGGTCTTATGGCTAAAGAGCGACCTCTTCCAGACAATCTTTGGGTGCCTTGGAGTATCTTGCTCTGTTTGTATGTAAGTTAATGACAACTTAAAATGATGTTAATGAAATATGGTTTGCAGATTTTAATGAAATGATGATATTTCATCAAAATCTGCAAACCATATTTCAGTCAATTGCCAGTATCCGATTGACCACACAAGATAAAACCTTCGTGTTTGGGCTCATTGGTCTTTCGACGAGTACCGTAAAATGAGGTGAGTAGGGTTCGCGGGGAGAGTTGGGTTATGAATGGGGAGAGAAGGGATGAAAGGGTAGTGACATGGGATTTTAAGGCTACTGCTACAAAAATAATGTATTCCAATTTAAAATGGAGCTATAGTAACTCATAATTAAAAAAAAAGATCCAACAATCTTCCAAAATCACCTTTGTATGAAATCCCATCTCACCCCAATTATGAGGGACTACGGGGTGAGGTGGCATTTCCTGTTTATCGTCAAAGATATGAAATGGGCCTACCCAAAATAAAATAAAAACTAAAATATTAACGTCCGGAACACTTATTAAGTTATTATATACATACACCATTCAGTTTGCATATGTAAAAATAAAATGTTATCGAGGGTTGAATGTCAGTTTTGCCCCTACTCATCCCATTTTACGATAGTTGAAGACTGCAAAAAAGTACAGTTGGCAATAAACGCCTGTAACAGAATTTTGACAGAATTATTTTACCCTGCTTTTATTTATCTTGCAATGTTTAACCAGCATTGGGCTAGCGTGGGGCTACTGTCCATTCCTCATCCATGAGAGGAGGCCTATTCCCAGCAGTGGGACATATATATGCTGATGATTATGATGATGTTCGTTTGTTTGTAGGTATGTTATTTTGACACCTAACGCCATTACTAAAAGCAAGGACCTGCCGTATCTTAGCTATATCACAGAATAAGTAATAGTACTACGTGCAGAAGGTTCTCTGTTAACAAATTCCCTGTTTAGGTACGCCAAACGTGCCTAAATGTGGCCATCCCTTTCTATCGCATGCAACGCGCTGCAACCCGTGCGAGCGTCCCGTCCCAACGCGCGGCAGCTACTGAATAGAACCCTTCGAAGGGGCGACCGGCATGCACTTGTAGCGATAAACACAAATCGCGAGTGAGCCGCGCCTGGCAATATTAATTATCCTATGATTAAGCTTAAGAGTAACTGGGCATTTAAAAAAAAATTGCGTGAGTTGTTAAATATAAAATATACTCAGTGTCAGTTTTGTGACGAAAATTAAGCATACAAATTGTGTAAAAATAAACTTGTTTCACATTTAAATAGCGTGTTTATGCATATCATTTATACCTACATTGAAAAGAAAAAGTTAATATTTATACAAATTGAATACTTAATTGTCGTCACAAAATTGACACTGAGTTAATTTTTATTTAACAATTCACGCTAATTGGGTACACATTTTTTTGAAATAGCCTATCTACGTTATGGTATTCCCGCAGAGCTACGGCCAGTTCCCGTGCGCGGTTTGTCGCGCGCGACACAAGTCGGACGCGCGGCGCCGCCGGCACGCCGACACGCACCGGCTCAAGTACTGTTGCACACAGTGCGAGTTCGTGGCTCGCAGCAGGTGAGACAAAAAGAAAGAAAGAAAGAAAGAAAGAAAGAAAGAAAACATTTATTCGCAACAAAAAATACATAAAACAAACTGCAGACACATACGCACATTGCACATGCACACTGGTGTGTTTTTTACAACACAATGGGACAGAGATAAATATTTTTATATACTACTAGCTGTCCACGCGGCTTCGCCCGCATATTGCAAAGATATATAGAGAATAAATGTACAGCTACAGTATTCTTGTCAGCAAACCGGACAACAAAAAACCGGACAAGTGCGAGTCGGACTCACCCACCGAGGGTTCCGTACAAAATTAAAAATGTATACTGTTTAATTTTTCCCTGTACTTACGATATTAAATTCATTTATTAATTCAGATAACTAGATCCATTATTTGTTAGTAATATCCTTAGAAAGACAACTCATTGAGGCTTAGATATTAAATTAATTTTGTATAAAGCAGTTACGCTGCTAACGTTATTTGGGTCAATCAACTATTTCTTGTTGCTCGTTGCCATGGTTACGTCTCCTGGGTCACTCTTTAAAATTAATATTTTAAAGGGTTTAAATCCACTAAAAACGTGTTTTTGTTATATTGGTAAACCCATTCCATGGTGGCGCATCTCCTTAGCATAATAGGAGTCTTTTTTTATAAGAAAGTCTGTCACTGTTGTCTCTTGGCTTACCGGGACAGAATAACAACAAGAAAAAGTTGATTGACCTTTAACAGAGGTTGGGTCACTGGAGAACTACCGGAGGATTGTAGGTACTTGAAGATAAACTCTGTTATAACTGTAGAACTGGAATGAATTTATTTACAAAATATTCCTAACTATATACAAGAAAAAGGCATACAACTAGTGACAGGATTAAAGCCCGAGCCACACCGGCTGCGTGTGCAGCACGTATGCGTCGACGTAAGCGTAGACGTGCCCAGCACCCCTGGCACACCGGGTTACGCGCGTGTCTACGGCGTACCTGCTGCACACGCAACGCGTGCGCACGCTGCAGCTCCGTATCGTCACCAGCCCCATTCGCGTACTATTATTTATATGATTTGCACTATGTTTGATGGCAGTTCTTCTGACAAAGAAATAGCACTCTTTTTACTGTTGTGTGAAGATCCTCCTCCTCATTTTGGATTTTATGCGACATCCAAAAAAGTATGGGTACAGAACATCAATGGAAGAAGAGAATAACATAGTGAATAACACAACTTTTGTCGCGAACTTGAATCTCACGACGATCGATTTTTCTGGTAGTTTGGCATGTCAAGATATGGTTATAGTGAGATCTCATATATTTTAAATGACACTATTATACACAACGGCTATTACAACTGGAGAAAGACTCCTATTCATTAAGCAAACCTCCTCGCGCACCGAAGAAGTTGTAAATTAATACAAGAGAGCTGCGCGTCACACGCGCAGCACCGAGCTGTGCGTGTCCGTACCTGTCCGGTCTGTCCTCTAATAGGGAACGCCGGCAAATACAACGTCATCACTGCACGCAGCGAAGCGACGTTGCCGCTCCGCTCTGTGTACGGACGCACGCAGCACGCAGCCGGTTTGTCTGCCTGGTGCTGCGTTGCGTGCGCAGCACGTATGCGTTGCAGCACGTCTACGCAGACGCATCCGGTGTGACATGTCTTATAAGGATTCATACATTACAACGCAGCGGTGTACGTGCTGCACACGCATACGTGCTGCGCACGCAGTCGGTGTGGCTCGGGCTTTATCCGCAACACTTACAATATTAGAGCGAGACGGATGCGCGAGAGCAGGAGGGAGATAGGTGGCGTGATCTTGCGCTCGACTCGCTCACCTATAAATAGTCTGGCCGCGCGAAATTCAGTCTTTTACTGCGCCGGCCGTCGAGACGAACACATCGCTGCTCTGCTGCTCCGTGCTTGAAGATCGAAGACGAGAAGCCTCGACAATGAAGACCTTGAAGATGATTGGGTGCTGCATTGCCGGCGTCTTCGCAATTACAAAATGTCCTTCTCAGGACAACCAGAAACTGCTCTTGTCAGAGCAATCAGCCGTTCTTATCAGAACAGTTATTTTCCGACGTCAATCTATTTGTCTCCGTTTCTGGTGGGACACACGTCAATCATCTTACTATACCTACAGACCCATTTATAAACTTCAAAGGAAAAATTTAGGCTTGGAGGTGGATTTGGTTAGTATCGACGGGCCATGTATGCCTGTGGTCGCCGGTTCAAATCCGGCTCGAAGCCTAAATTTTTCAATTTTTCCTTTAATTTGAAGCTTAGATATTACTTGCCAAATTTCATAGTTCTAGGTTAAACTTAAGAGTGTCGAAATATACGTTTTTAGCGGCATAAACGGCCGTATCTTTTTTTACGTTCACTTAGAAGTTAGATTTTTTTCACAGCGTCATGGGACTGTAGTCCTGAGTATATGGTTTTAATTTCAACTCGGTACCTCCACGCGTTCCCGAGATAAAGGATCTTGACAGACATACGGACAACATAATGATCCTATAAGGGTTAAGTTTGTTTTCCTTTTGACGTACGGAACTCTTATTTATTTTTTCTACTCCTGAACCGTTATCTGTCATTTATATAGGATGTAGCTCAAATACAATGACACCACTAATAAGTCGTCAAAAAACTCTATGCTCTATGGCCCAAAAACGCACTGTTTAGCGTACTTTTTTGGTTCATACATTTTTCATAAAAGCACTGTTTAATTTTTTTTTAATCGGCCGCTATATTGCAATGGTGCCAACTTCATAAACAAATATTTCGAAATAAAAGTATTTATTTACGATTAAACATTTGTATATTATAAATTATTTACTACAATAATAATAAATCATCATCTATTGTGTATTAAATTACATATTTTATAAATTCTTGGTATTATTTATGAAAATAAACAGTTCGAATTCGGTCCGGGTCCGGATTCTGTTTGGTTCGGATGGCAAGTGCAAACAAATTAAAAACAAAACAAACCATAAGCAAGAGGTGTCACATTTCCGATTTCCCACCAAAATACAGTTCAAAATGAAAGGACGAAAGATGATAAACTATTAGTCCTAAACTATTAAGATTTTATTCGTGTTTGTGAAGACAAAAGTGTACGTTCTTTTTAAAATGGTCGAAGAAATTAATAACTCCACCTACTGAAGTAATTGCGCGAGTAGGTAGCAAAAGTACGAATAGAAAACTTGCCGCCTGAAAAGTTTAACTATTCTGTAGTCTGCTATTTATTTTAAATTTCTCGTAGAAAAAGTATTGTATGCAACTGTGTATAACTGGTCTAAAAACGCTCGTGGCGTCTTTAATTGCGATGCTCGCCAAGGCTCGCATCGCAACCCACGCCACTCGCGTTTTAAGACCCTTCTTATAGAACAGTTGCATAAAATACTATATCGTATGGCTAATTATGTTTCTCTACTTCAAAGATGTACTGTTTTCAAGTAAGCTACTGCATCTTCGGTTAAAGTAGTATAATCCTCCACTTGCCGGTGGTATTCGGTTAGAGGGAGATGGGCGGTTAAAAAACGGTTACCTATCTGAATCACTAAAAATAATTTCCCAACTGTATCGTTTATCCGAATTTTCATTTGTCCTAAAAGCCGTTTTTCTCTGAAGCCATGACATTTTCAGGATAATTATAAAACAAACCTAACCTAACGTAATGTGATAAGTATTAAAAAAAATTGAAAAGCTTTTGGGTTGTCGAAATAATTGGCTTTCTGCCGAAATGAAAATTCGTACAAACGATACAATTGGGAAATGACACTTAGTGATTGCGATAGGTTACCCTTAAAAACACTTATTCCTGATTGATTACTGGCGCCGTGGGCATGAGACCACTCAACGACGTGAGGTTTTCTTGGCCCCTCGCACGTCAAGAAAACCTCACGTCGTTTTAAGTTAACCCTTAATTTGGCAGCCGGCTTGACCGGCTAGACAAACTCTTTAGCCGTCTTTTTGTATTTTTTCCTGACCAGGATCGTTGGGACTGTCCTGCGTCACCGAGGCTTGAACTATGGACCTTCGTTCGTTTTTGTCAAATTAAGGGAGATTGTGTGTTTCAGGGAGCGCGCAGAACAGCACTGCCAGTGGCACGCCGGGAAGAAATTCTCGTGTCAGCACTGCGGCGAGCAGTTCGGGTGAGTTACTGGCGGACATTGCTTTAACAATGGGGAATGGATGAACATTTTAGAAGTGCCTGATTTTTTTTGGTGATAGGAATAACCTTCCTTAGCACCAGAAAAAAGTTGCAGACTTTTCAGCTGCGACAACTATTTTTGAAAAATATAAACAGTTTCCTCACTTACGTTTTGGGTTAAGGACGGCGAATGAAACACTTTCCTTGATCCGTTTCATATTACAAAAATATTTTAAATATCTGACCCTGGCAATGACAAATGTAGCTGCTGTAGCTGTCAATATCATTGCCAGTGTTAGTTTACCACGGATTTTTAAGTAATTTTTTTGTAATATGAGAATGAGACTGATCAAGCAAAGTGTCTTATTCATCGTCCTAAACCCAAAACGTAAATGAGGAAACTGTTTATATTTTTCAAAAATAATTGACGCAGCTGAAAAGTCTGCAGCTTTTTCTGGTGCTAAGGAAGGTTATTCCTATCACCAAAAAAAATTAGGCACTTCTAAATTTTTCATCCATTCCCAATTGTTCTGTACAATTGAGCTGAAATTTGGTATGCTTATGTTATTTCAGTGATAACGCAATATGACACCACCGAGTTAATCTGACGATACAGACCGGAGGTTGCCAATACCAGTCGTGTTTGTGCTAATTGGGGTTCCAAACGAGTCGTTGATGTATCAGATGTATGTAGCTAATAACTAGGAAAATATTAAAAGTAGAGACTGGCCCCTCAGGGCAAACCATATTCCATTATTCCCTTTGGGATGATGACATCTTAAAAATGCCATCATATATGCTAGATATCACGTCCCTGGTGTATAGTTCCACCGAAATGTGTTTCCATTTTTAGGGTTCCGTATGGTGCGACTCTGTCCGTCTGTCCGTCTGTGACAACGTTAAATATCTCAGGAACTGCTTGAGCTATCAATTTGAAATTTGCAATAACTGTTGAGTTGCGCTTTCTAAATTTTTTTTCTACAGTGGTTAAATTTTGATTTATTATGGAATATGGTGAAAAAAATACCATGTTGACAAATATTGAATCACAGGAAAGTATCGACGCAGCTGTCTCACATACGGCTGCAGCACCCGGGCGCCTGCGTGCGGTGCGCGCTGTGCGGGGAGCCCTTCGTCGGAGCCCTGGGGCTGCGGCAGCACACGCGGCGCAAGCACACGCAGGTACACTGAGCTGTCCCACATCCGGCTGCAGCACCCGGGCGCCTGCGTGCGGTGCGCGCTGTGCGGGGAGCCCTTCGTCGGAGCCTTGGGGCTGCGGCAGCACACGCGGCGCAAGCACACGCAGGTACACTGAGCTGTCCCACATCCGGCTGCAGCACCCGGGCGCCTGCGTGCGGTGCGCGCTGTGCGGGGAGCCCTTCGTCGGAGCCCTGGGGCTGCGGCAGCACACGCGGCGCAAGCACACGCAGGTACACTGAGCTGTCCCACATCCGGCTGCAGCACCCGGGCGCCTGCGTGCGGTGCGCGCTGTGCGGGGAGCCCTTCGTCGGAGCCTTGGGGCTGCGGCAGCACACGCGGCGCAAGCACACGCAGGTACACTGAGCTGTCCCACATCCGGCTGCAGCACCCGGGCGCCTGCGTGCGGTGCGCGCTGTGCGGGGAGCCCTTCGTCGGAGCCCTGGGGCTGCGGCAGCACACGCGGCGCAAGCACACGCAGGTACACTGAGCTGTCCCACATCCGGCTGCAGCACCCGGGCGCCTGCGTGCGGTGCGCGCTGTGCGGGGAGCCCTTCGTCGGAGCCCTGGGGCTGCGGCAGCACACGCGGCGCAAGCACACGCAGGTACACTGAGCTGTCCCACATCCGGCTGCAGCACCCGGGCGCCTGCGTGCGGTGCGCGCTGTGCGGGGAGCCCTTCGTCGGAGCCCTGGGGCTGCGGCAGCACACGCGGCGCAAGCACACGCAGGTACACTGAGCTGTCCCACATCCGGCTGCAGCACCCGGGCGCCTGCGTGCGGTGCGCGCTGTGCGGGGAGCCCTTCGTCGGAGCCCTGGGGCTGCGGCAGCACACGCGGCGCAAGCACACGCAGGTACACTGAGCTGTCCCACATCCGGCTGCAGCACCCGGGCGCCTGCGTGCGGTGCGCGCTGTGCGGGGAGCCCTTCGTCGGAGCCCTGGGGCTGCGGCAGCACACGCGGCGCAAGCACACGCAGGTACACTGAGATGCAACACCACTTATTGCAATCAAATGTGTAACTACTCACTTGCTTGTGGCAAGAACAGTTGCAAACTTCCCGCACCCCTCAACTCAACTGATTCCTCGAACAGTGGTTGTCAATCAAAGAAATTAGGCTACCTTGTTTAAAATCCGAAATCAAGTGTGCGGTGAGTAAGTTTTAATATTGGTAAACATAAAAAAAATGTCAACAGGTGGCAAAAAACGAAGAGTGTGCCGAGCGTCGCATCCAGTTCCGCAACGCGGAATCATTCCGCCGGCACTCTGCCGCGGACCGCACACACTCGACACTTCGGTAATTATACAATATATATACGTATATACATAGAGCGAGAGAGAGAGAGAGAGAAAGAGAGAGATACACGAAAGAGCTACGTTTTTATTTCGTGTGAACTGTCAATCATAATATGACATATGACTGATAGGAATTCGACGTCACAAAGCACGCCACGCGGATAAAAACCCTTATACTGCAGTATGTGCAATAAACTCGCACAATACATGAACTTCTAGTACCTACTTGTAGTTTTCAATTACTCGTGGCACAGTTTTTTGCGTCATTTAAGTTTTGACACTTGAGATGGTAGATTTGAAATTGAAAGTCTGCAGGAAGATGACTTAATAAGACGCAAACGAATCCACACGGGTTAAAACCCTACTCCTGCAACACATGCAATGAAACTCCTAGTCCTGCGATATCTGCAATAGAAAGTTTTTCACTAGCACAGCTTTATTGCGACATTTAAGTACCCACACTGAAAACATTCTTCACCTGTGAGAATATAGAAAAAATGTACATAATAAAAAGATGTCCTAATAGAATACTCAGGCAACCAAAAATGTGCAAAATCCTACTCTCGCGATATATGCAATAAAGAGATTTCTACAAATAGCTTAAAAGCGTTTTTTTTATGCTACGACGATGGCAAAGAAGCATACAGACTGGCTGATGGTAAGCAGACACAGTCGCCTAAGGCACGCTGCCACATTTAAGAATCAATGCTTGAAAAGATCTTCAGCTGTGCGGGATGTAACAAAAAAGATGAATTCATCGGTTACAACCCCTAGTCCTGCGATATATGCAATAAAAAGCGATCCACAAGGTCAGCACAGCTTTCTTGCGACATTTAAGTACTCGCACTGAAGAGAGTCTTCATCTGTGAAACAAGATCCTTCTAGCGATTTCTCCGGTTGTGCGCCAAACAAGCCCGCAGTCCGCTTTGGCACCTAATCCCCAGATTTGGCGAAGGCACTAGTTTTGCCAAAGCGACTGCCATCTAACTTTTCACTCAGAGGGAAAACTTAAGGATATAATCTGTGATATTTAAATTATTACTTTGCACGGGCCTACCGCGATGTTTATTTGTCTTTAATTTCTAGAACTAGTCTAGAATTCCAGTTGTGATTGTGACGTGATTGTTGCAGCCCGTGCACAGAGTCGGAGCAGGCGCGGAGTCACTCGGACGCGCCCGTGCAGTGCCACTCGGTGAGTACGACCCGCACATTACAGTCACTAAACGCTACCACTATAATATAACCAATTTCAGCTATCCAGTTTCCTCCACACTAAAAAAAACAGATAATTTATTTAGATGGATATTTAATTGAAATATTAAGTTAAAAGTGGATTTAAATGTAATTTAATTAAATTTATTACATTGGCAAGTAAATATGTACATATTCAGGAGGAGATCCATTCCCGTGCATTAAAATATGAAATTCGGCATTTTACTGTGATTGTAGATACAGGTTCCTTAGCAACAATTGTTCCTTACATCGAGCACTATTAATTAACGCAACCCTATAAGCCCTACACGTGACCTCCGGTTGGTGCTATAAGAACAACAAACTGCACTGTTCCTTCTGAACCTCGCAGCGCACACTGGAACTCTATCAGCGAGATCGATACGAATACATGTATGTACGTGTGCAACCGCCATACGATAAATAAATAAATTAACGCAAAAAACGAACTTTGATTTTTAGACAGAAGAAATCTTTGAATGCAGTTTATATTTTTTCTAAAATTGGTCTCGTAAATCCTAAGAGCAAATTTCCGTAGGTATCTCTTATAGTTTCGGATTTTCCCTCACTGCCCCGTTTGAATAAACACCCTGTAGGTATAATGAGTTCCACGCGGGCAGAAACTAGTAGTCAATAATGAATGTGTGCGCAGTGTTCGGCATGGTTCTCGTCCGCGCACTCGCGGCAGACGCACTTCGAGCGCGCGCACTCGCGCGTGCCGCCGTGCGCCGCGCCCGCGCAGCCCCGCGCGCGCGCACAGACCGCCGCCAAGCGCGCCATGTGCGAGCTCTGCGGGAACAAGTACCATGTGAGTATCTTTGTACCCCTACTGACGTAAGCGGTAATTGGCTACTTTCCCAAAAAATCTATTTAGTCCGGCAGTTAGATTATCAATAAATATTACACATATTTTTTATTTTGTGAATATAACAAAAAAAAATATGAAGTTAAAGCCCGTTAAAGTTCCGCATGACGTCACAATATACTTATACGTCCCTTTAACGAGCTATATCTTCATCATTTTTTGTTTTATTGAAAAAATAAAAAATACATGTCCGCCCGTAAACGCCTCTCGTGTGTACGGCCGTTTAGTCTGTGGTTTTGAAGGTGACATTTGAGCTGTCACATTTTTGCTTGTATTCATTTTGGACACCACGGTACAAAGTGTACCGTTTTTGATTTTGTTGTAATAACTCGCTTTGCAGGCACACGGCTGCCCGAGTGTTTTGGTCGGATATTTGGTGAAAGTGTTTTCAGACTCGTGTTGAAGCCCTACCATTGAGGCCGAGCCTAACATTTGGTGAAAACAGTGACAATTGGTGCTGTGAGCAGTGACGGAACCGCGCATTGTTGGCACCAGCCCGCGGAGCCCAGAGACCAGCTAAAATAACTTGACTTTGACTGGACTCTGACGGAAACTAGACAGACTCGACAAATATCGTGTCGCCGGGATTCCAGTAAGTACAAAATCTTGACTTTTTGATTGCCATTATTGGCACTATAGGACCCACGAGACCGCGAGGCAAGTTCAGTCCGTAGCATTAGGCGAGGGACTGAACAGCCTGAGTGGACGCTCGAGTCGGGCGTGCGAGGGAGCGGGGCGTGCGGCGTGCATGTTAAACAAATGAAACTCATACTGGCGTCCTGAGTAAACGCTGCACAAAGCGCATGCACGCTCGTCCGCCCCGCTGCACGCCCCGCCGAACGCTCCGCTCCGAGCGTCCACTCAGGCCTTACACTTAGTCGGCCGCATTCGGTTACCAACGGCTGCTGTATCTAGTGACCGAAGTAGTTTGATACTGGTTCGATGACCGCATTATTAGGCCACCGAAGCGGTGTAATCGCCGCTTTAGGCTTCTTCGGTGAATCTAGGTTTAGTTTACGGTTATTTTACGATAGGTAAGTAAATAGCGGCGCTATGTGACAATTGAGATAATAATGTTTGATGTGTAAAATAGTCTTGTGTACTGGTTGTTATTATTTAATGTATTTAACTGTATTCATTTACATGTATTTCACACACAATGCAAATTGTTTTTTGATATTGAAATGAAAAAAATTAAATGAAATGAGGCAGTTACATATTGGTGCCTTGACCAGGATTCTCCAATACGGTATTTTGACAAAAGTCAAATTAGCTTCTTTTTATGAAACGTATAAACGCTCCGTTAGTATGGAATTTGTAGGGATTACTATGTTGTTACGTCACAATCAAACAACGTCCTTATTGTTAGTTTTTATGGATTTAAAAATCTTAAAATAGCAAACATATATGAAAGCTTGATACTTTTTGAGTATTTTCGTAATGTTATTTATTTATTGTGTATTTATTAAATAGCCTACCCTTGTTTCGCGCATATTTACAGTACGATTACTAGGAGTTTCCTACTGATATATAATGTTAATCGCTTTGATTCGGTGCCTTTACAAAAATCATATTTTTCCGTTTTGTAGCGGAAACTCGCATCCACAAACCTAGCGGGATTTTGGCAATAAAAGTGTAATAGTACATTATTGCCGTGGCCGGGAAGGAGGCAATTGCAGGCTGAGTATTTGTTTAAACGGACGAGCTTGCGAGTCCGTTTAATTATAATACGAAGCATGCAATTGCCAGTCCGGTTGAGGCTAATATAGTGCTTTTCTCAAAAATGGGGAAATAAAAAGACTAAACTGAAATCAAATTGAGGATACTGCAAATTACATACAATTAAACGTCATAATATATTTTTTTAAACAGAATCGTAAGTGTATTTTTCCACCGAAAAACGCAAACTACTTGAGACTCGTACAAAAATGTCGCGTTTGCAACAGAAAAATACGAGTTGATTTGGCTGAATACGACCTGTGCCCTCTTTTATATGCCAGTTTCTAATTTTTAAAAAGTTTGGTACTCGACAAATAAAGGAATTTATATGTAACATTCCAGGCGGCCTGCAATGGGTTTTATTTTTTAATTTTGACCTGGCCTTAAACTATACACTTTACCTTCCAATATTTAGCGAGTTATATTCACTTTGCGGCCCATTATTGAGAAAAAAACCTATTATCCGTGATTCCATCAACAGATGTGTGTAGCATTGTTTTTCTTACAGTCTGCCGCCGCGCTCTCGTATCACCGGCGGACCCACACGGGCGAACGTCCGTTCGCGTGCCCGCGCTGTCCCAAGAGCTTTACACACAATCACACCCTGCAGGTATTACTTAAAAAAGAAAAATATACCGCATATGCCATGCATGCCAGTATTATTTGATTTAGGATGCCTAACTTAGAGTGATTACCCATCGGGGATATGCGTAGTTAGTATAGAACTATAGATGATTGAGCCAGCTTCTGCGCTATAAAGATGTGCTGAAGCGCCACATGCGGAGATGTGATATGCTCAAGATCGGTCAAAGTGGAGGCATACAGTGAAGGTTAATGTGCATTTGTGCAAGCCTTCGAAGAACGAAGACGTAACGAACTCGACGCTAAGCGCGAGGAGTTAAAGGCTCGACCACCTGCGGCCACTACAATTTTGTCGGATAGGTGCTGACCTGTACGGAATGTGGTCGCACATTCTCTGCAAATATAGGCTACGTCAGTCACCTGAGAGCTCACGAACGACGCTGCAATTAGCCATATTTCCAGTCGCCGTGGTTGAAATCGGCCAGGATGATGATGATGATAGACGATTCACTGTTTTCGCGCCTTTAAATTAGAGTTTTTGTGTGCGTTTCAGGCGCACATACGGACTCACACCGGCGAGCGGCCGTACCGCTGCTCGCAGTGCGCGCGCGCGTTCCCCACCGCCAACAACCTCGCGCGACACAACAGGATTGTGAGTCACACATGTTTCAGGCGCACATACGCACGCACACCGGCGAGCGGCCGTACCGCTGCTCGCAGTGCGCGCGCGCGTTCCCCACCGCCAACAACCTCGCGCGACACAACAGGATTGTGAGTCACACATGTTTCAGGCGCACATACGCACGCTCACCGGCGAGCGGCCGTACCGCTGCTCGCAGTGCGCGCGCGCGTTCCCCACCGCCAACAACCTCGCGCGACACAACAGGATTGTGAGTCACACA
This sequence comes from Epinotia brunnichana, assembly GCA_963854355.1. Lineage (NCBI taxonomy): Eukaryota > Metazoa > Arthropoda > Insecta > Lepidoptera > Tortricidae > Epinotia > Epinotia brunnichana. The sequence continues at coordinate 17,445,302 of OY977961.1, read as the reverse complement.
TGTTTCAGGCGCACATACGCACGCACACCGGCGAGCGGCCGTACCGCTGCTCGCAGTGCGCGCGCGCGTTCCCCACCGCCAACAACCTCGCGCGACACAACAGGATTGTGAGTCACACATGTTTCAGGCGCACATACGCACGCTCACCGGCGAGCGGCCGTACCGCTGCTCGCAGTGCGCGCGCGCGTTCCCCACCGCCAACAACCTCGCGCGACACAACAGGATTGTGAGTCACACATGTTTCAGGCGCACATACGCACGCACACCGGCGAGCGGCCGTACCGCTGCTCGCAGTGCGCGCGCGCGTTCCCCACCGCCAACAACCTCGCGCGACACAACAGGATTGTGAGTCACACATGTTTCAGGCGCACATACGCACGCTCACCGGCGAGCGGCCGTACCGCTGCTCGCAGTGCGCGCGCGCGTTCCCCACCGCCAACAACCTCGCGCGACACAACAGGATTGTGAGTCACACATGTTTCAGGCGCACATACGCACGCTCACCGGCGAGCGGCCGTACCGCTGCTCGCAGTGCGCGCGCGCGTTCCCCACCGCCAACAACCTCGCGCGACACAACAGGATTGTGAGTCACACATGTTTCAGGCGCACATACGCACGCTCACCGGCGAGCGGCCGTACCGCTGCTCGCAGTGCGCGCGCGCGTTCCCCACCGCCAACAACCTCGCGCGACACAACAGGATTGTGAGTCACACATGTTTCAGGCGCACATACGCACGCTCACCGGCGAGCGGCCGTACCGCTGCTCGCAGTGCGCGCGCGCGTTCCCCACCGCCAACAACCTCGCGCGACACAACAGGATTGTGAGTCACACATGTTTCAGGCGCACATACGCACGCTCACCGGCGAGCGGCCGTACCGCTGCTCGCAGTGCGCGCGCGCGTTCCCCACCGCCAACAACCTCGCGCGACACAACAGGATTGTGAGTCACACATGTTTCAGGCGCACATACGCACGCTCACCGGCGAGCGGCCGTACCGCTGCTCGCAGTGCGCGCGCGCGTTCCCCACCGCCAACAACCTCGCGCGACACAACAGGATTGTGAGTCACACATGTTTCAGGCGCACATACGCACGCTCACCGGCGAGCGGCCGTACCGCTGCTCGCAGTGCGCGCGCGCGTTCCCCACCGCCAACAACCTCGCGCGACACAACAGGATTGTGAGTCACACATGTTTCAGGCGCACATACGCACGCTCACCGGCGAGCGGCCGTACCGCTGCTCGCAGTGCGCGCGCGCGTTCCCCACCGCCAACAACCTCGCGCGACACAACAGGATTGTGAGTCACACATGTTTCAGGCGCACATACGCACGCTCACCGGCGAGCGGCCGTACCGCTGCTCGCAGTGCGCGCGCGCGTTCCCCACCGCCAACAACCTCGCGCGACACAACAGGATTGTGAGTCACACATGTTTCAGGCGCACATACGCACGCTCACCGGCGAGCGGCCGTACCGCTGCTCGCAGTGCGCGCGCGCGTTCCCCACCGCCAACAACCTCGCGCGACACAACAGGATTGTGAGTCACACATGTTTCAGGCGCACATACGCACGCACACCGGCGAGCGGCCGTACCGCTGCTCGCAGTGCGCGCGCGCGTTCCCCACCGCCAACAACCTCGCGCGACACAACAGGATTGTGAGTCACACATGTTTCAGGCGCACATACGCACGCTCACCGGCGAGCGGCCGTACCGCTGCTCGCAGTGCGCGCGCGCGTTCCCCACCGCCAACAACCTCGCGCGACACAACAGGATTGTGAGTCACACATGTTTCAGGCGCACATACGCACGCTCACCGGCGAGCGGCCGTACCGCTGCTCGCAGTGCGCGCGCGCGTTCCCCACCGCCAACAACCTCGCGCGACACAACAGGATTGTGAGTCACACATGTTTCAGGCGCACATACGCACGCTCACCGGCGAGCGGCCGTACCGCTGCTCGCAGTGCGCGCGCGCGTTCCCCACCGCCAACAACCTCGCGCGACACAACAGGATTGTGAGTCACACATGTTTCAGGCGCACATACGCACGCTCACCGGCGAGCGGCCGTACCGCTGCTCGCAGTGCGCGCGCGCGTTCCCCACCGCCAACAACCTCGCGCGACACAACAGGATTGTGAGTCACACATGTTTCAGGCGCACATACGCACGCACACCGGCGAGCGGCCGTACCGCTGCTCGCAGTGCGCGCGCGCGTTCCCCACCGCCAACAACCTCGCGCGACACAACAGGATTGTGAGTCACACATGTTTCAGGCGCACATACGCACGCTCACCGGCGAGCGGCCGTACCGCTGCTCGCAGTGCGCGCGCGCGTTCCCCACCGCCAACAACCTCGCGCGACACAACAGGATTGTGAGTCACACATGTTTCAGGCGCACATACGCACGCACACCGGCGAGCGGCCGTACCGCTGCTCGCAGTGCGCGCGCGCGTTCCCCACCGCCAACAACCTCGCGCGACACAACAGGATTGTGAGTCACACATGTTTCAGGCGCACATACGCACGCTCACCGGCGAGCGGCCGTACCGCTGCTCGCAGTGCGCGCGCGCGTTCCCCACCGCCAACAACCTCGCGCGACACAACAGGATTGTGAGTCACACATGTTTCAGGCGCACATACGCACGCACACCGGCGAGCGGCCGTACCGCTGCTCGCAGTGCGCGCGCGCGTTCCCCACCGCCAACAACCTCGCGCGACACAACAGGATTGTGAGTCACACATGTTTCAGGCGCACATACGCACGCTCACCGGCGAGCGGCCGTACCGCTGCTCGCAGTGCGCGCGCGCGTTCCCCACCGCCAACAACCTCGCGCGACACAACAGGATTGTGAGTCACACATGTTTCAGGCGCACATACGCACGCACACCGGCGAGCGGCCGTACCGCTGCTCGCAGTGCGCGCGCGCGTTCCCCACCGCCAACAACCTCGCGCGACACAACAGGATTGTGAGTCACACATGTTTCAGGCGCACATACTCACGCTCACCGGCGAGCGGCCGTACCGCTGCTCGCAGTGCGCGCGCGCGTTCCCCACCGCCAACAACCTCGCGCGACACAACAGGATTGTGAGTCACACATGTTTCAGGCGCACATACGCACGCTCACCGGCGAGCGGCCGTACCGCTGCTCGCAGTGCGCGCGCGCGTTCCCCACCGCCAACAACCTCGCGCGACACAACAGGATTGTTAGTCACACATGTTTCAGGCGCACATACGCACGCTCACCGGCGAGCGGCCGTACCGCTGCTCGCAGTGCGCGCGCGCGTTCCCCACCGCCAACAACCTCGCGCGACACAACAGGATTGTGAGTCACACATGTTTCAGGCGCACATACGCACGCTCACCGGCGAGCGGCCGTACCGCTGCTCGCAGTGCGCGCGCGCGTTCCCCACCGCCAACAACCTCGCGCGACACAACAGGATTGTGAGTCACACATGTTTCAGGCGCACATACGCACGCACACCGGCGAGCGGCCGTACCGCTGCTCGCAGTGCGCGCGCGCGTTCCCCACCGCCAACAACCTCGCGCGACACAACAGGATTGTGAGTCACACATGTTTCAGGCGCACATACGCACGCTCACCGGCGAGCGGCCGTACCGCTGCTCGCAGTGCGCGCGCGCGTTCCCCACCGCCAACAACCTCGCGCGACACAACAGGATTGTGAGTCACACATGTTTCAGGCGCACATACGCACGCTCACCGGCGAGCGGCCGTACCGCTGCTCGCAGTGCGCGCGCGCGTTCCCCACCGCCAACAACCTCGCGCGACACAACAGGATTGTGAGTCACACATGTTTCAGGCGCACATACGCACGCACACCGGCGAGCGGCCGTACCGCTGCTCGCAGTGCGCGCGCGCGTTCCCCACCGCCAACAACCTCGCGCGACACAACAGGATTGTGAGTCACACATGTTTCAGGCGCACATACGCACGCTCACCGGCGAGCGGCCGTACCGCTGCTCGCAGTGCGCGCGCGCGTTCCCCACCGCCAACAACCTCGCGCGACACAACAGGATTGTGAGTCACACATGTTTCAGGCGCACATACGCACGCTCACCGGCGAGCGGCCGTACCGCTGCTCGCAGTGCGCGCGCGCGTTCCCCACCGCCAACAACCTCGCGCGACACAACAGGATTGTGAGTCACACATGTTTCAGGCGCACATACGCACGCTCACCGGCGAGCGGCCGTACCGCTGCTCGCAGTGCGCGCGCGCGTTCCCCACCGCCAACAACCTCGCGCGACACAACAGGATTGTGAGTCACACATGTTTCAGGCGCACATACGCACGCTCACCGGCGAGCGGCCGTACCGCTGCTCGCAGTGCGCGCGCGCGTTCCCCACCGCCAACAACCTCGCGCGACACAACAGGATTGTGAGTCACACATGTTTCAGGCGCACATACGCACGCACACCGGCGAGCGGCCGTACCGCTGCTCGCAGTGCGCGCGCGCGTTCCCCACCGCCAACAACCTCGCGCGACACAACAGGATTGTGAGTCACACATGTTTCAGGCGCACATACGCACGCTCACCGGCGAGCGGCCGTACCGCTGCTCGCAGTGCGCGCGCGCGTTCCCCACCGCCAACAACCTCGCGCGACACAACAGGATTGTGAGTCACACATGTTTCAGGCGCACATACGCACGCTCACCGGCGAGCGGCCGTACCGCTGCTCGCAGTGCGCGCGCGCGTTCCCCACCGCCAACAACCTCGCGCGACACAACAGGATTGTGAGTCACACATGTTTCAGGCGCACATACGCACGCTCACCGGCGAGCGGCCGTACCGCTGCTCGCAGTGCGCGCGCGCGTTCCCCACCGCCAACAACCTCGCGCGACACAACAGGATTGTGAGTCACACATGTTTCAGGCGCACATACGCACGCACACCGGCGAGCGGCCGTACCGCTGCTCGCAGTGCGCGCGCGCGTTCCCCACCGCCAACAACCTCGCGCGACACAACAGGATTGTGAGTCACACATGTTTCAGGCGCACATACGCACGCACACCGGCGAGCGGCCGTACCGCTGCTCGCAGTGCGCGCGCGCGTTCCCCACCGCCAACAACCTCGCGCGACACAACAGGATTGTGAGTCACACATGTTTCAGGCGCACATACGCACGCTCACCGGCGAGCGGCCGTACCGCTGCTCGCAGTGCGCGCGCGCGTTCCCCACCGCCAACAACCTCGCGCGACACAACAGGATTGTGAGTCACACATGTTTCAGGCGCACATACGCACGCTCACCGGCGAGCGGCCGTACCGCTGCTCGCAGTGCGCGCGCGCGTTCCCCACCGCCAACAACCTCGCGCGACACAACAGGATTGTGAGTCACACATGTTTCAGGCGCACATACGCACGCACACCGGCGAGCGGCCGTACCGCTGCTCGCAGTGCGCGCGCGCGTTCCCCACCGCCAACAACCTCGCGCGACACAACAGGATTGTGAGTCACACATGTTTCAGGCGCACATACGCACGCTCACCGGCGAGCGGCCGTACCGCTGCTCGCAGTGCGCGCGCGCGTTCCCCACCGCCAACAACCTCGCGCGACACAACAGGATTGTGAGTCACACATGTTTCAGGCGCACATACGCACGCACACCGGCGAGCGGCCGTACCGCTGCTCGCAGTGCGCGCGCGCGTTCCCCACCGCCAACAACCTCGCGCGACACAACAGGATTGTGAGTCACACATGTTTCAGGCGCACATACGCACGCTCACCGGCGAGCGGCCGTACCGCTGCTCGCAGTGCGCGCGCGCGTTCCCCACCGCCAACAACCTCGCGCGACACAACAGGATTGTGAGTCACACATGTTTCAGGCGCACATACGCACGCTCACCGGCGAGCGGCCGTACCGCTGCTCGCAGTGCGCGCGCGCGTTCCCCACCGCCAACAACCTCGCGCGACACAACAGGATTGTGAGTCACACATGTTTCAGGCGCACATACGCACGCTCACCGGCGAGCGGCCGTACCGCTGCTCGCAGTGCGCGCGCGCGTTCCCCACCGCCAACAACCTCGCGCGACACAACAGGATTGTGAGTCACACATGTTTCAGGCGCACATACGCACGCTCACCGGCGAGCGGCCGTACCGCTGCTCGCAGTGCGCGCGCGCGTTCCCCACCGCCAACAACCTCGCGCGACACAACAGGATTGTGAGTCACACATGTTTCAGGCGCACATACGCACGCACACCGGCGAGCGGCCGTACCGCTGCTCGCAGTGCGCGCGCGCGTTCCCCACCGCCAACAACCTCGCGCGACACAACAGGATTGTGAGTCACACATGTTTCAGGCGCACATACGCACGCTCACCGGCGAGCGGCCGTACCGCTGCTCGCAGTGCGCGCGCGCGTTCCCCACCGCCAACAACCTCGCGCGACACAACAGGATTGTGAGTCACACATGTTTCAGGCGCACATACGCACGCACACCGGCGAGCGGCCGTACCGCTGCTCGCAGTGCGCGCGCGCGTTCCCCACCGCCAACAACCTCGCGCGACACAACAGGATTGTGAGTCACACATGTTTCAGGCGCACATACGCACGCTCACCGGCGAGCGGCCGTACCGCTGCTCGCAGTGCGCGCGCGCGTTCCCCACCGCCAACAACCTCGCGCGACACAACAGGATTGTGAGTCACACATGTTTCAGGCGCACATACGCACGCACACCGGCGAGCGGCCGTACCGCTGCTCGCAGTGCGCGCGCGCGTTCCCCACCGCCAACAACCTCGCGCGACACAACAGGATTGTGAGTCACACATGTTTCAGGCGCACATACGCACGCTCACCGGCGAGCGGCCGTACCGCTGCTCGCAGTGCGCGCGCGCGTTCCCCACCGCCAACAACCTCGCGCGACACAACAGGATTGTGAGTCACACATGTTTCAGGCGCACATACGCACGCACACCGGCGAGCGGCCGTACCGCTGCTCGCAGTGCGCGCGCGCGTTCCCCACCGCCAACAACCTCGCGCGACACAACAGGATTGTGAGTCACACATGTTTCAGGCGCACATACGCACGCTCACCGGCGAGCGGCCGTACCGCTGCTCGCAGTGCGCGCGCGCGTTCCCCACCGCCAACAACCTCGCGCGACACAACAGGATTGTGAGTCACACATGTTTCAGGCGCACATACGCACGCACACCGGCGAGCGGCCGTACCGCTGCTCGCAGTGCGCGCGCGCGTTCCCCACCGCCAACAACCTCGCGCGACACAACAGGATTGTGAGTCACACATGTTTCAGGCGCACATACGCACGCTCACCGGCGAGCGGCCGTACCGCTGCTCGCAGTGCGCGCGCGCGTTCCCCACCGCCAACAACCTCGCGCGACACAACAGGATTGTGAGTCACACATGTTTCAGGCGCACATACGCACGCTCACCGGCGAGCGGCCGTACCGCTGCTCGCAGTGCGCGCGCGCGTTCCCCACCGCCAACAACCTCGCGCGACACAACAGGATTGTGAGTCACACATGTTTCAGGCGCACATACGCACGCTCACCGGCGAGCGGCCGTACCGCTGCTCGCAGTGCGCGCGCGCGTTCCCCACCGCCAACAACCTCGCGCGACACAACAGGATTGTGAGTCACACATGTTTCAGGCGCACATACGCACGCTCACCGGCGAGCGGCCGTACCGCTGCTCGCAGTGCGCGCGCGCGTTCCCCACCGCCAACAACCTCGCGCGACACAACAGGATTGTGAGTCACACATGTTTCAGGCGCACATACGCACGCACACCGGCGAGCGGCCGTACCGCTGCTCGCAGTGCGCGCGCGCGTTCCCCACCGCCAACAACCTCGCGCGACACAACAGGATTGTGAGTCACACATGTTTCAGGCGCACATACGCACGCTCACCGGCGAGCGGCCGTACCGCTGCTCGCAGTGCGCGCGCGCGTTCCCCACCGCCAACAACCTCGCGCGACACAACAGGATTGTGAGTCACACATGTTTCAGGCGCACATACGCACGCTCACCGGCGAGCGGCCGTACCGCTGCTCGCAGTGCGCGCGCGCGTTCCCCACCGCCAACAACCTCGCGCGACACAACAGGATTGTGAGTCACACATGTTTCAGGCGCACATACGCACGCTCACCGGCGAGCGGCCGTACCGCTGCTCGCAGTGCGCGCGCGCGTTCCCCACCGCTTATAACCTCGCGCGACACAACAGGATTGTGAGTCACACATGTTTCAGGCGCACATACGCACGCACACCGGCGAGCGGCCGTACCGCTGCTCGCAGTGCGCGCGCGCGTTCCCCACCGCCAACAACCTCGCGCGACACAACAGGATTGTGAGTCACACATGTTTCAGGCGCACATACGCACGCTCACCGGCGAGCGGCCGTACCGCTGCTCGCAGTGCGCGCGCGCGTTCCCCACCGCCAACAACCTCGCGCGACACAACAGGATTGTGAGTCACACATGTTTCAGGCGCACATACGCACGCACACCGGCGAGCGGCCGTACCGCTGCTCGCAGTGCGCGCGCGCGTTCCCCACCGCCAACAACCTCGCGCGACACAACAGGATTGTGAGTCACACATGTTTCAGGCGCACATACGCACGCTCACCGGCGAGCGGCCGTACCGCTGCTCGCAGTGCGCGCGCGCGTTCCCCACCGCCAACAACCTCGCGCGACACAACAGGATTGTGAGTCACACATGTTTCAGGCGCACATACGCACGCTCACCGGCGAGCGGCCGTACCGCTGCTCGCAGTGCGCGCGCGCGTTCCCCACCGCCAACAACCTCGCGCGACACAACAGGATTGTGAGTCACACATGTTTCAGGCGCACATACGCACGCTCACCGGCGAGCGGCCGTACCGCTGCTCGCAGTGCGCGCGCGCGTTCCCCACCGCCAACAACCTCGCGCGACACAACAGGATTGTGAGTCACACATGTTTCAGGCGCACATACGCACGCTCACCGGCGAGCGGCCGTACCGCTGCTCGCAGTGCGCGCGCGCGTTCCCCACCGCCAACAACCTCGCGCGACACAACAGGATTGTGAGTCACACATGTTTCAGGCGCACATACGCACGCACACCGGCGAGCGGCCGTACCGCTGCTCGCAGTGCGCGCGCGCGTTCCCCACCGCCAACAACCTCGCGCGACACAACAGGATTGTGAGTCACACATGTTTCAGGCGCACATACGCACGCTCACCGGCGAGCGGCCGTACCGCTGCTCGCAGTGCGCGCGCGCGTTCCCCACCGCCAACAACCTCGCGCGACACAACAGGATTGTGAGTCACACATGTTTCAGGCGCACATACGCACGCACACCGGCGAGCGGCCGTACCGCTGCTCGCAGTGCGTGCGCGCGTTCCCCACCGCCAACAACCTCGCGCGACACAACAGGATTGTGAGTCACACATGTTTCAGGCGCACATACGCACGCTCACCGGCGAGCGGCCGTACCGCTGCTCGCAGTGCGCGCGCGCGTTCCCCACCGCCAACAACCTCGCGCGACACAACAGGATTGTGAGTCACACATGTTTCAGGCGCACATACGCACGCTCACCGGCGAGCGGCCGTACCGCTGCTCGCAGTGCGCGCGCGCGTTCCCCACCGCCAACAACCTCGCGCGACACAACAGGATTGTGAGTCACACATGTTTCAGGCGCACATACGCACGCTCACCGGCGAGCGGCCGTACCGCTGCTCGCAGTGCGCGCGCGCGTTCCCCACCGCCAACAACCTCGCGCGACACAACAGGATTGTGAGTCACACATGTTTCAGGCGCACATACGCACGCTCACCGGCGAGCGGCCGTACCGCTGCTCGCAGTGCGCGCGCGCGTTCCCCACCGCCAACAACCTCGCGCGACACAACAGGATTGTGAGTCACACATGTTTCAGGCGCACATACGCACGCTCACCGGCGAGCGGCCGTACCGCTGCTCGCAGTGCGCGCGCGCGTTCCCCACCGCCAACAACCTCGCGCGACACAACAGGATTGTGAGTCACACATGTTTCAGGCGCACATACGCACGCACACCGGCGAGCGGCCGTACCGCTGCTCGCAGTGCGCGCGCGCGTTCCCCACCGCCAACAACCTCGCGCGACACAACAGGATTGTGAGTCACACATGTTTCAGGCGCACATACGCACGCTCACCGGCGAGCGGCCGTACCGCTGCTCGCAGTGCGCGCGCGCGTTCCCCACCGCCAACAACCTCGCGCGACACAACAGGATTGTGAGTCACACATGTTTCAGGCGCACATACGCACGCTCACCGGCGAGCGGCCGTACCGCTGCTCGCAGTGCGCGCGCGCGTTCCCCACCGCCAACAACCTCGCGCGACACAACAGGATTGTGAGTCACACATGTTTCAGGCGCACATACGCACGCTCACCGGCGAGCGGCCGTACCGCTGCTCGCAGTGCGCGCGCGCGTTCCCCACCGCCAACAACCTCGCGCGACACAACAGGATTGTGAGTCACACATGTTTCAGGCGCACATACGCACGCTCACCGGCGAGCGGCCGTACCGCTGCTCGCAGTGCGCGCGCGCGTTCCCCACCGCCAACAACCTCGCGCGACACAACAGGATTGTGAGTCACACATGTTTCAGGCGCACATACGCACGCACACCGGCGAGCGGCCGTACCGCTGCTCGCAGTGCGCGCGCGCGTTCCCCACCGCCAACAACCTCGCGCGACACAACAGGATTGTGAGTCACACATGTTTCAGGCGCACATACGCACGCTCACCGGCGAGCGGCCGTACCGCTGCTCGCAGTGCGCGCGCGCGTTCCCCACCGCCAACAACCTCGCGCGACACAACAGGATTGTGAGTCACACATGTTTCAGGCGCACATACGCACGCACACCGGCGAGCGGCCGTACCGCTGCTCGCAGTGCGTGCGCGCGTTCCCCACCGCCAACAACCTCGCGCGACACAACAGGATTGTGAGTCACACATGTTTCAGGCGCACATACGCACGCTCACCGGCGAGCGGCCGTACCGCTGCTCGCAGTGCGCGCGCGCGTTCCCCACCGCCAACAACCTCGCGCGACACAACAGGATTGTGAGTCACACATGTTTCAGGCGCACATACGCACGCTCACCGGCGAGCGGCCGTACCGCTGCTCGCAGTGCGCGCGCGCGTTCCCCACCGCCAACAACCTCGCGCGACACAACAGGATTGTGAGTCACACATGTTTCAGGCGCACATACGCACGCTCACCGGCGAGCGGCCGTACCGCTGCTCGCAGTGCGCGCGCGCGTTCCCCACCGCCAACAACCTCGCGCGACACAACAGGATTGTGAGTCACACATGTTTCAGGCGCACATACGCACGCTCACCGGCGAGCGGCCGTACCGCTGCTCGCAGTGCGCGCGCGCGTTCCCCACCGCCAACAACCTCGCGCGACACAACAGGATTGTGAGTCACACATGTTTCAGGCGCACATACGCACGCTCACCGGCGAGCGGCCGTACCGCTGCTCGCAGTGCGCGCGCGCGTTCCCCACCGCCAACAACCTCGCGCGACACAACAGGATTGTGAGTCACACATGTTTCAGGCGCACATACGCACGCACACCGGCGAGCGGCCGTACCGCTGCTCGCAGTGCGCGCGCGCGTTCCCCACCGCCAACAACCTCGCGCGACACAACAGGATTGTGAGTCACACATGTTTCAGGCGCACATACGCACGCTCACCGGCGAGCGGCCGTACCGCTGCTCGCAGTGCGCGCGCGCGTTCCCCACCGCCAACAACCTCGCGCGACACAACAGGATTGTGAGTCACACATGTTTCAGGCGCACATACGCACGCTCACCGGCGAGCGGCCGTACCGCTGCTCGCAGTGCGCGCGCGCGTTCCCCACCGCCAACAACCTCGCGCGACACAACAGGATTGTGAGTCACACATGTTTCAGGCGCACATACGCACGCTCACCGGCGAGCGGCCGTACCGCTGCTCGCAGTGCGCGCGCGCGTTCCCCACCGCCAACAACCTCGCGCGACACAACAGGATTGTGAGTCACACATGTTTCAGGCGCACATACGCACGCACACCGGCGAGCGGCCGTACCGCTGCTCGCAGTGCGCGCGCGCGTTCCCCACCGCCAACAACCTCGCGCGACACAACAGGATTGTGAGTCACACATGTTTCAGGCGCACATACGCACGCTCACCGGCGAGCGGCCGTACCGCTGCTCGCAGTGCGCGCGCGCGTTCCCCACCGCCAACAACCTCGCGCGACACAACAGGATTGTGAGTCACACATGTTTCAGGCGCACATACGCACGCACACCGGCGAGCGGCCGTACCGCTGCTCGCAGTGCGCGCGCGCGTTCCCCACCGCCAACAACCTCGCGCGACACAACAGGATTGTGAGTCACACATGTTTCAGGCGCACATACGCACGCACACCGGCGAGCGGCCGTACCGCTGCTCGCAGTGCGCGCGCGCGTTCTCCACCGCCAACAACCTCGCGCGACACAACAGGATTGTGAGTCACACATGTTTCAGGCGCACATACGCACGCACACCGGCGAGCGGCCGTACCGCTGCTCGCAGTGCGCGCGCGCGTTCCCCACCGCCAACAACCTCGCGCGACACAACAGGATTGTGAGTCACACATGTTTCAGGCGCACATACGCACGCACACCGGCGAGCGGCCGTACCGCTGCTCGCAGTGCGCGCGCGCGTTCCCCACCGCCAACAACCTTGCGCGACACAACAGGATTGTGAGTCACACATGTTTCAGGCGCACATACGCACGCACACCGGCGAGCGGCCGTACCGCTGCTCGCAGTGTGCGCGCGCGTTCCCCACCGCCAACAACCTTGCGCGACACAACAGGATTGTGAGTCACACATGTTTCAGGCGCACATACGCACGCTCACCGGCGAGCGGCCGTACCGCTGCTCGCAGTGCGCGCGCGCGTTCCCCACCGCCAACAACCTTGCGCGACACAACAGGATTGTGAGTCACACATGTTTCAGGCGCACATACGCACGCTCACCGGCGAGCGGCCGTACCGCTGCTCGCAGTGCGCGCGCGCGTTCCCCACCGCCAACAACCTCGCGCGACACAACAGGATTGTGAGTCACACTTTATATATTACCACCTGTAGATAGGTCCATTAAAAAAAAAAAACTGTTTATCTCTTTTTTTAAATTACATTATACCGATGAGGCTTAATCTCATTCTTTTGAGATTTTAGGTAGCCTAATCGAAATTTATAACTAGACACATTCATCGAGTCCTAGCGAATACCACCACGGTTAGTACGGTCAGCCCCACAAGGGGCTTACCACCTTTGTACCGTGTCGCATTAAACGTCATGTTAAACTGCCATATGAAGTTGTCAAACGAGTGAAAACGACAAGGTACTTAGGTGTTCAGCAACTTATGAGGCCGACTTTACAAGATGGCGTGCAGGCTGTGTTGCGGCGAGGTAAATTATCCATCTCATTCTAAGTGTTCTAATCAGCAATATTCCGCACTGTCTCAAGACGAGAGTTATTGGCCAGTGTATGTTGCCAGTGATGACATATGGCACTGAAACGTGGTCGCTTACTATGGGCCTCATAAGAAGGCTCAAAGTCACCCAAAGGGCAATGCAGAGGGCTATGTTGGGAGTTTCTCTGCGTGATCGCATCAGAAATGAGGCAATCCGCAACAGAACCAAGGTAACCAATATAGCCCTCCGAATCGCTAGACTTAAGTGGCAGTGGGCGGGGCACATTGCACGTAGAACCGATGGCCGTTGGGGCGGAAAGGTTCTCTCATGGCGACCACGTACCGGAAGGCGCAGCGTGGGTAGGCCCCCCACGAGGTGGACTGATGACCTGGTAAAGGTCGCGGGAGTCCGCTGGATGCGGTTGGCGCAGGACTGCTCATTGTGGCACTCTCTGGGGGAGGCCTATGTCCAGCAGTGGACTTCTTTCGGCTGATATGATGATGATGAATTAGAAAGCGACGGGTAGTATGTCTCGCCGCGACCCAGCTCGTGCGCCATCTTGTGCTAACCGGGCAGAAACAGAGGGCCTACAGCGAACGGTATTCGAAGTTTTCCCTCTCTGTTGTACTTAGGTACGAACTCTTAAGTATGACAGAGAGGGGAAACTTCGAATGCCTTTCGCGGTAGGCCCTCAGATGGTCTTGTAGCATTGCTTATGCTTACATCTTTGTCACCCATGTGTGTATATTGGTGACACGAAACATGACATGATACTTACGTGTGCATAGATGCTGGAAAGAAATAAACAAATATATTTAGCATATAAGAAAGACACAAGAAATTGCAGACATAATCATAAGATGATAAAAGCAAAAACGGCGTCCTGCAAAATTATATCCCTATCTCGCTCTATCTTATAACTTCGTACTGCTCATGCCGTCCGCCGCGCTCAGACGTCTGGCGTCAGTTTGTGTGTACTCCTCTATACTTATTATTTCTCTAAGTCATAGTTTACCGGCCCAGGGGTTCTTACAGACCAGCTTAGTAGTACCTAGTGCAGGAAAAACTTTTATAGAAATAAACACACTGCAAATACACACGATAGCAATTTATTATTTTTTTTTATTTTCTTCAATAACACTTTATGCACGTAACGCGAAACCACATAAAACTATTTCTAGGCTGAGTAAAACGTTAAAACAGGGTACAGTTGTCACGATAGTTTACAACTAGATTTTCCGAACACCTTCAGAGGCCGCACAGAAATGCGCTGGCTCACGCGCTATCCTGAACTCGACGAACGGAACCAGCATTGAAGGATCGCGTCTTAAAACTGGTACGGTGAAATAAACGGGATTGGGGTGAATGAAATGGATTGATGGATGGATAAATGGGTGAATGATCAAACTACTAGGGAATGCCGAAATAAACTACAGACGGTGGCGTACTACTTGCCTTACTGAATTTAGGGGAAAACAGGCGGCATGCGACTGATGGGAAACCTGTCAAGAGTTGAGACCTTCACACCGAGGTTCACTTGAGGTGAGGTAAAGCGTACAGACAAAGCCAAGGGTAAAAATCTAGTTGCACACCTTAAACACAAGTTTTTTTTAAATGAAATCCTAAGCTTTTCTAACTACGGATAGCTAATTGAACTTCTTCTTCTTCTGTGCCTGTTCCCACGTTAGGTGTGGTCGGCTCTCCTAATTAATCGGCGCCAAGTCGCTCGGTCTTGGGTTGTCGGGTCTGGTAATTGTTCCTTTTTCAAAAGCCGGGTCATGCTGGTGCACCATGTAGAAGGGGGGCGGCCTCTGCCTCTTTTACGTTCCGGGATGTTTAAGGCCTTTTTGACAACGTAGTCATCAGGTCGTCTCATGACGTGGCCATACCACCTAAGACGGCTTTCAGAAAGCTTTTCTGGTATTGGAGCAACTTTGAAACTGCCTCGAACATACTCGTTTCTGATTTTGTCATGCCTGGTTGCTCCCCCTGACCATCTTAGCATCTTCATTTTCGTCGTGTGTATTTTCTGTACATGCGTCTCTTTTACCGTCCAGCATTCTGCGCCGTACATTAGAGCCGGCCGAACTGCCGTTTTGTAAACCTTGCCCTTAGTGCGAATAGGCATTCGTCGCGGATAGCTAATTGAACACGTTCTTAAAAAAAAAGGTTAATAAAGGTTACAGCAACCGGGGTTACTCCCCCTTATTACTCTCCCCAGGCGAACATTGTTGAAAGGTACAACCAGGTGGTGCTTACCACGCTGAGCATTTTGGTGGCTGGGGATCAGCGTAGTTGGCCGATTCATTTACCTCGGGTGGCTTTGTACTTGAACTCGTGCATTAACCTGGCGACTTCTTACACACCGAATTTCTTGATGTACGGTCGTGAGGTGGTGGTTGATCGGCAGCGTGTCGATGACCAGATTGAGGACCAACAGGTGGGACTCAGTCGGGCCGAACGCGCTGCAAATCTCCTCACCTTACGTGAAGTATACGCAAAGGTGGCTGATTCGATGGTTTTGGCGTTCCACCGTAACGCCAGGAAATTCAACGAGAACCGGAAGACGGTGAGGCTTGCTGATGATGGCAGATTGTCTGGCGCAGGAACTTTCAACGTGGCACGACTGACGCGTACAGAGGTGGAAAGTTTGCGGCGCGATTTGTTCAGTGTCGTGTGCTTAGGCGTATCTCCCCGCAGGTGTACGAGTTGGCTGACACAGATACTGCACACGTCGGTACTTATCACATCAAAGATGGCAAAGTGCCTAAGCAGCAAAAAGCCACAACACGATAAAAAAAAAAAAAGATATCTTAAAATGACAAGTAGGTTGGAGAGGTATTATTTTTCCAAATTCAAATTGACGCGTTTGTCCGTTTTTCCCTCATTAGTTATTTTATTAGGCTGTTTATTTGTCTTGGTTTGTTTATTTTTTATGGTTTAAGCCGCTTAGTGCTAGATAGGGGTGGCTTATCAACTAATTTAAGGTACCTGTAAATCTACGGCGTGCGTTTGACCTTTTTTTTTAACACGTAGGCCTTTGGGTCAGATTCTAGGCACGTAATTTCGCCGAAGGTCGGACTTAGCTTGCGGCGATTGTTTGAAGTTAGGGCGCGTAAGTGTGTACCGTGCCATCGTAATAATGTACCAACAATTAGTATTGCTGTGTTGTAGGTTAGTGATTTAATTGTTTCCTGTTGTTTGGTGTGTTTAGGTTAGTTTAAGATAAGTTGATCCCGGTTACGACATATCTCGACTTTGTGTGAAGCTTCCACAGTCTTGCCTGGTTATTCCATGTATATCCTTGTCTGTAGCATTCACGCTAGACAACTGGATGGTATCACCCCGTCGGGGATTTGATAACCTGTTTTACCGCACTCTTTGCAGTGTCGGTATTTCTTTGCTGGCTGTACCGAACAAAGTTTGCGGTGTGACGCACCTGTTCCTCCCTTAGCGCGTGGTAAGTTGGTGGTGGTGTGCCAATCGCATAGGTGAGACTCTTGCTTTAGTGCTTTTCCCGGATTGGACCTTTTTCCCGGATTTTGAATTTCTGCCGCTCCTTTGGATGTGGGCAGTGTATACGTCCTTACGTTAGGGATGTTAGGTTAGTGCTTGTGTTATTTTAGGTTATATGTAATTAGAGTTTAAATTTCTATATTTAAATAGCCTCGGGTGGTTCTCGGCTAGTAATTCTTCGTGGGACTACTAGTCGATTATCGACTTATTGTGTATTGTGTGTTGTCTTTAGGGTTAGTCAAGTGTTAGGTTAGGGTGTCGTTTCACAGAAGAGCACAGCACGGTGTTTTCAGTGCCTTATAAAGCCTATTTTGACGATTATACGTCAAAATAGTGGCGAGTTTGAGGAGACCTATCGTTGTTCTGTTTCGACGCCTGCAGGTGGCAGTCCAAAGCGGAAGCGGAAACAGGCCTGCCTAAGTATGACATTCAGGAAAATTCCATTTTACGTAGTTTGATTATAACTGAGACTACATTTCCACGTTAGTATATTCGTCATACAATTGATTCTGCTAAAAAAACTTACTACTTATAGATACTTTATTATTAAAACAGAACATTAAATTTACGGTTAGAGCATTTTACATGAAATGGAACGTAAACTTTCCGTCTAGTCTATACTTCCGTCATTCACGTCACGTCATTGTCAGACTGTCACCGTTACTCTGAAAATGGTTTCATAATTGCCTTTAATTATTATTTATCGTTTATTATCGTGTGCTACGAGTGCGCTGATCACTTGGACCTGCTGTTTTCTCATCTGGACCTTGATTTGCTTATTGACGATTGTAAGTCAATAATATTGTACCAAACTAGTAATAGGATACCAAACTGATGCACCTACTGCTTGAATAACTGTTTCATGTTCGTAATTGACTGTGATTCCTCGAATAAAATATATTATAACTCATAAATTGTCTTTATTATTTTAAATTTATTCGTTAAATAGGAATTGGCATATTATACATCAATATGTATGCATGCAGGTACAGGGAAAGTGTATATGTGTGTGTGAGTATTTCCGTTCACGCACACATGCGTACACGTGACGCACACATGCGTACACTTGACGCACACATATGAACTTACTAGAGCTAACTATTGGGCTGTTGAAGTCGGATAAAAACTAGATGACGCGCGGCATGCAAAACCTTGACTGACGTCTCTATCTCTATATTATTCATAGTACTCTTTGCGGCACAGTTTGTAAGGACCGCCCACAGCGGCACAGTTTTCGTTGCGCTAGAATTGAGCGGACATAATGCTTCCATGTTATTTTTGTTCGTAGTTTATTTGCCATTCGTTGTTAATAACAAAATGTTATTTCGTTTATGTGGCGGACATGAAAATAATGCTGAAATGACCGCCATTTTCAATGTATCGCGAGTCAAATGAGCTACGTCAGTCAATGTTGCCATTTATACAGATTTATCTGTACTTACACAGATTTTTGTGAATTAATTCAGATATATTAGGGTTCCATAGTCAACAAAGAAGTATCCACTTAAACTTAATTAACGGTTGTATCTCTGGCACAACCCGCTTCTTTAGAATTTTTGTATTCTGGAAGAAATAAAAGGCTTTTTACAAGCTTTATATTAACTTGCACTGTTTGTATGTATGTAAATAATATGTAAGTATGTAAGTTGTCCGTCAAAATTTGCAATCGATTTTTCAGTCACTTCCCGTTATCCAATTGAGCTGAAATTTTGCAAGCATATGTATATCGCGTGACAATGCAATATTATGATGACTTGGAGCTGATCTGATGCCGGAGCTGGAAGGTGGTCATAGGAACTCCGCAATAAAACGACACAACCCCATTGAGTTTGGACTCGTTAGAATCGTCTCAATGAGTAGTTGATGATGGTATGCAGAAAAGTATAGTCGGCAATAGGTAAAAGCTTGTACCAAAAATGATTTTTTTGACAAAAACTTATTTTATATTTTTATTTATGTATGTTAAGTTCACAGTTGCGCTTTATTTCGGCAGGTGCACCTGGGACAGCGGCAGTACTCGCGCTGCGCCGTGTGCCGCCGTTGGCTGTCGTCGCCGGCGGCGGCGCGGGCGCACGCTCGCCTCGTGCACGGGGACAGGCTGTAGCGCGCCGGGTGATCAGTGACACTTACAGTGCTACACGAGCCAAAGCTACTTCCACTAGTTTGACCATGATTCATGATGCTAATGATATTTTTGAATACTATACTGGAAAAAGAACTTGTTTTACTTGTTACTAGAGACCTACTCACACGGCTCCGCTCGTATAACAGAGTATCATGGACATAGGATACTCTGGACAGGCTATACGTGATGCCACAACGAGGGACGGAAAGGCTCCTATGCAGGTAAATTAAAAACTGGTCTTAAAATGGCTGATGGCTTACCATAAACAACCTACTTAATTTGGACGGGTGGTTTGTTGGGCACAACTTCATATCATATCATTTATTTGCATTGATCATACATCGTCATAAAATACACATGTCAAATATAATATATATAGGTATAAATTCACATATTCATACTTAATCGGTTGTGCCCAACAAAAAAAAGTGGAACTATGACAAGGACAACGAATGATCTCTCTTTATGTCACACTTATTGCGTTATCGTGCTCGCTCGTGGTATTATTATTACCATAGCCTGTCCAGAGTATCCTATGTCCATGCCGAGTCCAGGCGGAGTTATGCGATAAAATATAGGAAGATATTTAAGCTCAATTTACACATGCAAGTTTAACTACATTGCGGGGTTTGATAGATCAATTGAACTCAGCATACCTCGGTAACCTGCAATGTAATGACCCTTCGCAATTTTTTGCATGTGTAAGAGACGCTATAGATTGGATGGCCTATATACTAATGATAGAATTGTGTGAAATCGGGTGAATATTGCCTCTGCTCCCTCCGTACATACCAATTTACTCCTCGTGCATGACAGGCTGTAGCGCTCCAGGTGAGCAGTGACACATCGGACAGTAGTCGGTGAGGCTCGTGCACGGGGACAGACTGTAGCGCGCCGGGTAGCCAGTGACGTGCTACGTTACAGCGGCAGTGTTGTACACGAGCCGATAGTCGAGTTCATGGCACAAGTTTGCAGGGATTGTAACCGGTTACAAATTTACCGGTTACAGAACCGGTTAATTGATTAGGTTCCGTTCGAACTATTTGATTTGGGAGCCTTATTTCGGAGCGCTCTCTAACCGTTCACTCCGTGCTGCGAAACGGGATCAATGACCGCCGCTTCGTTGCGGGGCGCTGCGTAGGTACCTAGCTACAGTGTAGCTACCTACTCTGTTTATTCGATGAATTCGTTCGTGTTCCGCCGATGCTGACGCCCTAGTTTTCTGCTCGCCGCTCCTACTTTCGACGATAAAAATATTGAAATAAAATTTTCACACCTCTCATTCAGAAAAGTAAGTTTTGGTCCCCGAAGCAAAATGCTACTTTTCTGTTCAAGCTACTTTTTTAATTTATTCATTGGCTTGTAGCATTTACTCGTACGCGATGTGCCAAAAGATTCTTAATAAAATAATCGACTTAATAAGTAATTTTTTGTTTGTTTTTTTTTGTTCTTTTTGTTTGTTTTTTCTTGTTTTGTTTTGTTCTTTTTTTAGTTTTGTTTGTTTTTTTTGTTTCGATTGTTTTTTTGTTTCGTTTTTCTTGTTTTTTTGTTATTTTTTGTATTTTTGTTATTTTTTGTTTCGTTTGTTCGCTGTTTTTAGGAATTTTGTTTTTTGGTGTTTTTTGTTGTTTTTTTTTTATTTTTGTTCGTTTTTTTTGTTTTTTTTTTTAGTTATGGTTCATTTTTAGTTTTTTTTTATTTTGTTTGTTTGTTCGTTTTTTAGTTTGTTTTTTGTACATTTTTTTTTGCATTTTTTGTTTTTTTTTTTGTTTTTTTGTTGTTTTTTTTTGTTTCGTTTGTTGTTTTTGTTCGCTTTTTTTAGGATATTTTTTTTTGTTTTTTTAGTTTTTTTTGGTTTTTTTAGTTATGGTTCATTTTAAGTTTTTTTGTTTCGATGGATTTTTTGTTAGTTTTTTTTTTGTATTTTTTCGTTTTTGTTGTATTGTTCTGTTTTTGCTTTGTTTTTGTTTATTATTTAGTTTTTTTTTGATTTTTGATGTTTTTTTTGTATTTACTGTTGTTTTTTTTTGTTTTTTGGTGTTTTTATTGTTTTATTTTTGTTCTATTTTTTTGGTTAATTTTTTTTTGTTGTTCGTTTTTTTGTTTTTTTTTCGTTCCTTGTTTCGTTATTTTTTTCGTGTTTGTTGTTTTTTTGTTCTTTTTTGTTTTGCTTTTCTTTTGTTTTTGTTTTGTTTGTTAGTTTTTTGCTGTTTTAGTTTTTTTTGTTTTGTTTTTGTTTTGCTTTTCTTTGGTTTTTGTTTTGTTTGTAATTTTTTTGCTTTTTTGTTTTGTTTTTGTTTTTTTTTGTTTTTTTTTGCAAAGTATTTCCTCATAGTCGGTGTGAAAAGTTACATGTGTCACTCAGGAGCAAAATTATTTTCGTCTTGGGCGTTAACACTTGAATCCCTCAACACGCTCAGGATTCAATACACCGCCCTCGCAGTAAATATACTATTTTGCTCCCTTGTGACACAAATTACTATTGTACAGTGTACAGCGTAAACACGTACTCAAAATGGGCAGAACAAAGAGGAACTACATCTACCAATTTTATGATTATGATAGAAATTAGCACACATCAAAATGCCTAGTTGAAGGTTGTTGAACCAAAATAAAGGTAGGCAGGTAACTAACTTATACTTTTTTACAAAGTGACTTCAAAGGTTTAGGTAGGTGCCTATAGATAAAAACAAACGAAATGCCCCTTTTGTATGTTGTATGTAATGTATGTATCTAAGTATAACCTAGTTGAGACTGTTCGCAACCATCGGTATTCGATATTTGAATATTTTTCCATACATTACCTACATGTAATGTGCGTTATGTAGGTATATGATTTTGATTAGTAATAGAGTAAGTGACTATATTATAGTTATTTGTACACAAGTGAGCTAAATAGTATATTTACGGCGAGGGCGGTGTATTGAATCCTGAGCGTAGTGAGGGGTTCAAGTGTTAACGCCCAAGACAAAAATAATTTTGCTCCTGAGTAACACGTAACTTTTCACAACAACTATGAGGAAACATTTGCAAAAAATACAAAAAAAAAACAACAAAAAATAACAAAAAAATGAACAAAATAAAAGAAAAAATAACAAAAACAAAAAAACTAAAAAAAACAAACCAAAAGGAACAAAACCAAAAAAAAAAAGAAACAAACAAAACAGAAAAAAAAAAACAACAAAAAATCAAAAAAAGAACAAAAAAAACGAAACAAAAAAAAAATACAACGCATACAAAAAAAAACAGAAACAAAAACGAACAAAAAAGTAAAAAAAACAGCAAAAAAACCAAAACAAAAACAACAAAAACAAAAAACAACAAAAACAAAAAATAACAAAAAAAAACGAAACTAAAAAGCGAAACAAAAAACAAACGAAACTAAAATACAAAAAACGAAAAAAAAAAACAAAAATACAAAAAAAAAAGGCAAAAAATTTAAACAAAATCAAGCAACAAGAAAAAACAAAAACAAAAACCAAAAAAAAACGAACAAAACAAAAAAACTAAAAGAAAAACAAAAAAACAACAAAAACTAAAAAAAAAAAACAAATAAAAACAAAAACAAGAAAAAAACAAATAAAAGAACCAAAAAAGAACAAAACAAAAAAATATCCTTTATATATATATATATACGTACATTGCACGTAGAATCGATGGCCGTTGGGCGGAAAGGTTCTCGAGTGGCGACCACGTACCGGAAGGCGCGGCGTGGGTAGGGAGTCCGCTGGATGCGGGTGGCGCAGGACCGGTCATTTTGGCACTCTTTGGGGGAGGCCTATGTCCAGCAGTGGACGTCTTTCGGCTGATATGATGATGATGATATATATATACGTTTGTCGATTACGATGAAATTACAATCGATTATTTTATCAAGATTCTATTGGCACATTGCGTAAATGCTACAAGCCAATGAATAAATTAAAAAAGTAGCTTGAACAGAAAAGTAGCATTTTGCTCCCTCTCGTCGGGGACCAAAACTTACTTTTCTGAATGAGAGGTGTGAAAAAATATATAACTCATTATATTTTTTTGGTCCCTACTTACGTCACTAATGGCTCACTAATTCTTTGGATAAGTACCTACCTACCTACTACCTATGCACGTTAGGTTTGCGATAGGGCATTTTACCATTTTGTCGAACAAATTGGTGTAAAGCCCCTGCTAGACGGTCGCCAACACGCCCCTCCGACCGGGTGACCTTGGTCCGCACCGACCGTGTAGACAGTTGTTTGGAGCTAAATTTCTTAAGCCCCTGATAGACGGTCGCCAACACGCCCCTACGACCGGGCGACCTTGGTCCGCACCGACCGTGTAGACAGTTGTTTGGAGCTAAATTTCTTAAGCCCCTGATAGATAGTCGCCAACATGCCCCTCCGACCGGGCGACCTTGGTCCGCACCGACCGTGTAGACAGTTGTTTGGAGCTAAATTTCTTAAGCCCCTGATAGATGGTCGCCAACATGCCCCTCCGACCGGGCGACCTTGGTCCGCACCGACCGTGTAGACAGTTGTTTGGAGCTAAATTTCTTAAGCCCCTGATAGACGGTCGCCAACACGCCCCTTCGACCGGGCGACCTTGGTCCGCACCGACCGTGTAGACAGTTGTTTGGAGCTAAATTTCTTAAGCCCCTGATAGACGGTCACCAACACGCCCCTCCGACCGGGCGACCTTGTTCCGCACCAACCGTGTAGACAGTTGTTTGGAGCTAAATTTCATACTACAGCGGTCGGTGCCGACCAAGGTCGCTCGGTCGGAGTGGCGTGTTGGCGACCGTCTAGCAGGGGCTTAAGTACTCATACAATGTTTCGCGAATCATACTTGATGTTTTATGTAAGTCCTTACCTACCAGTGGCGGCGCGTGAAAATTTCCGATGGGCAACCCGGAACAAAATAAGTTATGAATGAGTTAAGAGTTTTTAACTATAGGCTTGCCTAAAAATAAATTTTAGGAAGGCCGGTGGGAATCGGCTTGGACGGGCGCTCCGCCACTATTACTTACTACAGTACAATGTCAATATATGAACAGTATAAATACTTAGGTAAATTTGGGTACTTACTTAGTAAAATCGAATCTAATACTAATAATTTAAATGCCTGCACCAAATGTTTATATTAGCCCAATGGTTGAATGGTAGAGAATGCCTTATGACATTAAGTCCGCCATTTACTTTTTTATATTGGGCAATAAAGTATAAATAAATAGTAATAATACTCAAGCGTCTATATATATAGCCAACTAATCCTGTATAAGCTTGCGACTCTAGCGAGCCAGCGAGCGGTCGTTCACCCGTACACGGAGAGAGCGCTCTCTAACCGGTAAATGGTACTTCGTTCCCTGTTTGCGCTCCGACATACGCTCCGGGGAGAGCGGTGTTCTTGCGAGCGTAACCTTTATTATGGGTTAGGCTCTCAAAATCTGGCTCTAACCGCTACGGCAAAATTAACCGGGTTACAATCCCTGCAAGTTTGGCCATCATTTATGAAGATAAAATAGTAAAATACTGGAAAAATAATTTCTTTTACTTATTTATCAATCAAAAAATCATAGTAGCATTTTGAATGAGTAATTTCAGCTCTATTATAATATTGCCGTTTTATAGTTTTTTCTTTGACTTTCCTCGGCCGTCCGCCACTACGTCTGGGAGCGCCTATAATACCTTCAAAATAATTTCTACCACTATTCTTCAAAAACTACTACGCCCGAACGGTATTTATTCCATATGGCAACATTTTTCCAAACGTCAGATCAATCAAATACTGAAAATGCACGAAAAAAGCTGAAAATCCGCGATATGAATCTCCCTTTTCATGAATAACAAGTTATATACATTCTTGTAATACTGATTTTTTACCGAAACATGAGATCGGTAAAAGCGGAAAATGGTCGGAAGGAAAGGTTGCTGGCTTGCCGGGTTTGTCTAGCTACTGAAGGAAAGTTAGTCAATATTCACGAAAATGGGCTATTCCAATCATTTGTGGAACTTCTAGGCACCACGGTAAGTTCCTCACGAGTTTAGCAGAGATATATCACTCACATGATTATGTGGAAGCGTTATTTCAGTTAAAAATTTAATGTTTTTAAAATTAAATGTTTACGAAAATAAACAATTATTACAATGTTACGCAGATCGATCTGGCCACTCAATAATAACAATAAGGCTAGTATTGTGTATACGCGACGACGACCATTTTTTATAATTATAAGTGTTTAAGACTCAAATTAAATATTTGTGCTAATCACACGAATATTTGGGATGAAATGATTACCTTTTTAATTCATTCCATAGATGTTTAAATTCCCAATTAATTCTGAAATTTTCTCATATGTCAATCAAAAAAGAAACTCTAAAATACTACAAGTGATTCCTTCATTACATAAGAACGGTATAAAAGTTTAGATAAATCGTCGGGTGACAAGCAAAACTTACTAAGTAACAAATACCTACTTAAATTAAAGGTCGTATCTCGATATCGACTACGTACCGAGATACGAGGTTTTGAAGAGCAGTGACAGTTTTGGTAGTGACTTTTGCTTGTCACCCGACGAAATAATCTGAATATCTTTTTAATGTCTCTTTTTTGGGGTCCTACCATTGAAATTTTTGCCACTGGGGATAAGTCATAAATAATCTTTTGTGCAATTGCACCCTGAGTTACTTTATGTAAGTATACTATGATGAGGATCCTGGGGTTATTAAGGTGGTTCGATTGCCATACTAAGCGTTATTTGACATTCGCAGGCTAACGGCGTGATATTTTAAGAAACTTATGTAACAAACTTTCATCAATTGGCTTCCCATTTGCGCCAAATTCCCCCTTTCCTAGAATAAACTTGTATAAACTAGATTAATTTGAGAAAAATAGTTTTCCCAAAATATCACGTGACAAACCAATTTCTCAAATTAATCTAGTTTATACAAGTTTATTCTAGGAAAGGGGCAATTTGGCGCAAATGGGAAGCCAATTTATGAAAGTTTGTTACATAAGTTTCTTAAAATATCACGCCGTTAGCCTACGAATGTCAAATAACGTTTTGTATGGCAATCGAACCACCTTAATATATTATTTTATTTTATTGAACCAAAACAAGGATTACACAGCATAATTTACAATAAAATTTGCGCCAAACTGCACAAAAGTTGTTGGCGAATATCACTCATTTACTTCTTTATCTACTGTGTAAGAGGGTCAATCAACTATTCCTTGTTGCTCGTTGCCATGGTTACATCTCCTGGGTCACCCTTTAAAACTATTATTTTATGGGGTTTAAATCCACGAAACACGTGTTTTTGTCATATTGGTAAACCCATTCCATGGTGGCGCATCTCCTTAGCATGATAGGATTCCAGTTTATATTATTTTTTCTAAGAAAGTCTGTGACTGTTGTCTCTTGGCTTACGGGGACAGAATAACAACAAGAAAAAGTTGATTGCCCATTCGTGTGCTCACCTGGGCCACAGGCAAACAATCGAGATTATTCAAATTTAATGATAGATATTTTAAAAAGCAGGCCTCTATGCACCATTTTATATTCAAGCACCTTGTGAATACATCAATCTAGTTTTAATGTTTCTTAGTCTTGGATGTTTTCTATAAATTTAAGTTTTTATTTCTATTAAATGTCGGGTGACAAGCAAAACTCACTAAGTAACAAATACCTACTTA
The DNA here is from genome assembly GCA_963854355.1 of Epinotia brunnichana. Taxonomy (NCBI): domain Eukaryota; kingdom Metazoa; phylum Arthropoda; class Insecta; order Lepidoptera; family Tortricidae; genus Epinotia; species Epinotia brunnichana. The sequence goes on along the minus strand of OY977961.1, from coordinate 17,418,553 downwards.
AATCAAAGGTCGTATCTCGATATCGATTACGTACCGAGATACGAGGTTTTGAAGAGCAATGACAGTTTTGGTAGTGACTTTTGCTTGTCACCCGACGATATATTGTTGTCTAGTACCCATAACACAAGCCTCTATTGAGCTTACATTTGCACAATGTGTATTATGAGTATAGTATCACACTAATAATATATATTCTTATTTATTTATGGACAAGGAAACTCATGGAAAAGTGAGTGGTTTTGGGTAGCTGTTGCACTCTTTATCTGCCGACAAGTGACATTATTAGACATGCTTAATCCAGTCCTCCACCATCTTCCCGATGTATTGTTTCTAGATGTCAGAAGCAGACGGGTTCCCGCAGCATGTGTGCGTATTCTGCCGGAGGCTCATGGCCAAGTTTGAGGAGTTCCGCACTCGCAGCCAACGGACACATGAGCTCCTGCAGCAGTTACAGAAACAATGTGCTGTGAGTTTAGTGCTTAGGAAATATTTAACTGCTGGTCCAAACTGGAGACAGTCTGAAGTGGGGGAAGGGGAGCCCTAGCACTGTATAGGAAAACAACCTTATTTCTTCACGTTCGGTTTATTACTGGCTCTTAGGACTAACACGTTACATTATATCGCCCTTACAACTATAGTACTTATGCATATCTCGCCACACCACCGGGGTTGCCAAAAAAAAGAAAAATAATATGATAAAATATTTTTTTTTTATATAAACAATATAACGCCAAAGTATATCTTATTCAATAAAGTTTGTTTAAAACATCATTTAGTTGTTTTTATTTTCATGACATATTACATAAGAACTTACAGTTCTTACACTTATGATAGTATTACATAACATAACAGAAACACAAGTACTGCGGTACACATTAAGTGTCCTTAATAAACAACTTAGTTCTATTAATATGGACAGTGTCCTCTTTTCCATTGATAGAGATTACAACATTGGGATTTTCTAATCTAATAACTTTGTACGGACCTTTGTATAACGTGTCGAGTTTGTTACCGGTTTCACTTTTCACTAACACGAGATCGTCTTTTTTATAGCTCACTGTGTTCACTTTTTCGTCGTAAGTACACTTCCTAAGTTGTTTACACTTTATCAAGTTTTCACGCGCATCTTTGTGTGCCGTTTGTAAACGATACCTTAATTGTAAACTATAATTACTAGGGTTATACAATGGTTCAACTGTACTTCTTACTCTACAGGGTAGTTCACATGTTTTGCCAAAGACGAGTTCGAATGGGGTGTACTTTGTTACTGTATGGACTGAGTTATTATATGTAAAACACCAGTATGGTAGCCAAAAACTCCACGTTTCTGGATATTTATTGCATTGTATTCTTAAATAAGCGCCTAAACTCTTGTGAGTATTTTCTAGGGAACCTATCGTTTCGTGGTGATATGATGTTGATTGGAGTTTATCAATTTTTAAGAGCTTACATACCTCAGTCATCGTAGACGAAATAAACTCGGTGCCCCGGTCCGTAACTATCGCCTTGGGTGGTCCATATCTTAGTATAAAATTATTAACTAAACTACGTGCTACACTTACCGTATCTTTATATCTAAGTGGATAAGCTTCTACGTACTTGCTCAGCTCACACTGAATAGTAAGTATATACTTATAATTTTCGTCGTCTTGATCGATTGGGCCAACTAAGTCTAGAAATACCTTATCAAATGCCGACGTGGCTGTAGTCGTCACTACCATCGGGTCCACTGTGTTTCGAGAGTGTTTGTATTTTTGACAAGACTCACACTTTCGAATGAATTCTCTTACATCTTTTTCTATAGATGGCCAATAGAACTTTCTTTTAATATTATTAACCATCCTACGTACCCCCGCGTGGCCACTTGTGGGTAGTAAATGGTAGTCACTTATAATGAATTCTTTTTCGTCATCATTTTGTATTCTCTTTACTCCTCTTAATACGTTTACGTGTGGTCCGGACCACTCTTTTTGACTATTTATCTCTTGTATCATTCGCTTGATAAAAAGCTCGTTTTCATCATTTTTAATAATACATATTTGTTTTAAGTTTATTTCTTTGCAATACTCGCTCAATCTGATTACAAATTCGACTCGCGTAAAGTGTAACCTGAAATCGAGATCTACATAAATTATATTTTTATCTTTGTCAAAACTGAAACATTCTTTTCTCCTAGATATTTGTCCTTTCTTCTCTAACTTCCTTAATTCCTCGCCTTTTATTAATATTATTTCTACCCCATTTTCTGGTATTCTTAATATCTCCACGACGCGCGGTTGATCAGGCCGCTCGTTGGTATCGATACTAGGAATATCATTTCTCTCACTTTCTCTCCTACTACTCTCTATTCTCTTAGCCTGCGCTCTCGTCATTATCATTATTTGATTATTCATCTCCTTCAACTCGTTTGAAGTAATTACTATGCGTGACAACGCATCTGCGCACACGTTATCTTTTCCTTTGACATAACAAACGTTAAAATCATATTCTTCTAACGCTAAACGGAATTTTAATAACCTACTTGACGGGTCCCTCATTCCGAAAAGATAAATAAGTGGTTTGTGATCTGTCATGATTGTAAATATTTTCCCAAAAAGATAGGGCCTAAAATATTTCACGCCCCAAACTGCCGCAAGTAATTCCTTTTGTATAATGGGATAGTTCTTTTCAGCTTTATTTAAAGGACGACTGGCGTAAGCTACTGGTCTCATATCATTGTTACACAATATCGCTGCTATGGATTTACCTGACGCGTCTGTTTGCAAAACAAATTGTTTGTCGTCGCTAAAATCTGGATATTGTAGTATAGGGGGTGAAACAAGTTTATTTTTCAAATATTCAAAGCTTTGATGACATTCTAATGTGAAATTAAAAGGTACATTCTGTTTACATAGATTTGTTAATGGTGCCGTTATTTCTGCGAAATTATTTATGAATTTTCTATAATAATTACAGAATGCAACAAAACGTTTTACTTCGTCAGCATTAGTGGGTGTTGGGTAATTTTTTACAACTTTGATTTTTTCTGGATCTGGCAGTACACCTTTTGCTGAAACTACGTGACCTAGGTACAAAAGTTCTGTCTTTAGGAATTGGCATTTGGTGGGATTTAATTTTAAATTCACTTGTCGCAGTCGTTCGAAAATGTCTAACAGATTTTTGTTATGAATGTCTAGATTTCGTCCGAATACTATAAGGTCATCAAGATATATAAAACATTTTTCTAAATTTAATCCAGACATTGCCACTGTCATTATTCTAGAGAAGCTACTACTGCTGGTGCGTAACCCCATTGGGAGTCTCTTCATGGAATACTGCCCCGAACTTGTTGTGAAACTTGTATATTTACGACAATCTGGAGTAAGTTTAACCTGATAATATGACTGGCTGAGGTCTAAATGTGAAAAATATATTGCGCCAGACAAGGAATCCAAGATTTCGGTAATGTTAGGTAAAGGGAATTTGTCGTCTTCTAACTTTTCGTTTAACTTTCGGTAGTCGATAACTAATCTCCACTCTTTTTTATCTTTATTTTCTCCCTTTTTTGGTACTAATAAAATAGGGCTGGACCATTCGCTCCTACTTTCCTCAATTATGTCATTATCAATCATTTGCTTTATTTGTTTTTGTACCTCTTGTTGTTGACTTTTAGGTATTCTATACGGTTTTACATACACTGGACTACTATTCTCTTTTACCCTTATCGTATGTTCACACACAGAAGAGCTTGTTAGGTGGTCACCCGGTAAATGGAATATGTCTGCATACTTGGAACAAATGCTTTCTATAGTCCCACGCTCATTTAGTTGCAAGTGATCGAGTTTCAGTAACAATAACAACTCCTTCGCTCGAACGGAATTCGAGTCGCACTTGCTAAATAAGCACATGCTGTATTCGCTTAACAAAAACAATGTTGGTTGAAATATAGGTATTGTTACATCGCTGTCGCTTGTGTTAAGGATTTTAATAGGAATTATATTTTTGTCTGGTTTTACTATTAATCCGGCTAAAAGTACATTTTCCTGCAATTCTTGAGAGCATACCACACAGTCCTCCATAACCGGTTTATTCAATCTAATGTAATGTATAGATTCGCATCGAGCAGGAATCGTTATAAAATCATGGCTTACTTTTGTTGATCCGTAGATCGGCAATACTACTGATATTTCGAGATTTTTTAATGTCAACTGGAACGAATCTAAGTCAATATTAGCTTTAGTTCTTTTTAAGAAATCATATCCAATAATTCCATCTGATTTTATTGGTAAGTTATCAAAAATATGAAATTTATGCTCGATAGAATAGCCATCCTGGGTATGCAACGTAATGTATGTATATCCCAGTGAATGCAATGCACCTCCAATGCCATTCACTACATTGTTTTGACTATGAATCACGGCATGTTCCGATAAGGCTTCGGACTTTATCGCTGAAAGCGAAGCTCCCGAATCAATTAGCCAACAACATTGTTTATAAGGTGTGTCTATAAAAACATATCCGATATTTAAGTCAAAATTTAGTATGTGCTGTTTAGAGTGTTTGGGCACGAAAAAACTCACTTGTATTCGGCTGCGCACTTTCGCTGCTTGCGCCCGTAGTCGTAAACACTTGATGTCCCCTACTACGAGAATCTCGTCCGCGATTCGGCCGCGATCTCACATAGCTCCCACGGGACTGGAACCTGTTATATGTAGGCATGTTATAGTTACCTCGATACTGGTTCTGACTATTAAAATTACCTCTGTACTGCGGATGACCTCGACTCGAGAAGTTAGAATTACCTCTATATGGTCTATATCCCCGATATCCGTAGTTTGGGTTCTGATTCCTGTTGGAAGGCCTACCTCTGAAATTCAGCATTGTATTGGTCTGGGGTGGTGCAGATTCCTCATCTTGTGCAGCCCGCACGGCGTCCTTGAAGTCCGTGTAGTCCCGGGCCGCTATGATTGTACTGAGACGCCTATTTCGCAATCCATCGGCAAACTTCTTTATAGCTAGCTGCTCATTTATCGGTTTGAGCACCTCACAGGCGTTTTGGTTGTTATTGGCCTGTGAGATAGTCAAGTTTACAAAAATATCCTCTATCTCATTAGCATATTGTGAAATAGACATCTCACCCTGTGAAACATTGTTAAGCTGGATAAGCAATGCATTAGCTGACTTTATTGTCAGTAAATATTTTTTCATGTCCTCAATTAAATTTTCACAATTGGCATAATCTGTTTTTAATTTTAGTTTTGCAGATTTTGTCAATCTTGTGGCAATTACAAATTTTACAAGTAATTTTTTGCAATTCTCCGTTTGTAAACAATTATCGTACATAGCAATAGCGTCTATCAATTTATTTGTTACGTCTTCCGAACCGTCCATTTGAGGCAACAAAGTCGCCGCCGTTTTTAAGTCGAACTTGTCCATGGTAGTGGTTATCGTACAGTTACTCTTTGAACACTCTGATGTCGCGTTACATTTGTATGATAATATTTTCTTATAAATACATTCTATGTTATCTACTAAACTATCTATTATATATTCTGCGTATTCTGTTGCAAAATCTTTTTTTTCTAAGTTTACAATAATTATTTTGTAACGTTCATATAGACTCTCAGCTTTTTTGTACTTTTCTAATACATTCGAGGAATATTGGTTTCGTTTTTTCCCCAACTTCCTCAGAGATATTTGTATATCCCTTAATTCCTCAATTATGAGTTCTAAATCACACATTTAGAGTTATACATTAATCAACTAACATTTAAGGACACAATAAAAGGAAATTAAATCTACATTACTATACTAGCGCCGTTAAGAACTCCGTTTTTATTTTAGGACATACGCATTATGGTTGTATGAGTACGCTGCTAATGGTACCTCCTGGTCCTTGCTGCATGGTTAAGTTGCTGTTGCCGGCACCGCCTGCTCCTCGATCTCGTTCCGCTCACGGTCGCCGCGCCCCGACAACCTTAGGCGAATTCGTCGAAAAGCGTTGTCTCGTAGTTCATTTCTGACGAGCTCCCTGTGGCAGTTATTATACTTTCTGTATATGATATAGAGTAATCCTGCGCCACATACAGCAAGCACCACCGACAGAAGTATGTTGTTGATGCTCGTATGAGCCACTATCTCGGTCCCGGAATCGTTTGTGCTGCCGTGCTGGTTTACTATAACCTCCTTATTGTCGCACACACATTTGGAGCACTCCTTTCCCATTTTTGCAATTTATTAGTTTGCACACTTGAACAGGAACAAGACGAAACACCGTCGCACGAAAGTCGAGTCGCGATTGCATCATGACCTTTCTTTGTTGCAAAAGTCCTTAGTCAGTCAATCGCGCTTGGCAAGGTCGCCATCTGAAGAGGGGGAAGGGGAGCCCTAGCACTGTATAGGAAAACAACCTTATTTCTTCACGTTCGGTTTATTACTGGCTCTTAGGACTAACACGTTACATTATATCGCCCTTACAACTTATGCATATCTCGCCACAACAGTTTGCTATACAGAGACCAGTGGAAGATGTTACAGGAGGCCTACGGCAAGAGGCACATTGAGCTTAGAGATTTTCCGTGATAACTTCATTAACAAATGAATACAATAGTTATGGTACCTTCACACTGGCCTGCGGATGTAAGGTGGCCATAGGAACTACCAAATTTTTCTACTTTGTTCTAAGGTGACGGGTAGAGAAAGCCATATAGCGCAGTGCACCTCATGTACTTTTTTTTGCAATAAATGTAGAATTAGAATGTTCCTACTCATCAGAATCTTCTTGTGCAAAAAAGTGCAGTCCCCAATAAAAGCTGTTATAATAATGAATAGATTAAGAGTCCGCAATAAGCTCGATTCTCCATACAAACGTAGTTACGCTCTCATTTTAAAACGACTAGCTAGTTTGCTCTGAAACTTTGTACTTAGAACGAGTTTTAGTACCATCCAGGCCTGTAATTAGTTTAAGTAAGCTTCAGATAACATAGTAAAAAAAATACAGCAAATTTGAGTTTTTCATACAAAACTTGTTTTTGTTGTATTTCGTTTGTTTTATAAACTGAAGCCATATAAATTAATTACAGACCTCATGTCATTGTATATGCAAAGTTTCGTTACAATCCAACACGTAGTTTTAAAATGAGAACGAAACTCCGTTTATATGGGAAGGTGTAATTCGGCCGAGCTTACTGCGGACTCATTTCGATTAGGTATGTGGTTCCTCAAAAGATATAGGCACAAATACGTAATTTTCGGTCACATAAAATATTTATTTTCAGGTTACAACAAGTTCCATTAGCAATATAGATCGTTCTTCCCACCACCTCACATGTCTCACAACTCAAACGAATAATCACATCATCGAATATGAGTACCAAGACACAGTCGTCAAGTGGGAAGTTGAAATCAAGCCGGATGATGAAGTAATCGTCAAGTATGAAGACTTTGATGATAATTTAGAAGAGGATATTGATTATAGTGAGGTAGAAATTAAGAAGCTACGGAGTAAGAGAAAGAGGAAGGTTGGGAAGGATGTTGCCAGAGAGAAGAAGTTACCTAAAGGTAGGTTTAGATAAAAATATAATTATATAGCTCAAACGGAAGTTTTACCTCTTCACAAATTAGGAAAGTTCTCCCGAAATTTTGATTTCGAAGTTCCCATACCTCAAAAACGGCTAAACTGATTGAATGAAAATATATTCAAATCGGACCATTCGTTTAGGAGCTACGATGCCACAGACAGACACACAGACACATCAAACTTATAACACCCCTCTTTTTGCGTTGGGGGTTAAAAACAGAAAGATAACTTAGCAACTGACTAAACCTAATATAGGCTTTCGGAAAGAAAGAGTATTATTAGAGATACAAGGCACAGTGGAACCCACTCATACTACTAGCTTGACTTTTGAAGTACCTCCACATTACAGAAGGTTGCACCTGTACGTCTAGCACAACTTGCTGCTAAGTCGTGTCGCGCGCGACTCCTGTCTCACTCGTATTGTGCAAATTAGAAAGAGGCGGGTAGATTCTCTCGACTCGCGTCGCGCTTGTTGTGTCAGTTGTGCTAGCCCCGCTGTAATAACAGCATTACAGATGTAGTGCATAATGGTTTCCCATAGTTTTTTCACGGAAACGTACGGACGTGTCTTGCTATTTCAGTCGGTCACTGTACAAAAAGTACTGAGGTTGACTGATGTAGCATGACAAATACGAACATTTCCGAGAAAATACGATGGGAACTGATTATTCACTACATCTGTACGAGTACTTGCTCTGTAGGTAAGGTAAATGTGCGAGTGCTCGACGCTGTACGAGTATATGGCAGGGGTACTCTATGTCAAAGTAACATGGGTTAAATTTGAATGAAGAGAAATCCTGTTTGTTCGAATTTAACCCATATTGCTTTGATATAAATTGCCCATGCCATATACTAGTGCCGCGTCGAGCACTCGGACGTTTATCTTATGTTGTATTGAGAGTGAGGGACTTTGTGTTTGTCTCTTGACATTCATCATCATCATCATATCAGCCGAAAGACGTCCACTGCTGGACATAGGCCTTACCCAAAGAGTGCCAAAATGACCGGTCCTGCGCCACCCGCATCCAGCGGACTCCCGCGACCTTTACCAGGTCATCAGTCCACCTTGTGCCTCGCCTTCCGGTACGTGGTCGCCACTCGAGAATCTTTCCGCCCCAACGGCCATCGGTTCTACGTGCAATGTGCCCCGCCCACTGCCACTTAAGTTTAGTGACTCCCTTGACATTGAAACGAGCGAATCCACAAATCATTAAAGGTTCGGCAATGCGCTTAGAGTTTCTCTGTAATAGTAAGCGTCCTTAGGCTACGGTGTTCACTTTCCAGTTTGCTTCTTCAACATCATTGTGGTATTATAAAGAACGAACTTCCGCCCCCCCATTTCACTCCCTTTAAGGATAACTTCCGGGATAGTTAAAACTATCTCCTTACCAGATTTCATCTCAATCAGTTCAGCGGCTTAACACATTGACTGCCAAGAATCACTATGCGTTATGCTCGTAGCTGATCCCGTGGTTTTCCTCGTATGTAGCGGAAAGCGACTACGGCGTAGGCGCACGCTAGACGAGTTCCTGGCAGTTAAAGTGTCAACCGCGAAAAGGTAACAGGCAGAGTTACTTTCGCATTTATTATATTGGTATCGATGATTAGATTTCATCGTATCAGCCGAAAGACGTCCACTGCTGGACATAGGCCTCCCCCAAAGAGTGCCAAAGTGACGGTCCTGCGCCACCCGCGTCCAGCGGACTCCCGCGACCCTTACCAGGTCATCAGTCCACCTTGTGGGGGGCCTACCCACGCTGCGTCTTCCAGTACGATACTTAATACACTCAAGAGCAAGAGTTTCGGGTCACCCTAAATTAAACAACCGCAATAGGTTTTTTAAATATTTGACACTAGGTCTTATTTACATAATATACTATTGTTCGTAATACCCAAATGTATTAGCAATTTCCGGGATCCTATCATAAAAATATCAACATCCAAAAATGACGATTTTTACGATATCTCGCTCCGTTAACGTTGTTTTTTTCATGGGTTTTTACGAGTCCGATTTAAACCAGGTAACGTGTTTTTTTTTACTATTTTATTTTATTGCACAACGTTGCACTATTTTTGGAAATATGACGGTATTTCACCGACCCGAAACTTTTGCTCTTGAGTGTAGTTAAGCAATTTACAGAAAAGAAAATCAAGAAGATGTTCGACAACGAAGCCGACTTCCCCGCCTTCGAGAGCAAGTACAACATGGAGATAGTCGTGCTCACGATGGAACAGCAGTTGGAGAACATGGCCGCCAGGAAGAACTCGTCTAACTACACCAACTCCCCGTACAAGTGCCAGCTGTGCTTCAAGGGGTTCTCGTCCGAGGCCACATTCAGGAACCACAACTTGAAACACCACGATCCGGTGAGCAATTATACATTAGTACATATATTGTCTGCGTGATAGCATCAGAAGTTTCGTCCAATATTCCGCAGTGTCTCAAGACGAGAGTCTTTGACCAGTGTATGTTGCCAGTGATGACATATGGCACGGAAACGTGGTCGCTTACTATGGGCCTCATAAGAAGGCTCAAAGCCACTCAAAGGGCGATGGAGAGGGCTATGCTGGGAGTTTCTCTGCGCGATCGCATCAGAATGAGGCTATCCGCAGCAGAACCAAGGTAACCGATATGGCCCTCCTAATCGCTAAACTTAAGGTGAGGCATCTCGGGTGAAGCTACATACGCGACACTAAAAACCTACTAGGCGGCGCAACATTATCGTAATTCTCCCCAGAAACACACACCGCTACATTTCACGCACACTATCTCACTTTACTGTGACAGGTCACTGACCTCGGTATTTTTTTGCTTTCGTGATATTATACATTTAAATCAGTCACCAACCTCCATACAGAAAGTGAAATTGTCAAAACATCTTATTGAATAATGTCAGACTTGTTGACATTTTCTTATTCTGCGATGATTCTGCGTATGTTTCTTAGGTACATTTTGGTATATGAAATATGTACTATTGATAAGTCAATAGATTAGTCTTTAGATTGGCAATGTCATACATAGCAACTCTATTCGGTCTTCGCTAAGGTGCAAAATTTCATGAAAATAAGCAAGCGAAAATGTATTAACATTGCTTGACAGGGGTAGCATTATGGTAAGGACTCAGATCGAGCTGGCTTTTTGGGGGGCTTGAGCCTGGATGGATAATTAAATTTGAAAATTCAGTTTCATTCTCAAGTCTCAACTCATCACAATAGAGGGGCCATTAAGCGATCACGTCAGTCAGAATGATCGAGCCTTGTTGGTACGTACCTATTTGTACGTTACTGGGTAGGTATCTATATTAGGTAATCCTTATTTTGCTCCTTAGTTTTATAGTGTGAGAATGCAAAAAAGTAGGTACTACAAATAATACTAAGTATAAAATACCGTCCTAAAACATAATTATACATTCGGTTTCTGCTGCTGTTGTAAGTGTTATTATGAAAGTGTAACACCAATGTATTAGGTATACCAGTAAACTAATATCAGGCCAGAATATAATTATACTAAATAGACCTAATAAACTCGTACCTACATATATTAATACGTATTTAGTACTCTTTAATCACTGTCACTGACACCCCCTGGTGCCTCTATGATTGTGATGTACGGTAAGTAGTGTCGTCAGCAAACCGAAAGTGAGTAATGTAGTCGCAGGTGATGGTGATACCTACATCAAAGGGTAGACACTAATAACATAATTGTAGTAATTTGTTAGTGATATGTGGAAGTTATTTGTATATTCATGAAGATCATAAAAAACTCTTCGGTGCTCTCCAGTACCACATCCAATGAACCTGGTTCAAAGCGATGCGTTGTTAGGACTATAGAATTCGACATTAAAATCGCAAAGCACGATGTAGTTCTGGTTTTTGCAAGCTTTATATTAACTTCACCTGTTTGTATGTAGGTTAATTTTGTCAGTAACTTATTTGGTTTTGTTTTATGGATCAGTTAGGGTAGTGTAGACACAAGTTTGCGACTTCGAAAAGCTTGTGCCAGTTGCGCGACACGCGTAAAACTGCGAAATTTTAGGACTTTTTTTACATTAACGTCTGAATTTTAAAGTTGATTAAAATGGGGAACTTGCATGGGACTTCAATTTCAAATACATTGCACTCAATTGATGCGGATATACGTAGAAATATCATACAGAAGAAAAAAAAAACGATTGTATTAGTTTTATCTCACGTTAAAATGACGAAAAAAAAAATATTATTGTTTCGATAAAATAACATAACAGTTACACAGAATATTGAATTGGCACATAAAATGATATTTTGTATGACAAGTATAGACTTAAACGCAAATGATGTGGAGATAATTGCAAATTAATGACTTACTCCATAGTAAACGCGCCGAGAATATATGTTGTGACGTCATAGCATAAGCCAGTTTAATATAGAGCGTTTTCGGGGGGTGCCGGCGCGTGCAGATTTCAAATGCATATAAAATCAGAAAAATAAAACATAAGAAAGTTTTAGTGCTACAGTTGTTTTAATGCTAAATTATACATTTGATTTTCGCAATAAAATAAAAAAATGCAAGTTCCCTATTCCAACAATTTTATTTGAATTAAACTGCAAATCTGTAACTAAGAGCTTACAGAGGGAGGAAGCTATTGCCCTTCGAAAATGATATATTTTTTCCGAACTTCGTCGATTTTAAATTGCCCTGTCTGGACCAAAACATAATCATAAATCCCTCGCGCTATGAGAAAAAATATTAGTAATAAAGTTAAACTCAATTTAATTTGCTTTCATTAAAACACAGAGAGGTCTGTGAGACTAATAATTCAATCACAATCTCGAAAACACTAAAATAGGTAAAAATTGATTATCAAATAATGAGACATTTGGTGTTACTATACTGACAAATGTATAGGTATTCAAAGGGCTTTGCATGCACATTTGCCACCAACTACCAGAGAGCTAAGCTCAAATGCTCAGTTCTATGCTTAATTTGCTCAGGAAAATTATTCTAAGTCATCGCTTTGATTTCGATAGGCGATGACGAGAACGATCTTGAGAAAGCCCAGGCACAACACGAACTCAAAAAACTGAAAGAACCTGAGGAAGAAAGCGTGGAAGAACCTGAAGAAAAGCTTCTAGCTGAACCAAACCAAAAGAAGTCTGTAAATTAAAAAGTAATTATTGTTTTTACATGATTTATAGCCCTCCGTATTGCTTTTAAAAGGCAGAGGGCGGGGCACATTGTGGTGCGGCAAGACAAACCTTTTAATCGGCGCCAGCCGGCAATCCAGTATTGCGTTCGTGTTTCAGCATACAAGAAAGAATTTTGTTATTTCACAGTAAACACTTGTACTTCGGTAATCACTTGAGGTTTTTGTATGCACACTTGTAGGATTTTTGAGTTTTTTCAATAGTTTTTGATTGAGCGTTAGCGCGTGCGAGACGGGTATTTTTAGTGCACTGTGGTTTGGGGTGAGGGTGAAGGAAAGTTGCCAGGTATGGCGTGTAATAGGATGCGTTCAAAAATGTGTGGTTGTATATTAAAAATAAATAAAGTAAATGAGTAAAATTAATAGTAATGTGTAGGTATTGGCGCCGCCATATTGCACATTTGATATTATTTCTTGTGTAACATTTATGTTGAATATTCAAATTTTAAATTTAGGTACCTAATGCATAAATAGACTATATTTGAAGGGCCATCGCTTGAGTTTATAGACCTGTGGCTTAACTAAAATTGTTTTAAATTTATTTATCTTTTAAAGTGTACTACATCTTGATGGTCAAAGTAGCATAGTTTATGACTTTTAAACCAAAATTTCGTGTTCACACTATCCTAACTATATATCGGTTCCATATACCGAAAAACCATGCCCTTGCGATTTAAGCCTATTTTGTGTCGATTTCTACTGACCTATATCTACAAAGAATAATATAGGTAAGCAATATTATATCGTAAACTAGTGAATATCTGTGAGTTAATTCAAATGAACCCTAAGCATCCTCCAATGTGTGAATCCTCTTTAGTAGCAAGCGTCCATAGGCTTCGATATCTCGCAAACCGTGTGTTTGTTTGCAAAATACATGGTATAAAAATGGTACTAATAATAATTCTTTGATAATTGTACTGACTGCCGTACTTCCTGGATGGCCCCTCGATTTCGATTCCTGCTTGTAAGTAATGTATTTTATTTACTGATATTTCTTTTGTACGCATAGGATTACAAATGATATGCCATTTTATACTATATATGTATGTATCACATACATACATATAAACCTGAGCTCTGCTTGGGTGAAAATAGAGAAAAAGAATTTCCCAGATATGAGACTTAGCTGGTAAGGCGAAAAAAATATATATTCTATACTACTATATATAGAATGGGTGGCGCAGGACCGGTCATTTTGGCACTCTTTGGGGGAGGCATATGTCCAGCAGTGGACGTCATTCGGCTGATATGATAATGATGATGATATATAAAACATTTTTCTTTTTCGCCTTATCACAAAGGAATAAGGTGCCAAATTGTAAACATAGCTCGGAAGTCGATTTTAGCTACCTAATTGTATTCTCATTGGCAAGATCCGTCACATCATTATATCCTTCCCATAAAGCTTTAAAGCGAGCATACGTTGTTTACTACAGCATACTTAATCTAAATATGTCTGTTCTAGTGAATTCCTTAGCCTCAGAGTAGGTAAAGAAAATGAAACAAATTCTTCATTAGTAGGAATGTTTTATACCACAAGAATAAAAAGTATATCATTCAATGTAAATTACATCATACAATGAAATCATCCTACTTACCCATAGTACAAGCTTTGCTTAGTTTGGGACTAGGTTGATGTGTGTAAGATTGTCCGCAAATATTTATAAAATATTTATTTACTTCATTATTTGTAGGTAAAAAAATATGTTAGGCAACAAAATGATGCAAATCTATATATTATGCAATGGAATACTTTACTGTTTAGGCATATTAATTATTACAATTATTTACTACTTCTTCTTCCTCACTTGACTTTCAAACTCTCACTCAGGTCTGCCATGAAACCGCTTAGCGGGCGCCTACGCCGTCGGTGCCTACGGCGTAGGAGGAGCGTAGTGCGTAGAGATTCTGGGCAGTGAATGTGTTAAAAACTTGGAGTTGAAGTGTAGTTAGGAGGTATCTTGAAGAACTGTATCCAATTGGGTGACAATAATCCGTCTTGATTTGACCACAATAAACACAAATTACATCATGCTTGCATATTCCGAGTAGGTATAAATATTCTGACAATCTCTTTCCACATTCAATTGGTTGGAACTGCAGGGGATTTAACTGGATGGCGTCATTATTACAGCGGATCACAATATACTATCATAATCGTTATAGTTTGTACACTATACGATTTTCATTGTATTTAATATATTATTATTTTATTGAAAACGATATATCTAAGTCCTAAGACAGCGTAAATGCCAAATGTCAAATCTTTCTATATGACAGATCGCTGCCCCAATATTATAGGGTTCTATGTTGCACTTTTATCAACTTGAAATTTGAAGTCTGTCAGAGTGACACTAAGTCTAAATTGAAGTACCCCGACAATGTAACATAGGACCCTATAATATTGGGGCAGCGAGATGTTACGACATACACCGTACTAGACAATGTGACCTGTGTGATAAAAAAATATTCCACATTCTTAAGAAACGTATTCGAACTTCTTTCATTAATAACGGAATCTTAAGATGAGAAATATGAAAAATCGGGTTGTAATGGTAGGGTTTGTGAACGAACTTTTGTGTTTTAAATTAGAACAAATTGTAAAAATGACCGAATATCTATTTTAAACGTTTATCCACCCACATGACACCCTATTAATTCTCCCTGAAAACGTATTATTTTCTAACAGCTGGTATTAAACTAGCGAATTTTACAGTTGTCAAAATGCAAAAAATCGCGACAGACGTCCGTCCAGCCCGAGGCCGCTTGGCCATCTGCCTACTAAAATTCAAACGAATGACTTACGCGCATCCGTTTTGAGCGAGATTTTATATTTATGTGCTTAATGTTACTAATTTACGTTAATTAAAAATAAAATGACCCTACTACGTTGTCAAATATTTAATAAGGAATAAAAGGATACAAAAATAAATACTGAACATTGACTAGCAAAAAAATGGTTCTGGTTTTTAGTCAACTCGACCTACCGAAAAACGCGCAATCAGAGCTAACTTTGCGAGCCTAATCCATCGAGGCAAATTAATCAAATCGTGTGTTGGGCATTATATAATTGTAGCAAATATCTTCAAATAGCATTTAAATAAGAAACCGTTACATTTTATGTAGTTTTCGCGTAATGAAGTAGGAATTTCCAAGCCCATTTTGGTACTTTTCTGAAGCTGCTTCACCTTAAGTGGCAGTGGGCGGGGGCACATTGCACGTAGAACCGATGGCCGTTGGGGGGGAAAGGTTCTCGAGTGGCGACCACGTACCGGAAGGCACAGTAAGTAAGTAAGTAAATATTTATTTGTGATACACAGGTTACATAATAGGTGTCAATAGAATAAAAATACAGTACGCTGTGACCTACCTAAAAGGTACAAATGTTGAGCCTTACAAACTCGAAACTAAAACTAATACAAAAAAAAATTGAGCATTAAATTTACTTTAACATTAAATGGGTAGACTCCCACAAGGTGGACTGTTGACCTGGTAAAGATCGCGGGAGTCCGCTGGATGCGGGTGGCGCAGAACCGGTAATTGTGGCACTCTTTGGGGGAGGCATATGTCCAGCAGTGGACTTCTTTCGGCTGATATGATGATGACACATATATTCTAGAGGTTAAAAAGGTGGAAGAGAGATGCCAAGAGCCGAGCGCCGTCAGAGATACGAGTCAAATGTAGTGAGTTTATTTAATCGTATGGCATATTATTATTTTTGGCCTTTTTGGGTTTGTCACTCTTTAGTACCACCCAGGGGACACGTGCAGGG
The DNA here is from genome assembly GCA_963854355.1 of Epinotia brunnichana. Lineage (NCBI taxonomy): Eukaryota > Metazoa > Arthropoda > Insecta > Lepidoptera > Tortricidae > Epinotia > Epinotia brunnichana. The sequence goes on along the minus strand of OY977961.1, from coordinate 17,402,040 downwards.
TTGTGGTAGGCAGCTCCTGCGGACGCAAGTGACAGTTGTCCCCCCTTTGTCAAGTGAGTGGGCAACTCGACTGTTAGACGTTCTTAAGCCGCCCGAAGGCCTCTAACTCGGCTTAACGACTACTGTCATAGACAGCAACCGGGATCAACTGCTTAGCGTGCCTTCCAAAGCACGGAAGCGCTCATTTATAGTAACCACTCAAACAGGCGGTCACCCATCCAAAGACTGACCCCCTGCCGTCTTTGCTTGACCTGCGTTATTGTTTCCGATACGCAGGCGCCGCCGGGCTATGAACGCTTGTATGTAGTGAGTATAATTTTTATTATGAAATAATCTGTCAGTTGTACCAACCTATGGAGCTTCTCACACACTGGCGCGGCTTGCGGTGGCGGTCAATTTCTAGTTGTCAAATTTACTGTGACTGCCATCGCAGACGCGCCATTGTGATTCATGATTAACGCCGTTATGCATTTCGTGTTACAAGCACGGGATTTTTTCAAATTTGCCCCATTTTTAGGGTTCCGCACATAAAGGGTAACGGACCCTATTACTAAGTCCGTCCGTCTGTCTGTCTGTGTGTCTGTCACCAGGCTGTATCTCATGAAAGGCAGTTGAAATTTTCACAGATGATGTATTTCTGTTGCCGCTATAACAACAAATACTAATAAACATAATAAAATAAATATTTAAGGGGGCGCCCAGATAACGAACGTGGGCGGGGAACATTGCACGTAGAACCGATAGCCGTTGGGGCGGAAAGGTTCTCGAGTAGCGACCACGTACCGCTGGCGCGGCGTGGGTAGGCTTCCCTACAAGGTGGACCGATGACCGGGAGTCCGCTGGATGCGGGTGGCGCAGGACCGGTCATTTTGGCACTCTTTGGGGGAGGCCTATGTCCAGCAGTGGACGTCTTTCGGCTGATATGATGATGATATAACGAACGTGATTTTTTTGTCGTTCTTATAGATACCCTTACGGAACCCTTCGTGCGCGAGTCCGACTCGCACTTGGCCGGTTTTGTTTGTGACACGACTCACTGGTCAGACTATAAGCCTGACTCTCGTTTGCACAGAGCGTGGGCGCGCAGCAGTGCCAACTCTGCCACTCTCGGTTCCGGATCCCCGCGTTCCTGCGCACGCACTCGGAGACACACAGACTCAAGTTCGTATGCCGCGACTGCCGGTTCGTGGCCAGCAACAGGTGAGCGACACGCGAAGGACAGTGACCGACAGGCGACCGACAGGTGACCGACAGGAGAGCGACAGTGACTAACAGGTGAGTGACAGCGACCGACATCGACAGGTGAGCAACAGGCGAAGGACAGTAACCGACAGGAGAGCGACAGGCGACCGACAGGAGAGCGACAGTGACTAACAGGTGAGTGACAGCGACCGACATCGACAGATGAGCAACAGGCGAAAAACAGTGACCGACAGGCGACCGACAGGAGAGCGACAGTGACTAACAGGTGAGTGACAGCGACCGACATCGACAGGTGAGCAACAGGTGAAGGACAGTGACCGACAGGTGACGACAGGCGACCGACAGGAGAGCGACAGTGACTAACAGGTGAGTGACAGCGACCGACGTCGACAGGTGAGTGACACGCGAAGGACTGTGACCAACAGGCGACCGACAGGCGACCGACAGGTGACCGACAGGAGAGCGACAGTGACTAACAGGTGAGTGACAGCGACCGACATCGACAAATGAGCAACATGCGAAGGACAGTGACTAACAGGTGAGTGACAGCGACCGAAATCGACAGGTGAGCAACAGGCGAAGGACAGTGACCGACAGGTGAACGACAGGTGACCGACAGGAGAGCGACAGTGACTAACAGATGAGTGACAGCGACCGACATCGACAGGTGAGCAACAGGCGAAGGACAGTGACCGACAGGTGAACGACAGGCGACCGACAGGAGAGCGACAGTGACTCACAGGTGAGTGACAGCGACCGACATCGACAGGTGAGGAACAGGCGAAGGACAGTGACCGACAGGTGAACGACAGGTGACCGACAGGAGAGCGACAGTGACTCACAGATGAGTCACCGCTACCGACATCGATAGATGAGCGACAGCAACCGACAGGCGACTGGAAAAAAAAAGTTGATAACTAAATAGGAAAATTAAAAGCATGGTTCAAGTATAGTTAATTATATTTACATCCAATATTTGACAGCTGTCATCGAAGTACAATTTATGTCATCATATGTCATTATTGACGTTTATTGTACCGGGAAGACGGCTGTCAAACACTGGATGTAAGAATAATTTAACTATAACCTAGAATTGCTCATTTACTTTATACATGTTTGACGTCACTAAAAGAGGTTGTCCGCAGGTATCACGCCATAACACATTTTCGGGAGCACAGCGGGTTTAAATACGTTTGCAAATACTGCGGAGCCACTTTCAAGTGAGTATCAAAAATTTAGCGTTAAATATATTGCAGAACTGTCAAACTTACCATATGTGACGTCTTTTCATACATCTTGCCCCCGTAACATAGTGAAAACAAGGTGAAAACCTAAAAAAATGTGGAAAATTGGAGACGTTTTTTTTATAATCACAATCACACACTATTCTGAAAATGAAAACCCGAACATTTCCAAATTCCGACCTAAAGCAAAAGCTGCATTTTTGAAAAAAAATGCTCTATTGCATTCCGAATATCCCTCACTTCAATGTTAGATCTACCACCCCAATTTTGTTAATAAGTTGCTAAGTTTTGTTTTTAATTATTATTATTGGTTTTTTTTCTGTGTACTATGGACTATTGTCTGCAATAAACTGATTTTATTTTATTTTTTATTTATTTATTTGGTATAAATATTGTGTGAAATTAACGGCGAAGGGGCATACCTAGATGGAGATGGCGGGATGCCCTCGACGCCTTTCGGGAGGACTTGTCTAGTTTAGCAGTGATAGAGATGCGTGGAGGAAAGAAAGGGAGGCCTTTGTCCAGCTGTGGGACAGTACGGAAGTGAAATGATCATCATCATCAGCGAATAGGTCCCACTGCTGGACCCAGACCTCCCATGGATGAAGTTATTTAAATTTGTAATCTACTTACAGGAAACCGTCGACACACGGCACACATGTTCGCATCCAGCATCCCACCGAGAACACATCCTGCGATATATGCGGGGAGACCTTCCAGGGCGAGTTCGGTCTGCGTATGCACAAGACCCGCGCGCACAAACAGGTATGTCGCACACTGTCCACTGGAACACATCCTGTGACACATGCGAGACCTGCTAGGGCGAGTTCGGTCTGCGGATGCACAAGACCCGCGCGCACAAATAGGTCTGTTGCACACTGTCCACTATAACACATCCTGTGACACATGCGAGACCTGCTAGGGCGAGTTCGGTCTGCGGATGCACAAGACCTGCGCACACAAACAGGTATGTCGCACACTGTCCACTAGAACACATCCTGTGACACATGCGAGACCTGCTAGAGCGAGTCCGGTCTGCGGATACACAAGACCCGCGCGCACAAACAGGTCTGTCGCACACTGTCCACTAGAACACATCCTGTGACACATGCGAGACCTGCTAGAGCGAGTCCGGTCTGCGGATACACAAGACCCGCGCGCACAAACAGGTCTGTCGCACACTGTCCACTAGAACACATCCTGTGACACATGCGAGACCTGCTAGAGCGAGTCCGGTCTGCGGATACACAAGACCCGCGCGCACAAACAGGTCTGTCGCACACTGTAACTTTGTCAACCTACATCATACAACATATATATATATGTCAAGTGTTAGTTGACATTTGCCTCAACCGGCACTGTTCAAATGGCCAGTCGTTATTTGTCGAGTGACTAAAGTGGATAATGAAATTAAAGATAAAAAATGTAAACAAAGAACTGTCAACGTCAAAGTGACGTCTCAGGGGCAATCAACCAGGTTTTAATTTTACATAATGAATATATCGTCACTACTTTTAAAACAATCTTATATTTTACTTTGATCACTTTAATGTACTATGAAAGCAATAAAGATACTGATTACTGATTACTGATGTCGTAGGTTGGTATGAATAGGTACTTAGTAGGTGACGATAGTCCGGGTACGATATACAGCAAAAGCCTATTGCCTGCAGCCACTAGAACCACACCAAGCGATCGAAGCAAGACGTGCCATTGCCATTATTATAATTATGTCTTATTAGGAAGCGGAAAGGAAAACATTCGATCACGACAAACGTCAGAAAACGAATGCGATTCAGATTTCAGAAAATGGCCGCCTCAGCTCGGTGCAAAGATATTAAAGCGGTCAGACAAGTCGATTCAGTATAAATGGAACTTGAATTAATTTTTCGGTGTTACTAAAAAATTAAGAATAAGGAATAGGAATATCCAGGTATATTAATTAAATTACGAACCAAAGGTTTACAATTCCTAACCATTGCCAGTGGCGTAAATATAAACTGCACATATTTATGAATATAAAATAATTACGTTTTCATTTCGCTTATTTAAATATTTACGAATATTTTCCAGGCATTATTTTACGTATAAATTAGTCGCATTATTTTTTATCTCGCGTATTTAACGAATTTTTAGTTTCCACTTCTTGGGATTGATTTTATTGCAGTGGCAACACATTTGTTTACATTTTTTATCTTTAATTTCATTATCCACTTTAAGTGTTGCCAGTTTATAGACTTGTGAAATTTTAGCTTCGTAAAAGACGCGGGTCCAAACGAGAAAAGGATATAGATGTCTGAAGAAATTATTAAATTTCATAATATTTTGTAAGTACAATGAATCAAATCACACTAATACTCCAGTTACTTTATATATCCAGAGCTTGCGTCAAATCCGGTAGTTCAGTTTTTTAGCATACTTGTTTATAATGTTGGCGCAATGAATAATCCAAGTTTGTGACCTCGAGCCCCGAACGCAACTTTGTAAAAAAATCAGAACTACCAGATTTGACGCAAACTACCCCGTACTTTCAGGCGACAAGGTTTATAACCAACTTTTGGGCGGCATGGGGTTTAGAGCTGCTTCGTGAATTAGAGCCCAGACGACGCGTGCGGCGTAGCCCAAACAACAAAAACATGGCGTACTGTCTGAAGAAATGATTATGAGTATATTTACTTATTATGTTACACAGTGCATTTTCCGTTGCAGAGTTCAGAGAACGAGTCCGGGTCCCTGAACTGCAGTACGTGCGGGGTACAGTTCGCCAGCTCGTACGCGATGGCGCGACACACGTTCACGGCTCTCGACAACGTCTGCAACCCTAGTATGAGGTGACCTAATTATACACAGGCATTTTTAGGTTTAGACACTATAGAGATACATAATGTAGGGCTTCGTGTCAATCCAGGTCTAGATAGACTAGACAAAGAGTGAGGCTAAGTCCTTTTTTCGTGAAGAAAACCTGCGAACATAGCCCAGGATCTCAAAATAAACACACTGAAGCCATATTTCTAGCTTGTTTTACCTCAGTAATTCACTATCTTTCCTGGGTCGCATGCTGTGGCCCCCGCCACAGAGAACACATCCGACCCCGATGACCATTAGTAATTTTTAAGGTTCCGTACCCAAAAGGTAAAACGGGACCCTATTACTAAGATTTCGCTGTCCGTCCTTCTGTCTGTCTGTCCGTCTTTCACCAGGCTGTATCTCATGAACCGTGATAGTAAGACATTCACAGATGATGTATTTCGCTTGCCGCTATAATGGGGCTTCTAAACGGGCCATATTTTCACTGCAATATGTGGCCGGCAACTATTGGTGTCCCTCTCTTACTCATATGTTAGAGCAAGACACCAAAAGTTGCCTGCCACATATTGCAGTGAAAATGTGGCCCGTTTAGAAGCCCCATAACAATAAATACTAAAAAACAGAATATAGTAAATATTTAAGGGGGCTCTCATACAACAAAAGTGATTTTTCTGCCGTTTTTATAGATAATATTACGGAACCCTTCGTGCGCGAGTCCGACTCGCACTTGGCCGGTTTTTTACAACAAGTGGGGGTGAATAGAAAAAAGTCAAAGAAGTGTATTAAAAAAGTTAACATTATTTTTTTTCAGTACAATAAGTTATTTTTTTAATTTTTTGATAACTTTTATAACTCGGCCCTTATCACCCGTTTTTAGCTTGACGTTGACTTTTAGGGCATTCTGTAACTGCAAGTGGTGTTTTGACCTTTGCAGTAATGTGCTGTTTGTCTTGTCCAAGGGCATGCACGTTGTGTGGAGAAAACCTGGCGACCGAAGAACTGCTCAAGAGCCATACTCAGGAACGACACAGCAAACCGGAAACCAAGTGTGACGAGGTATAGTTGACATTTTCCGAACTGGACTGATCTTCTTATCTTCAGAATAATAAATAGCATTCAAGTCTAACAATATAATAAATAGCCTGTTCCTTTTCAGCAAAACGCGTAATCGCACGAACTTTTTTTATATTCTAACAAGCAACATTAAAACGGTTGTATCTTCCAAATTTTTTGAGATATACTCGAATGGGGGTTTTCGTCATTCTGGGCATAGTTTGCCTTCTTTCTTTTTGGAGTAATAATAAAGACTCAAACCTATTGGTTTTTCCAAATGTACTTGTTTGTCTTCTTAGTCGATCCCTCATGACTGAGGGTCGTGACCGATGCTATAGCCCTCCATGCAGTTGGGTTCCTCGTCAAGTGGACTGCATGGGAAAGATATTTTCAAAGAAAGCATTTCGCAGCCCTCTTAATTGCATCGGTTAATCGCATTGGAATCCTTCCTCTCTCCGTCCTTCCTTCTTATCTCTCTACAATAAAACGTGGTGTTTGGCCCCGCAGTGCGACAAAACATTCCTCACCGAAGCCTCCCTTAGCGTGCATTATGAGCGAGTGCATCTCCAAGTGAAGAGTGTCCGCCGGAAGGGGGCCCACCACGCGCGCAAGCAGTACGGCGGGGTCGTCATGTGCGAGCTCTGCGGGAAGCGGTGCAAGGTGAGCTCCTCGCCGGTCATGTGAGCCTGGTACTCGCTCCGTGAAGAGTGTCCGCCAGAAGGGGGCCCACCACGCGCGCAAGCAGTACGGCGGGGTCGTCATGTGCGAGCTCTGCGGGAAGCGGTGCAAGGTGAGCTCCTCGCCGGTCATGTGAGCCTGGTACTCGCTCCGTGAAGAGTGTCCGCCAGAAGGGGGCCCACCACGCGCGCAAGCAGTACGGCGGGGTCGTCATGTGCGAGCTCTGCGGGAAGCGGTGCAAGGTGAGCTCCTCGCCGGTCATGTGAGCCTGGTACTCGCTCCGTGAAGAGTGTCCGCCAGAAGGGGGCCCACCACGCGCGCAAGCAGTACGGCGGGGTCGTCATGTGCGAGCTCTGCGGGAAGCGGTGCAAGGTGAGCTCCTCGCCGGTCATGTGAGCCTGCTACTCGCTCCGTGAAGAGTGTCCGCCGGAAGGGGGCCCACCACGCGCGCAAGCAGTACGGCGGGGTCGTCATGTGCGAGCTCTGCGGGAAGCGGTGCAAGGTGAGCTCCTCGCCGGTCATGTGAGCCTGGTACTCGCTCCGTGAAGAGTGTCCGCCAGAAGGGGGCCCACCACGCGCGCAAGCAGTACGGCGGGGTCGTCATGTGCGAGCTCTGCGGGAAGCGGTGCAAGGTGAGCTCCTCGCCGGTCATGTGAGCCTGGTACTCGCTCCGTGAAGAGTGTCCGCCAGAAGGGGGCCCACCACGCGCGCAAGCAGTACGGCGGGGTCGTCATGTGCGAGCTCTGCGGGAAGCGGTGCAAGGTGAGCTCCTCGCCGGTCATGTGAGCCTGGTACTCGCTCCGTGAAGAGTGTCCGCCGGAAGGGGGCCCACCACGCGCGCAAGCAGTACGGCGGGGTCGTCATGTGCGAGCTCTGCGGGAAGCGGTGCAAGGTGAGCTCCTCGCCGGTCATGTGAGCCTGGTACTCGCTCCGTGAAGAGTGTCCGCCGGAAGGGGGCCCACCACGCGCGCAAGCAGTACGGCGGGGTCGTCATGTGCGAGCTCTGCGGGAAGCGGTGCAAGGTGAGCTCCTCGCCGGTCATGTGAGCCTGGTACTCGCTCATAGGCCGGATTCGAAAAAAAACAAGAATCTGGGCTTGAACGTAAAATGCCAAATGGGGGGGCTCGAAGTAGGGTGAGGACTCGCAGTTAGAGCGCGTTTTAAAGTAGATGCGCAACTCAAGGCGGCGGTAAGCGGCGCGCTTAAGGCGAGGTATGCAGGCGCGTTGCACAAGCACAAGGCGCGCAAACACAAGGCGCGCAACCCAGGGCGCGTGGCGGCGCGCAGTTGAGGCGCGTGCTGGCGCGCAGACGAACTAACTTGAAATAATAGTAGATTGTATCTCAAAAAGGCTCGTCTACCATCCATTTGGCCTAGAATTGTTTGCTTTTCCAGATCATGCTTTGTTTACCGCATACTCTATTTAAGAAATAACCTGATTTGTGTGATTACAGAACAGCACCATCCTGAAGTACCACCAACGCACGCACACCGGCGAGAAACCGCACGGTTGTCCGCGATGTCCCAAGCGGTTCGTCTCCCCCATGCTGCTGCACGTAAGTGAACCTTAACGCAACGGTATAAGGTCTGAAATCCCGCGGCTGTCCGCGATTTCTCAAGCGGTAAAAAGTTGTTGTCGGCAAAAAGGAAGTAACAAAAATGTTTTTTTGTCAGAAACTTTTGTTGTATGTTTGTATCACTAATAGAAAGACATTTATTAACATAAATAACTCTTAAACTAATATAACTAAACATATAGTACGAATATAAGTAAAAAGTAATAATAACTAAATTAAAAATTACAATCGGAATTTGGACCCCTAGGTGTGTGACCATGTGCCCATCACGCAGGCAGCATTCCCGCGCTGGATTGCGATAGTAATTCTCTGCGCGAGAAAGCTGCCCGCGCGAGGCTCACCTGTTGCCTCCCTAGGCGTTTGCCAAGCGCCTTGTGGAGCTCCCGAGCGCCCTTACCCCACGGGCCAAGTGTCTCGACGCCAAACGCTATGAATTCGTATTGAGCGCCAAAACACCTAATGGGTAATCTTCTAATCTTATCCGATTTCAAAAAATATTTTACCTGCGTGTAGAGTGGTCTTTCTGGGTGGTATATCAGCTGCGCTGCTACAACAGCTGCGAAAATACTCGACCGTATGCTGGACATCATACTCGAAAGGCACCTAAACATACAAGATACGCAGTTCGGCTTCAGAACTGGTCTGTCCACTGAAAGTGCCATTCTATGTCTGAAGCATACGGTCGGGTATTATACGCGAAGGAGGACACCGGTATATGCCTGCTTCCTCGACCTGTCAAAAGCTTTTGACAGAGTGGAGTATGACTTCCCATGGAAAAAGCTAGAGGAATCAGGCACTCCGGTTGAAGTAGTGAGGATTTTTAAACACTGGTAACGTAGCCAACGAAACCAGGTGAGATGGGCCGATAGTCTGTCTTCTGAGTATACGCTTGACTGCGGGGTGAGACAGGGGGGCAGCTGGTACTATATAATGTTGTATTATGTTACAGTGTCACCTGCGCTCGCATACAGGCGAGCGGCCCTACAAGTGCACGCAGTGCCACAAGTCCTTCACACAGAAATCCGCGCTGACTGTACACAAGACGGTACGTGCTCAGGCCCAGTAGCATGGACGGCCTTATCACGCGATAAGTGATAGGATAGAGCTGCCGTCCCTGGCTGACACCGTTCGATAGAATGAGACGACGCGCTTATCCTATCACTTATCGCGTGATAACGCCATCCATGCTACGGGGCCTGGTCTTAATAACAATGTACAGTCAGCATCGTATAGTTTATAGCAGCCAAATATATCGTAAGGGTCCGTAATGTTTCATAATAATGTCAGAAAACTAACGTACACTTGATATTCAGTAAATTGACAAAGTTATTTTATATAATGTAACGTTTGATTTAACGTTGTATTTTCTTTGCTATATTTTGCTTTACTCTAATTATCGATTGATATAATAGGCAAAATGACATAATTTACAACAGGCATAATTATTTTTTCGTATAAAGTCGGTTCTGGCGCTTTGCCGGCCGCTGCCGCGGCACGCTCGCTGCGCTCGCTAGGCTCGCACGCTGTAGGGTCGCGGTCTTGGCTCGTGGTCGTACCTACTCGTACTTAATATTCAATTGAAACAAATTGTAACGTATGGAAATGTATGCAGGTCCACACTGGTGAGAAGCCGTTCGCGTGTTCGATATGCGGCAAATCGTTCACACAGGCCGCCTCCGTACACACACACGTCAAGTATGTTCACATGAAGATGCCCGCACCGCCGCGACGCAGGAACCTCAAGCAATAACCTGTCCCGCTCTAACATTGAGGACTTACGGCTATTACTCTAGCATTGAGGACTTACGGCTTCCAAAATCGGTATCTGAGGACCCGAGAGGTCACTTTATACGAATCCGACTTAAGGTTCGAAAAAAGTGGCCGCCATTATGAACTTTTTTGTTTACGGTCCGATTTTGTTCAAGTACACACGTCAAGTATGTGCACATGAAGATACCTGCGCCGCCGCAAGCAGCGCGTCTCACTCTTACAGCGCGCGCTTTCTCCCTCTAAGAGTATGTTTACATGAAGATACCCGCGCCGCCGCAACGCAGGAACCTCAAGCAGTAGCAGGCTGTCTCACTCTAACATTGAGTACTTAAAAAAAAAAGGTTTAAACACATAACAGTATAAAAAACTAGACAAATGCTCAGGTAAAAGGCACACATTGCACAAAGGGTCCAGCAATGTGTGTGATAGAGAAAAAGCTGAGACTCGGCATGTGTTGCTATTTGCGAAGCTTACGGCTACTCTAACATTGAGGACTTACGGCTTCCGAAATCGGTATCTAAGGGTCCGAGAGGTCACTTAATACGAATCCGACTTAAGATTTTTAAAAAGTGGCCGCCATTTTGAACTTTTTTGCTTACGGTCCAATTTTGATCAAGTACACGTCAAGTATTTGCACATGAATATCATACTAACTCAGTTGCGGAGGAAAAAGTGGAACTATGACAAGGACAACTAATGATATATCCCTTTCTATCCCACTTATTGAGATTTGTATATTATCATCTCGGTCGGTAGTGTAATTATAATTACTATAGCTTGTCCTGAGTAATCATATGTTCATGACTTGGAGAGACATACGTCATAATCTAATATGTATTATTTATAAGAATGCCAACCAAATGTATTAGTATTAATTAAGGCCAAGACACAACAACAAGATACAAGATGCAACAACTTGTATGCGGGCTACCGAAATAAGACGAATTCAATCAAACCCTGCACTATAAAAAAAGTCGCATGCGATTTGTTGCACCATGTAAATGGCCCTTTAGTGTTTAGAAAACGTGCAATAAAGTCTGTGAAAGTATTTATAAGTGTCGTGTCTTTAAAAAGGTAGTATGACCATGGTCATCATCATCATATCACCCGAAAGACGTACACTGCTGGACATAGGCCTCCCCCAAAGAGTGCTATAGTGACCGGTCCTGCGCCACCCGCATCCAGCGGGCTCCCGCGACCTTTACCAGGTCATCAGTCCACCTTGTGGGGGGCCTACCCACGCCGCGCCGCGCCTGTACGTGGTCGCCATGAGAGAACCTTTCCGCCCCAACTTGGGACGGACCATAGTCGTGTTGTAATAAAAATGCGGCAAACTTATAAAAACTTATGCTGATAACACAAAAGCATAGCGGCGTAATAAGGTACACTTGAGCATTGAGGTGATACTTATAACTGTCAGCGTATTTCATAAATCCATATAAAGAATGTAACCAAAATGCTTGTGACACGACTCGGTGGCCAGACTCTTGTGACAGTCACGTCATTGCACAAGTAGTTGACAGTGCACCTTATGTCAAAGTTATATTATCTGTTACATAAAGAACGAAGATTTTGCATTTTTTTTACAAGCTTTATCTATCCAAATATCATAAACCCTCCATGATGCGTTCAAGAACCGCACATTATGACCACCATAAAAACAGACAGTTTTGTTAGAACAAATTTATTATCTGTGAAAATGTTATTATTGCTAAATAATAACATCGATTTCGATAATATAATTGCATTCAAATTTCGAACGTATCTGATAAACAAAGAATTTGATTTAACCTCTATTCTAATATCTGTCGAGATGACGTTTAGTTCGAAATGAATTGTCAATTTGCATACAAATTTGACAAATGTCGCACGTAAGTAAGATATCGAACGATATGAGAGTTGGATTGGTTGGATCCGACTCTAGTTTGTCTCTGAATTAAAAAAATAAACTATGACAGCTGCCAGAAAACAACGCCGCGATGCCGGTCATAATATGCGGCTCCTGAATGCATCATTGAGGCTTATGATATGTGGATAGATAAAGTAGTGTATGTAACTGTACATAATTAGGCATTAAAACACTCGTGTGATGTTATTATGAAACGAGCCGAAGGCGAGTTTCATAAACCCACACTCGTGTTTAATGCCCTTCATTATGTACAGTCACATAAACTACTATTCTATATCCCGCAAGAGTTAACTTGAGACTCGAGCGCGTACTACCTATAACGTCATATGAACGAGGTCTCAAGTTAACTCTTGCGGATTATATTAACTTGCAATGTATGTACCTATGTAAATATGTGGTATCATCATCATATCAACCAAAAGATGTCCACTGCTGGACATAGGCCTCCCCCAGAGAGTGCCACAATGAGTACCACAGTATGTGGTAGACATATGTCACCGTTAGATTGTGAAAACCGTCAGTTTATAATCTTACCCGTCATATTGTGGACGTATAATAATTCATCCAAATATCCATCCAAAATAATTCATAGTTTTACGCAATCATTTTCGTTACTTTATAAACTAACAATGTCACATCGTCAAATTGTGAACTGAATCAAATTTGCCTGATTCGGAACGCAACGTGTGCGCTGTTTGGTTGAGCGAATTACTCCACTTGCATCAGTTTCCACTTACGTCAGAACATGATTGTTTTTTTTTGTTATTCAGACATTTTATTCCATTTATTTCGGCATCCAGCAGTGTCGACGGAGCCCCGCTGGGAAGGGCTCCTATTTCTGGGCGCTTTGCCCTTCGGGCAACTGAAGATACCTAACTAACATAACCTACCTAGTCTTTGTGTACGTTCCGTAGCAAACCGATTTGATCTCAGTTCACAATTTGACGATTCGTCATTGAAAGTTTATAAACTAACGAAAAATATTGCGTTAAATTGTGAACGGTTTTGACAGTTCACAATTTTTCGACAGTTTATAATATCGCGAGTAAGATTATAAACTGACGGTGTTCACAATCTAACGGTGACATATGCATGTAACTATGTTTGTTCGGGTGGAATCTTGCAAGTTAATTTTGAAGATATCTTCAACCGAATGAGCTGAACATTTGGGTAAAGGAATAGTTTGGGTGACAACTCAATATTATGGTACCATCGAGCTGATCTGATGATGGAGACAGAAGGTGGCCATGGGAATTCAGTACTTAACCGACGTGACTCCATTGAGTTTGGGCTCGTTAGAATCGTCTCAATTAGTAGTTGATGACACGTCAAACTTATAAGTCTTACAACACCCCTCTTTTTGCATCAGGGGTTAAATCTCCAAAAATAATCAAGCATTTAAGGGTTAAATCTCCGATAGTCTTCTAAACGATCCATCGTAAAGAGTGCAAGAATTATCTTTAAGTATTTATTTAGTTGACATGAACTGCTGGAAGTATCATTAAAGTATTACAAAAAGAGCATACATATTAGTTTTATTTTTTGAAGTCATTCACCTAAGCGCCGCAACGTTCGTTTTTGCGACAAATGAATCCCCTCATTTTTACCGTCAGAAGATTCGCCGAATGCATTGTTTCGTCAAATTATCATTACATCGTGTTTTTTTCCCGAATCCATTGGCTTTTTACGTCCAGCTAAAAGGTCGTTGCATAGAGCCCATTGCGTTAGGTTAAGTTTGTTTTATATCAATCTTGAAAGTAAACTGTTTCTGAAAAAAAAATGGTTTTGCTGAAATGGAAAATTTGCGAAACATACCTACATTCAATGAAACTGTGCGTGCACCATAAAATTGAGGTGCTTTACCCGGCGGGTGTCTAGGAATAGAGCATCGTGAAATAAAATAAATAAATAACAGTACATTACTGCAGCCGACGAGAAAGAACTTGAACTCCGAAGAAACTCCCTACGGTCGGCCGTCTATACCTACTCACCCGACAAGCCCTTTTCACGGCTAGGCATGTATGTATAGTGCTTTTCTCAAACATGCAATGAAATAAATAATAAGTTTCTGTCAAAAATTTCATTTTTGGTACAAGCTTTTCCTGCCGACTGTACTTTTCTGCATACTATCATCAAGTATTTACATTTGTTTTAATATGATTTGACATTAAATATCACCTATATTCTAATGCACATTACACTATATTGTAAATTGAATGACGATACCTAGTGGTTGACATATTTGTTCTTTTGATTTTGTTTTATTTTTATATGTACTCGTTATTGAGTAAATTTGTTGACATTGTATTAATTGAATATTATATCTTTATTTTTTCTTTGTTTTTGACGATCGTGATAAATAATCTTATTTTTTTGGACATGACAGCAAATTTGTAATGTATTTTTTTATCATGAAATAAATAATCTAATCTAATCTAATCTAGTATTCATTGAGACGATTCTAACTAAAGGACATAGCATAGTTTTTATCGGGAGGTCGTTGTTCTCGGGGAGGACATAGCATAGTTTTTATCGGGAGATCGTTGTTGTTCTACGTCCGTAGGAATAACCCAAGAAACCCTACACGCGACCTCCGGGTGGTGCTAAAAGAACAACAAACTCGGCAGCTGCACTGTTCCTTCTGAACCTCGCAGCGCAGACGGAACTCTATCAGCGACATCGATACGAATACATACAGTCGCCAGATAATTAAGAACATGATTTCTTTGCCCATACAGTTGCATGCAAATATGACTTTTCAAATTTGATTGATAATTTATAATGTGTTTGATTAATTTTGTTTCTGATTATACGGATGTAACCGTGTTTAAACAGTATTTAATATAGTGCAAAAAACTCCTGTAAAATTTAGACTTTATTTATAAGTTCATACATTGTTCCTAATTACAGTATGAACTCGTAAAAACTGTCCATTTGACCATCCGTATTTTTTTAAGCACAACTTTTACAGAACTTTTATATAAACTAAATTAAATCTTATTTATATACAGATACCTCCATATATTCAGAAATAAAATTGGCTAAACATATTTTAAATCATCATCAATTTTGAAAAGTCATATTTGTATGCAACTGTATGGGGGAAAAAATCATGTTCTTAATTATCTGGCCATGACTGTACATGTAACCGCCATACGATAAATAAATAAATTCCGAAAATCATCCCCCGAGGCGACGAAATGGGGAATGAAAATTTGTATGGAGCTACGATATAAATGTGTCCCACGCGGATAGAGTCGCGGACAGAAACTAGTAAACATATAATTCATAAGGTGGTAACACCAAAAACAAAAAACGTCCAACAAATTCACACATTTATTAGGAAGCAGAATCGTCTTAACGATTGTATCTTACATCCGAAATAACATTGAATTATAGAGGTGCCCAAGTATCTGTCTGTATCAAAATGGTCTACTTTTCTTGTTTAACCGAAGTCTCGTCCCGTGAATCTGCGGAGCGGAGCAAACAAATTGTATATTAACACATTAGATAGAAATATAAAATTTTTAACCTACTTCAAAAAAGGAGGAGGTTATATGTAGGTATGTTCACCGATTGTAGACCGATTCCAAAAATTCGTTTTTTAATCTAAAGCGTATAATTCTGAGGTGGTCCCATTGTCACCAAGTCAGGATCTGATGATGGGATCCCAGGGAAATTGAGGGCAGCCTTCAAATTTCATAGGTACGCGTGTAGTAATTTCGGTATTTTCTATTATAACTCGTGTATTTACCCTCGGAAATGGTAATTTTGGTGAAGTAGAACTGATGATGAAGACCACAGATGACTTATGGAACTCCTCAAAGATGTAAAGTACGTTTAAGATTCTGATATGATTCCGTTTAGCAACAAATGAAATGTTAATTCTGAGATCCTTGAGGAATCGACGGAACTCCTCAAATATTATCAGCCCAAAGATAGCGACTTGGGTTTTTTTCTGCAATAATCAACGCGTTTGCTCTCGAAGAGCAGTTCATGTGGTAAATTAGAAAGAAAATGTGGAAATTTTCATGCACCTACTTTACGCTCATTTTCGTTGCAGCGTGCGGAGCGACGGTTTTCTGGTTGTATGCAAGTACCTTAGTTTGGATATAAAAATAAATAATAAAAAAATAAAAATTGTTTATTAAAAGAAAACCTTTTTACAATACAGTTTATCCTGCGGCCCCACACTAGGCTATGCCTGACACGTGGTGGCCAGATTCGGTTTCAACATTAGTCATGTTAGCTACAAAAGTTACTTAAAATTATTATGAACAAATAAACAATAATTTTTATATGCGCGCGTTTGTGTGTGTGTGTGTGTGTGTGTGTGTTTGTTTGTGTGTGTGTGTGTGTGTGTCTTTAACTGAGTTTAATTGAGTGATATGTATGCAAGGCTACAGGGTTGATATAAAATCCGCACGCACTGCACCGCACCTACGTGCGGCGAAATTTGCACGCGTCTCCGCACTCCACAGCGGGGCGCAGTGGCAGTGTGATGACCGCCGAAAAGGCATGGCGATTTTTCTAATCTTATTTGGAATAGGGCATGCTGTACATGAAATAGATGTAGGTACTTTATCCCGCAAATAGGCCGCAGAGCGAATTTTATAAGAGTCAACAGTTATAAAATGCATACATCTATCCAAATATTACGAAGAAGTAACCCACTTATATCTTCACTTATAGTACGTCAGCGGGATGGAATAGAAAGATAGTAAGAAACGCGCACAAACCTGGAGAAGTGCCGCTGGGTCTATTGTAAGATTCTTCAGCAGAATGGATCCCTTCATGAGTTTTTAATTGGCTTTTATCAGTACTAGCATAACTATATTGGCCACATTTGAATGGTTTTTCACCAGTATGTATCCGTTCATGAACATTTAAATGACCTTTTTGGAAGCTAGCATAACTGCATTGGCCGCATTTGTATGGTTTTTCGCCAGTATGTATCCGTTCATGGACGTTTAATTGAGATTTGCTAGCAGTAAAAAAACTACAATGACAACATTTGAATGGTTTTTCACCAGTATGTATCCGTTCATGAACATTTAAATGACATTTTTGGAAGCTAGCATAACTGCATTGGCCGCATTTGAATGGTTTTTCACCAGTGTGTATCCGTTCATGGACTTTCAATTGTGATTTGCTAGCAGTAACAAAAGTACAATGACGACATTTGAATGGTTTTTCACCAGTATGTATCCGTTCATGAAGAATTAAATGACCTTTTTGAGTGCTAGAATAACTACATTGGCCGCATTTGTATGGTTTTTCGCCAGTATGTATCCGTTCATGAACAATTAAATTAACTTTTTGATTGCTAGCATAACTACATTGGCCACATTTGTATGGTTTTTCGCCAGTATGTATCCGTTCATGAACTTTTAAGCTATATTTCGTAGCACTAAAATAGCTACAATGACAACATTTGAATGGTTTTTCATCAGTGTGTATCCGTTCTTGGACATTTAAATGAGCTTTATGGGCACTAGCATTCTCTTCAGGTTTTTTCAAATTGTTGGTATGTTTCCTTTCATGATTTACTAAAGAGGCTTTCCGGGCAGCTGTGTAACTGCAGTGCCCACATTGGTAAGGTTTAGGACTCCCTCTCAGCTCCTTTTGTGGAGTTTGACCTGCAACATTGATATTTCAAATTAGATAGAACTAAAAAATAAAATAAGCATAGCTAGAGGTTTTAAAATAAAATACATTGAGAAATAAAGTTCAGATGCGCGCGCGCAGCCGTTCGGACGCTGTCGGCTCGAGTCAACAAACATGACCTCGAAAAACGTGAAATGCAATAATAATAGGGGAGGACCTACTCATGTTAAAGTTGATTACGTAGTGTTGCTAAATGGATAGTAAATCATCAAATTATTGTAATAAATTATTATTAAAATCTTTAAAAATATTTATGAACCTTAAAAGTTAAGGAAAAAATATATGCATCTTTTTTTATTGTCCAATAGTACATTTAAAGCTACCAACAAAATCCTTAAGCTTTTATAGAAACAAAATTGTAACACAACTATGGACCTAAACGCAGTATTTCTTATTTTACCCGGGTGGGAATTATCGTACTACGCTTATTTAGTGCTACCTTCCTGTATAAATTAATTACTATAATTGAATTGTATCACTGTTCACGAATTGCTGTGTCGATACAAACCCGATAGGGTTTAACGACACTGTGAGATCTAACAAAATGTATTTTCTTTTATAAATGTAATAAAAAAATAAAAATCTCGGCCGCAACAGCAATGTACTTGATTTTAAATGCGCTTAAAAATATAGGTTCGTTTAAAAAAATGAACAGTAGCAGATATAAACATAAAAGTTCAATTTCTATATTTCGTGTTTGTAAAGTATATAAATCATTTATTTTTTACCTATTGAAGCACTTGAATTGCGATTACCTGCTTTGAAGAATTATCTAAAATCATCCTTGCTAAAAAAGGGATACGAAACTGTCGAGTTGCTGTCGCGTGCGCGTGTGCGTGTGCGTGTGCGTGTGCGTGTGCGTGTGCGTGTGCGCGTGCGTGCGTGCGTGCGTGCGTGCGTGCGTGCGTGTGTGTATGTGTGTGTGTGTGTGTGTGTACATCTAGCTTCAGGAGTGGAAAGCTGTGTAATGTTCTGGTACTTGCAGATGTTATTATATACGTAGGGATGTGAAAAAGCTGGAGATTTACGAGCCGAAGCTGATATGAGCGGTGGCAGGGGCGCCTTATATATGCGTCTTCTTAAGATTTCCTCATAGATCGCAGAATTGAGTAAACAGCCGTGAGTCCGCGAGACCGCTTTCATGATATAAAGCTGGCGCACTCTAAGAAACCCACATTCTCGGTAAAGTGTATCCGTGGGATAACGAAACGGTTTCCTCAGCATCACCTTCAATACAGCTCTCTGAGCACGCTCCACCTGAAGGATGTGGCATTTGGCTGCACTACCCCAGATGGCGACACCGTACTGTAGTATGGATTGACATAAAGCGTGATATACCAAACGAAGTACTACAGGGGAAGCGCAGTCCCGAAGTCGTTTCACCACATAAATAAGTTTTCTTACCCTAGACGCAAGCAGAGCCAAATGTTGTTTAAAGGAACGGTGTTGATCGATGAGGAGCCCTAAGTACTTTACATAGTGGCACCTTTCAATTTCTTGACAGGCACAGCCATGTACGTGACAGACAGATGATGCCGAAGTGTAATGCGCACAAGAGTGAAATTTAATAGTCTTATTCTCAGGCGGGGAAGAAACTGCTGTCTTTGAGAAAGCTATGAAGTTAGTCTTACTAACATTTAGTGTCAGCAAATTGCTGCTCAGCCATGAAGCCACGCCAGCCAGCACACTCTCAGCCCGATAATAGGTTTCATCCCAAGTTTTCCCATTTACGACCACTACTGTGTCGTCTGCGTAGCAGACAAGCTTTGCATTAGGTATATCAGTGGTAAGGATATCATTAATATATAGAGTAAACAAAGTTGGGCCAATTACGCTCCCCTGCGGCACACCAAAGCTGACAGGAAGGTGGTTACTCACATGTTGTCCTATTTTTACCATCTGACTTCGATCAGTTAGATAGCTGGTGAACCAATTCAGCGCAGTGCCCCTAATGCCCATGTACTCCAGCTTTCTCAGAAGTATGGTTACAGAGACCGTATCAAAGGCCTTGGCCAAGTCTAAAAATATGCCAATGCACTTATTGCCACGGTCTAGGTGACCAGAAATTTGATAGGTGAGTAAAATCGCTGCATCCTCTGTCGACAATCCCGCTCTAAATCCGAATTGGGTGTCTGTGATCAGGTGATGTTTCTCAATGAAACCAATCAGTCTAGTGTTGACAATTTTTTCAAGGATTTTTGAGAAAACACACAGGAGGGATATTGGCCTGAAATTAGACGGCATGTCCTTGGAACCGCTTTTGAAAATAGGTGATACTGCAGCAATCTTCCAGCAATTCGGGAAGCAGCCAGTTTCGATGCTCAGATTGCAAATGTACGCGAGTGGCTCCAAAATCACGTCCTTAATTTCCTTTATTAATAAAGGTTTTACCTCGTCAGGACCAGGGGCACTGTGTGATTTGAGTTGGGAGAGAATCCTATCCACTTCATGAATGTCGGTAGGGTATATGAAGAACGAGTTATTAGCCATTTTTAGTGGTTTACATTTAGAAGCAAGTGTAGTTTGAGTTTCTGAAATGTTTTCAAGGATGCTGTCTGCGAGTGTCTTACCGATAGTAGAGAAATACTGATTGCACACTTCTAGTGATTCCTGTATACTTCTACTGTTATTGTGGATTAATTCCTCTGCATCATTTTTCTTTACTGGGTTTTGGGCTATATCCTTAATCGTTTTCCAAAGCTTACTGGGGTTATTGCTGCCGTCCATCAGTTGCTTGTTGTGGTATTCGTTTTTTAAATTGTATAAAAGATTATCAAAAAATTTCTATATCTAGTATAGGTAAGTTTTAAGATTTCATTATTTGGCGGTGCTCTTACCTGTGCGTGTAGCTTTTCTCTGTGCCGTATACATCTCATTAAACCAGGTGTAACCCACGGCTTTAAATTAAATTTAGTTCTACTAACCTTCACTAGGATTGTGTTTCTTTTTATAGCTTGCGTGATCAAATGGCTAAAGTTTGCAGCGGCCACGGCTGCGTCACACTCGCTAGTAACCAGCGACCAGTCTAAGGCTCTAAGCTCGTCTGCAACTTTCTGGTAATCTGTTTTTCGCCTGTAACGGTTACGTTTTGCCGATTTTTCCGTAGGGTGACCTACAAGACCCGCCATTATAATGTCGAAATCCTTGGATTGTCAGGTTTCAAAACGAAATTATTTAAGTGGTGTCTACAAAGAATGTTCTATACTGTAAATGAACACTTTGTAACCACAAATGCCTAATGAATTTTATTATTTTCTCTGACCACTTTCCTTTTTGCATGACATTGATTTATTGACATTGCTACACTTTGACTTCTATTTTTATTTATTTTTTTACTTTTTTACTAATTTAATTCGATATTTAATATAACAATGAATAATAAGGACATAATTTCAATGACATGCATATTGAGAATCAAAATATTGTACGCCAAACTCTGGCTGATTGTGATGTAACCAAAATACTAACCCTAACACCATTTTTATAACCACTCACATTCGAACAATAAATAATTTGTATTTGTATTAATAACGCGATCCGGGTGTTGATGGGGTTGCCGCGATTTTGTAGTGCCTCTGGTATGTTTGCGGAGGCACAAACTGACCGCTTTGCGGCGATAATGCGCAACAGGTGCGCCTCCATGATGCGTCGCCTGCGCGGCAGCCCCAACAGCATTCTGAGCGTGTTTACGGAGCGTGAAAATGGCCCCATGCTCACCCGCTGGCAGAGACTGCATGCAGTCATTGTTTAGTTATGTCCCTCTTTTTATGTCATACTAACACTAGCAATAAGATTTCATTGTTTACTAACCATATATGGACTTTAGTCTGAAATAAATGATTATTATTTTTATTTATTATTTATTTATTATCTCGTCTCATACGTTTTTCGTTTATTTCTTATTTCGTCTCATTATGTATTCAACACTCATTCGTTATTCACCATGTTCGCTATCTTCTTTGGTTAAATTCTGTAACTTGTCTGTCTCTTCATCGTATTAGGGTGCCGTACCCAAAGGGTAAAACGGGACCATATTACTAAGACTCCACTGTTCGTCCGTCTGTCTGTTTGTCTGTCCGTCTGTCCCCAAGCTGTATCCCATGAACCGTGTTAGTTAGACAGTTGAAATTTACACAGATGATGTATTTCTGTTGCTGCTATAACAAAAAATACTAAAAAATACAATAAGTATTTAAGGGGGCTCCGGAATACCTCAAACGTGATTTTTTTGCCGTTTTTATAGATAACTAGCTTTTGCCCGCGACTTCGTACGCGTATAAATTATAGCTTACATGTTATTTTCATGTCTAAAGCCATGCTACTGTATAATTTGTAATTAACGATTTATAATATTTTTTACACCACGTCGGTGGCAAACAACTTATTATAATAAGTGGTTACCGTAGCCTATGGACGCTTGCAACTCCATAGTTTATGTGACACAAACGTCGTCATCGTCAATAATATTAAATTTTAGTTATTTTATCTTTATTGCAAAAGCTGGACTTAATGCCACAAAGCATTATCTGTCAGTCAACCTTAAGTCAAAGCAGATAATATTTGGTGGGAAGTATGATTTTACTTTAGACCATTCATAACATTTTCTTGACATTCGGTAGATAACTGTGGCATTGCGCCCCTATAACTTCAGTTGTGTAAGTATTTTCTGTAAAAACCCATGCATTTGCTTTCGGAATGAGTCTGTTAGGTAAAGTTAACAGGAAGTTCATGCATGGGGTACAACAAAGTATTGATTTGAAGTCGTTTTTTAGTTGCAAATTATGAAACAAATGAAGTCTGCCCGAATGTAAATCAGCAAACCAAGCAGTTTTATTTTATCTTCAGAAAATTTAATATCTAGCTAGTAACAATTTTAAGTCTCTCTCTTCAAAAACTACTTATTTTCTTATCACTCTTTTAACTTCCTTTTAACCCCGCCTTCTCTTAATGTTTTTTTTATACACCATGAAATAAGTTTACTTGTCCTGACATGGAATATAGACGATTCATGACTCTCATCTCAGTTTTGAAATCGCTGAAAATAGTTTCCTTGTATGAGTATACTAGCTTTAACCCGCGACTTCATCCGCGTGTATCTCGTTAGTCACCTTAGAGAATAATTGCTATTAAAGTATTTCAGGCTTATGCTTTAACATCGCTCCCCCATGCAAAGTTCCCCCCACCTTTTCCCCCTTTAAGCGATTATTTCCGGGATAATTTATATAAATGTATATGAAATTTTTAAATTTTAAACTATATCCATACCAAATTGTATCAAAATCGGATCAGTGGTTTAAATGCATGCAAATGCAAATTCAAATTCAAATATTTATTCTACATTAGTAACTGGATTATTTTATCAAAATCCATCAAGTAGTTCTACTCACGTTAGTATGGGCAACCCATTATCTTATGCTAATGGATTCTGTATACATACTGAATAATTAATGGCTTACTTTTAATCTATTATACTAAAGGTTAATAAAAAAAAGGTTTTTATGAAATATTGCTGTTCAATAAATTATTTAGCTGCTCTACAATTTATAAGGCGGACTAATATTGGTTACATAGTTGATCGTTTTGGACATTCTGAGCAAATCAAGCCTGATTTCATCTAGAGGTATTATTAACAGGAAAAGTCTGTGAGATTTGTAAGTTTGTGTATAATGGGTAATCTCCGGAACCGTTGGACTGATTTTAAAAAATCATTTAACCTGCATATAGAATGAACTTTCTGAAACAATATATGTTTTATCTCGCGGATTTTCCTGTGTTCTTTGCAATACGCGGGTGAAGCCGTGCGGGCAGCTAGTGTACCTATAATAAATTCAACCTTGTATGCTGATCAAATAATTTGACGAAAAGTTATTTTTGTTGCGAGCCAATATATCACACCTGCACCACCCTTAGAAAAAAAGTGAGACCATTAAGTGGTCAATGAATGTGAAAATTAGGCACATCTCAATCCATGCATTGTATACAACCGACCTGGCGCTGCACAGGGCCCGCGGTGCTGCACTAGGACAGGGCCGAGCACGAGCTCGTCCTTCACGACGTGGTCGACGTACAGCCGCGCCGCCGCCGCCGCCTCGGTGACGCCGCGCGCGTCCGCGGCCTCCGGACACGAGGGCAACACACGATCTTCTTGTGCACACGCGTCGTCCCAGGGCTCGCTTTTAATACAAACATCCTCCAAAGAGGGCTCAGACTTCACACACACTTCCTCTACGTCTGCGTCATTCGGCGCTGCCGACTCCATCATCAAGTTGCCTTTGTTACCAAGGGCAGGTTTTGAAGCAGTGTTGAGTTATAATCAGAGAATTATATACTATGTAATATTATTGTGGCTGTTCCAAATAAATTAAATAGCAAACAAAACATATGTATGACGATGATAAAAAGCGAGCTGTATATTGTAGTCTTTGACTCTTATTGTAATCATATTGTGTCAATATCAAAGACTACAATATACATACTGAGATAGACAGGCAACTCGACCAAATTGAGAAGGCATTTAATGCTTGCGTATACAGGCGCCATCTCTTCTGCGGTAGTTACAACTTTTCTTTGAATGTACAAAACATACAAAAAGGGCGTCGGTCGTAGGGATCGAACCCCGGATCATCGACTCCAAATACCACCGTCTGTACCCCTAGGCTACTGATGCCTTGTGGCGAATTTTGAAATACCTTGACAGCCTAGCCTAGCAATCGCTAGAGCTTCAGAGAGTTCGCCAGCTATCAAGAAGGTGGCACTGTTTTCAATAAGAAACTGGATTTGCATTAAGTTCTAAGTTCGCATAGCATGGTCAATATGACATTGAGAGAGCGGAATGCGCCACAGATTAATGAGAGAGTATTAGTCTGTGCGCTACACTGGTAGAATCTACGTATCAAAGAGAATATAACCAAAGAGTACTATTAATATATAGAGAATAACCACTTTAATATAACCACTACGTTAACCAGTGTTGCCAGATCAGATTTATGAAAATCTGTAAGGCAAGACTTAAGTCTGTAGAATTCCGTAGATTGCCGCTAAAAAATCCGTAGTTCTACAGATTTTTATTTCAATGCTTTATTCCACTTCACTGAAGTTAATGGTGCCGCCTGACATGACGCGAGGCGCCATATATACAATTAAGTGTGCATATGGGGCCTCGCGTCGTCTCGTGTTATGTGAGTACGCAGCCTAAAATGATGTTGAAAGTAAGTAAAATGTTGCAAAATACGAAATATCTGAAATTCCGTATGTTCACCAATAATTTCCGTAGGTCTGGGCACGAAACCTAAAATCCGTAGATCTACGGACTTTTCCGTAGGCCTGGCAACGCTGACGTTAACCACTAAGATATGTCAAAATTGACAGATACGACAATATTATTGGTTAGATTAGCTTACTTTATTTATTAAAATTTAAAAAAATACAAAATACAAGAGATATCTCTAGGATTTAGATTAAGTCATCTCAAGAATTTTGGACAAAGTCACACGCGCGTTTGTTATTTGACGATGGAGCCTGCACCGCCGCATGAATCAAGCGCTGCAGTGTGTGTGAAGTCTGAGCCCACCTTCGAGGGTGTCTTTATTAAAAGCGAACCCTCGTTGGACGATGCGTGCGTACAAGACGAGCCCTCGTGTCCAGATGTGCGTGTAAAAGACGAGCCCTCGGACACGAATGCGTGTGTGGTAACAGAGCCTCCGTGCTGGGATGTGTGTGTAAAAGACGAGCCCTCGTGTGATGCGTGTACAGATGAGCCCTCGTGTGAGGCGGACTTGGCGGCGCGGCTCTACACCGACCACGTCGTGAAGGACGAGCTCGTACTCGGCCCTGAGCTAGTGCAGCCGCCTCGCGAGCTCCGCGCAGCGCCAGGTCAGTAACAAGCAAAACACTTAATTATAATTCAGTAACAATATACATTTAAAGAGATAATAATAATGTATAACAAAATTATTTAAAACATAATAATAATAAATTGTCAAAAGGGCCTCTATGTGTTGGCTCAGTTGGTACTTCGTAGGTACCTAGCCCCACGCACACCTCCCAAAGGTCAGGGTCATCATTGTCCCGTGAGCGGGAAAGACATACATAATAATAATAATTCACATCTCTGCACAGTCAGGTAAAGTTTAGTTAGAGCTGGAATTGGCTGCTCCATCGTCAAACCCCAACTGTTTCGCTGCAGGTTTGAATTTGTGACGTGTGCCTTGTATGCACGTACTGGTGGCTAGAATTATGGCAGTGCATATCCTTGTTCTAAGCCAACCCAGAATCATACTCAGCGATTTATTCCAATGGTCCGTGAGGGTAACAAGCAACACTCTACCTGCATCCTACTAACATTATAAATGTGAAAGTTTGCATGTTTGTTACTCAATCAACCAAAAATAAGAGACCATTCATATCCTGGATTAATGCAGGAGACTGTACCCCAAAAATCATGTCCCAAGGAAGTTTATACATGAGTGCTAGTAATATAAATATAATAATTTAAAACAATCTCAACAAAAAAACTTAAATTACAGTGCAATATATATCAAATATAGCCTTTACCTGTCTCGAAGGTCTGAAAGATTTCATTAAAACGTTCCTCAGGATAGAAAATCCTTATTGGGAGACATGATGCTTATTGATTAAGCATTGGTATAAAGTAATTTTCTATGAACATAAACAAAACTAAGCATTTAACA
Organism: Epinotia brunnichana; assembly: GCA_963854355.1. NCBI lineage: Eukaryota > Metazoa > Arthropoda > Insecta > Lepidoptera > Tortricidae > Epinotia > Epinotia brunnichana. Next base: position 17,375,441 of record OY977961.1, on the reverse strand, counting down.
AATTCAGATAAATATGAAATTAAAATTAACAATGAACCTGTAGAATATGTAGAGGAATACATCTATCTGAGACAGATCATATCACACTCAGATGAAACCACTAAAGAATTTAAAAGATATTGGTCCCTAAAGGAGGTTATGAAATCCACTGACCTCAGTATCAGTATCAAGAGAAATGTCTTTAACACTTGCATCCTCCCGTGCATCACATATGGATGTGATACCTGGTCTCTTACAAAACATCACAATAGAATCATAGAATACTGTCAAAGGGCCATGGAACGAAGCTTGATAGGTATTAAGAAGCAGGACAGGAAATGAAACAGACCTTATATCGAATGTATTTCATAATATTTTACAATTTTGGATTTTTTTAGTTTTCATAGGTTATAGGTTATAGGTTGTACGCGCGCTGGGTTTCCGCAACTCGACGTCATAAATGCGCCTATTTTGCGTAGGGGTTTTGGCACTACTGTTATTCGTGCCAACCCAGTTCCACCAGGAAGCCTAGCAGACCCTTTACGTTGCCGACGGCCTCCGGTAGTGACCCCGGTGTTCCGAGGTACTTTGCCCTGTAGTCCGCCACTCCAGGACATGTCAGGATGACGTGGGCGGCTGTCTCGTCCTCTTCCATGCAGGCTCTGCAGAGAGGACTGTCTGTAACACCTAAAGTAAAAAGGTGTTTGTTTAGTAGTGCATGACCAGTTATAGCTCCTGTCAGAAGACGGAGTGCCGGCCTCTTTAGCTGCTTTAGCTTCCTTGACAATCCGGGGTTGATTGTCGGGAGGGCCTCCCTGGTTTGCCTGCAGGTTCCTAGGGTGTTCCAATGTTTTTGGTGTTCTACCTTGGTGTTTAGTCGCAGTGTGCTCCGCAGCCATGCAGAGGGTAGAGGAATTGTGGGTTCCGGTCCTACAGCTCTTGACTCTGAACCCTCTCTAGCCAGTGCATCCGCTGCATCGTTACCGCGTGAATTACTGTGCCCTTTGATCCATTGCAGGGTTATGTCGCTGTTATTACATACCTCTGATAGGATTTTGTGGCACTCGTGTATCAGCCCAGAAGTTGTTGCGTGACCTTGCAGGGCTTGCAGTACGGATCGACTATCGGAAAGTATGCGGATGGGATATCCCCTTACCTCCCTGGAGGCGATTGCGTGAGCAGCCATTATTATGCCCATACACTCTGCCTGGAAGACGGTGTTGTGGGTCCCTAATGGTGTCGAAATGCGTATGTTTAGGTCCTCCGAGAATACTCCTGATCCGGTGCCTGACCTTGTCTTGGACCCGTCCGTGAAGATTCTTAGCTCTCTGGGGTTAAGTCCTTCCTGGGTGGTTTCGTATAGTTCAACTTTGTACTTTTTGTCAAAGACGAACTGTCTGGGAATGATGTCTGAAGTTGCCTCTATAAGGGGTTCCCTACCTACAGCCTCGTAGAGTATTTCGGTGTGTGGAACCCTGGGCGGTCTCCAGAGATGTTGTCTTTTGAGCCTTATGGCTGCTGCCAGAGCCTCTTGCCTGATGAAAATGTGAAGCGGCGGAATGTCCATGATGGCTTCCAGGGCTGCAGTCGGTGTAGTCCTCATGCAGCCACTAGCCGCCATGCAGGCCAGTCTCTGGAGGCGTTGTAGTTTAGCTTCGATCGTGGTTAGCGTGGTACGAGGCCACCACACTATGGCACCGTAGCTTACTATTGGTCGGATTACTGCCTGGTACAGCCATAGAGTGATCTTGGGGTTTAGTCCCCAGGTTCTACCTATCATTCTACGGCACTGCCAGAAGACGACTGTAGCTTTTTGGATTTTATTGTCTAGATGACTGCTCCAATTAAGTTTGGCATCGAGTATTACACCTAAGTACTTTACCTCTGTTGACAATTGGAGTTCTGTATTGAACAGTCTGGGCAGGCGGTAGCTCCCCAGATTCCGTTTGTTGGTGAACATTACCAGCTCGGTCTTTCTTGGGTTGACTGTTAGTTCATTGTCATTGCACCAGCGTTCCACTATGGCGAGTGCGGAGCGGGTGACATCGCACACTGTACCTGCATGTATGCCGCTGGTGAGTATCGTTATGTCGTCAGCATACCCGATGGTGTAGTGATGACTGTTGTTTAACTTGGTGATTAGGTCGTTAACCACCATGTTCCAGAGTAGTGGTGAGAGGACGCCTCCCTGGGGGCATCCCTTCGCTACTTGTGCTTGTTTTGTTTTGTCTTCCCCGAGCCTAATGACCCTTTGACTTAACATGTTGTGTATCCATTTAATCATAACCGCATTCACTCCATGCCTTCCCAGTGCTGCGGTTATGCTGGTGAATTTAGTCTTGTCGAAGGCTCCCTCGATGTCAATGAAGGTGCCTAAACACATAGTCTTGTTTTTGATCGCGACTTCGGCCTTGGTAACCACTGCGTGAAGCGCGGATTCTGTTGATTTACCTGAACTGTAGGCATGTTGATTCTGATGCAGGGGCATCCGCACTAGCGCCCTCTCTCTCAGATGTCTGTCACACAGCCTTTTTAGTTTTCATTTAGTGACATTTAGTTTGTTAACCATTTAGGTACTAGTTGGTTAAAATCTGCAATTTTAAAATGATTATTGTGTAAGATTATTAATATTATATTGTAGAATACCATTTGACATGTAAAAGTGCCCTTGTGGCCTATTTGCAGAATAAATAATTGATTTTGATTTTTGATTTTGCTTCATAAGAAACAAAACAAAGGTTATGGACATACTTACCAAGATAGACCAACAAAAGTGGAGATGGACGGTACACATGCTACATAGTAACAAAGAAAAGTGGAGCAAAACCACAACATACTGGTACCCTAGAGAAGGAAAAAGAAGTAGAGGAAGACAGAGCAAGAGATGGGAAGATGAGTTAAAACTCACAGCGGCACCCTTAGCGTGGGATTGAAGTGAGTCGCGTCTACTATCGACGCTACCGCCTATCGTCAAGATTTAGTATGAAAAGTCTATACACCGCCCCTGGTGGTCACTCATAGAACTAAAAATCCAAACTGTAACGTGAGGCACTTATACATTACTTAATTCGCGATTGACTTCACGTTCGTTCACGATTTTCCAATATTCAACCTTATATCACTAGCATTTATCGTTTTAATTTAAATGTTTGTCGATTATGACATTACAGAATACGCGCATCGCGACGTCGACAGTGTCGACTGTCGATACAATATGGCGGCGCGGGGGCCATTTATTTGCATTTTTAAATACAAAATACGCGACAATCCGAATTTTGCGGATATATGTTGTCAATTCAAAACCCTTATTTTTATAAGTTCTTTAATTTGAGATAAATTTCGATCGGATCTACGGTAACTCTTGACGGAATAATACGATATCACGGGCCATTTTGCAAGTGAAATAGTAAACTACAGTCGCGACGGTATTCTTCGATTCGAAATGTCTCACACTACCGATTGGTAGTACGAATCGAACGTTAAATTACGCATCGAAAACTAAACGCAAAGTGCCTAACGTTTTGCAGTTGGTTTCGTAGTCCAACGGCAGTGTGAGTTACAAGTTTGACGGGTCGAATCGAAGAATACCGTAGCGAGATCGAAATCTATTCGAAGCGCGTTTATTCGATCTCGTATTAGTTAACGTTACGTATCTCACAATAAGGGTACGGGTCCTTACTGGAGAAGAGTCTCTAGTGACAGAACACAGTGGAAGATGTTAGAGGAGGCCTATGCCAAGAGGCGCACTGAACTCAGAGAGCGCAGCTATCCCAAACTACAAAATAAACAAAATAAAAAGAGTTCAGGATAAAAGGCTATAATAATTATAACGCAGATTTTTATTTCTTATTCCGAACCCTGTGGGGGGTTATCTTATTATATTATACAACAATTCGCTATTTGACAAAAGTCAAATCAGTTTCTTTTTATGAAACGTGATAAACACACCATTAGTATGGAATTTGTAGGTGTTTCCTTGTTGTTAGTTTTTAACCCCCAACGGAAAAAGTCATTTTATTTTTCCCTACTATACTAAAAGTGACAATCAGATCTAGCTGACGCACGTACAATGCGATACGTGATCGACCTGCTGTTGCTAATGAAAAACAATTTATTTTTACTGTTGTTAAATACCCAATTTTTTGGGGGTAATCCTGTTGGTATTTAAAATGTGTAGGGTCCGTCCCAACTATTTCAAGAATTAAAACCCTCTTTTATTGAATACATTGGTTTATTGACCAAAACAATTGAAATACAAAATAGCAATCCCCTTTTACCACCGAACCATTTCCCCGCTATTTTTCTCAACTTTTTTAATACATGCCGACTGCCATAGATACTTAAATCTGTCAATATACCGCCGGGTACACATCACCTGATACAATCAGCATAAAGGCTGGTATATACGTATGTATACGCTACCATAAGGCTTACAACTCGGCCATCCTTTTCCATGAGTGAGTCCTCTCACTTCGAGTACTTATATTCAACTCATTAATAATTAAAAACTTTACAGACTATAAACTACAAAGGTAAACAAACTTAACAATTAAGTAAGCTATATCTAAGCTTCTGTCTTTGGCCACGTATTAATCATACAGTTTTCTACGACTGTATCAGAACAAGTACAACACTTATGCATATTAATTACTCATGACATAACATGCCATAAACTAAACTAATAACATTGAGATTATGTCCTGAGTATAACTATGTTGAGACCAGTCAATGATAGTACACAAAAACATCTCTGTACTCTAATTTATTTCGATCTGCGACCATCTATGCGGCACATCACTTCGCACTGATAGCTCGAATTGTAACAAAAGTAAATCTAATGAAATGATGTTGCCATGATCTGCCATCATCTGTATAGTGTACACTACACTGTTTACTCGTAGCCTGCGTTTGGCAGTCTAACATGATCTACGGTCATCTATGCAGTGCTCACTACACTAATATGAAAGCTCACTGTTTTTACATACTCTTACCAATACTAGTCAATCATTTTCATCAATTTAATATTATGAAGCAGTCTGCTATGATCTGCGACCATTTATGCGGCGCACACTACATTGATCGCTCAAAGCCTGCACTCTGCAGTCTGCTATGATCAGCGGTCATCTATGTAGAGCACTTACGTGTCTACTATGACAGTGCAGTCTGCTGTGATCTGCAACCATCTATGTGCCGTACGCTACACAGAACGCTCATAACCTACACTCTGCAGTCTGCTATGATCTACGCCCATGTGTGCAGCGCACGCCACACTGATTGCTCACAGCCTACACCCATCTCTTACAATAACACAGTTCGTTAAGGCACTTTGTTTTTATCATCACAGCGCAAAAATGTTCATTTTAATATAACAATATAAGTATAATATAAATATAACAGTCAACTTCTCTGCATATGTTAAATTGTAATATATTTCAATAATACAGTTTATCTATTAGCTATTACCCAATAACTGAATCTACTTATCATTATCGTCATCAGTCAATACTGCACCATCACTAAGGTCGTTTTCGCTACCCTCGCTATCTAAATTTTTAAAATTTAACCAAATCTTGTCCAAAGCTACGATATTCTCATATCGCTTGTTCCCCTTTCTTACTAGAGGAGTATCCTCGATAACAAACCTGTCGTTAGGCAAGATTTTCACTATACGGTAGGGTCCGTGAAATTTAGGAGCCAGCTTTTTAGATTTTCCTACAAGATCTTTATCAAATATATTTCTTTCAATTCTTACTAGATCGCCTACGTTATATTCAGGCCCAGGTTTCCTGTGCTTATCGAAAGTTATTTTTGATGCCTTTTGTTGTCTTTGTATTGATTCACTGGCTGCTGATCTCAAGGTCTTCAGATGATCGTCAGTCAGTGGTTCAATCGTTTCGCTAATTACGTTTCCTAATATATTTTCCGATAAGGTCACCAACTTAAACCCGAACAAGAGCTCTGAAGGGCTTTTGCCAGTTGCTTTGTTCAAAGTGGTATTCATACCCAATTGTACGCTACCTACATGTTCGTCCCAAGAGCTATCACTTTGGCCATGGCATTTAGTGCTCAATGCCTCCGTGATAGTTCGGTTATATCGTTCCACCTGTCCATTCGCTCTAGGTGTTGCGACTGCATTTAGTATATGCTTGATACCTAAGTTTTCAACAAAAGATTTAAATTTCGCACTCGTGAAACATGATCCTCGATCAGTGATCAGTCGTGTGGGTGCGCCAAAGTAACTAAAATGTTCTTTAAATGCTCGAATAGCTGTTGCAGTTTTTGTATCTCTAACTGCTTTAATACTAACAAATTTTGTGAATGCGTCTATTATTACTAATATGTAAGTGTTGCCTCTCCTGGAACGAACGAATGGTCCTAAATGGTCTGCGTGTAGTGTGTGGAATGGTATCTCCAACTTTGGTATTGGATGGAGCATACCTTCTTTACAACCACCGGGTCTCTTATGATGTGCACATTGAAGACATGCCTCTACGTACTTTTTAACAAACGTATTCCGTCTTCAACAATCTTGTACACGTAATTGCCTTTCAGCTGATAGTTTTTGTGCACATCAGCAGCAAGTTTTGTATTTTTATCCTGTAATATCTCTTTGATCCTAATTATTTCGTTATCATTACTTTGAACTGTCGATATCCAGTCCTTTACATCAACTTGCAAAATGTCGATTACGTGTGAATCATCGTCTGGACTAGGTTCAGTCACAGGGGCACGACTGAGAGCATCCACATGCGCCATCTGAGTACCAGCTCGGTACTCGATCTCACAGTCGTATTCCTGGAACTGCACCCACCACCTGGATATACGCGGTATAAGATCTCTCTTGGTGAGAGTGGTTCGCAGCGCATTACAGTCAGTAACTATTTTGAAAAAAATACCTAAAAGGTATACACGGAACTTGCTCAATGATGATATCACGGCTAAAGTTTCAAGTTCGAACGAGTGCATCTTCTGTTCGTATGGTGTTGTTTTCCGACTGTAATACGCCACGGGCCTAATCAAACCATCTGTTTGACATTGCATCAAAATACCTGCTACCCCATATTTTGACGCGTCTGTATGAAGCTCTGTCTCTAATCGGGCATCGTATAGAGCAAGAATCGGGCGTTCAATTAATTTTTCTTTTAACGTTTCAAACGCTCTCATATGCTCCTCCTCCCACCTCCATTCAAAATTGGACTTTAGAAGGTCAGTAAGCGAACGAGCTATAAGCGCAAAACCTTTCACAAAACGTCTGAAAAAGCTTGTTAAACCTAGGAAACGTCTCAAATCGTGTACGTTTTCTGGTTTTGGAAACTTTGATATTGCCTCAGTTTTCTTTAAGCCAGGGCGAATACCTTCGCTATTCACTCGAAATCCAAGAAAATCAATTTCTGTGTAAAAGAAATGACACTTCTTGAGCTTAAGGGTCAACCCAGCGTCTCGCATAAGGCCAAGAACTTCTTCTAAGCGACATAGACCCTCATCGAAAGTGTGAGCTGGAATCAACACGTCATCCATGTACACTAGCGCATACTTAAGCATTGCCTCGGTAAGTATTTTGTTCATAGTGCGTTGGAACACTGATGGAGCGTTTGCTAAGCCAAAAGGCATGCGTTTAAATTGATATTGACCATCAGGGGTGATAAACGAACTTTTTTCCTGAGATTTCTCTGCAATGGGTATCTGATAATAGCCGGAAGCTAAGTCCAGCGTAATAAAAATTGAATGGCCTGCCAACATGTCAAGCTGATCGTCGATCAGTGGTAAAGGATAATGCTCTTTATTTGTTTTTCGATTTAGCGCGCGGTAGTCCACGCAAAGCCTCTGTTCACCCGTTTTTTTCTTGACAAGGAGAATAGGACTTGCGTAAGGAGAAATTGATTCGCTGATAATATCCGCATCGAGCATTTCCTGTACCATTGATCGAACGCGTTCCCTTTCTACATATGAAAGCCTATAGGGACGGTATACAACGGGCTTATCGTCCGTCAATTCTATTTCCATCTGAGTCACATTAGTGAGACCGAGATCTTTTAAGTTATTTGAGAAACATGATTCGTACGTTTTCAATAATGTTTTAAGCCGACTCAGTTCATTTTCCGTTAATTGCTGTCCATAATTAAAACTATTATCTGTATCAGAGTCATCCAGATTTAATACGTTAACATCCAATGTATTGTTGGTACGTAAAGCGCGAGTTATCAATGACCCGGCTTCTAAACGAATAGTATTGTGTGAAACATTAATTAATATTAACACGCCACGTCCCTCCTTAATACTATATTCACCCGCCATCAAATAGAATTGACTGTCCGGTAAACCGCGTAATGTGCCGTGCACATAAGCCATACCAGAATACTGCAAATCGCATTTAATCGTGATCTCCTTTCTTTGTTTTTACCCATTGCTTTCACCGGTACGTTTCTTCCAAACAATATTACATATTTTCGTCTTTTCCGAGCGTAATGCGCGTAGATTTTGAATCCCTACTTCTGAAATGTAGGGTCCGTCCCAACTATTTCAAGAATTAAAACCCTCTTTTATTGAATAAATTGGTTTATTGACCAAAACAATTGAAATACAAAATAGCATCCCCTTTTACCACCGAACCATCTCCCCGCTATTTTTCTCAACTTTTTCAATACATGCCGACTGCCATAGATACTTAAATCTGTCAATATACCGCCGGGTACACATCACCTGATACAATCAGCATAAAGGCTGGTATATACGTATGTATACGCTACCATAAGGCTTACAAATGGGTGAACTAATAGGGGGTATGCGCGGGGTTTACAGGTTGTAGTTCTTAAGTTTTTAAATAGTTCTATATATGTATATGTAATAAATATGTTTCTTGTTTCTGGTTTTTAAAGTCTCTTTTTTTTAGGAAACAAAAACAATAAAATTGTTTTAGCTTAATCTAAAGGTTCGCCGTTGGCGATGCGCTCACTTAATTAAAAAAATATAATAATTGTTAACGCGGTATGTACAGTCGCCATCACATACATAGGTACACGATAGGTGTTCAAAAATATCGGCGCATGCACCCTAATGCCTTGAAAATAGAGGTGTGTTCCGATGTTTGTGACGTGCTTGTTTGCTCCGATGTATGTGATGGCGACTGTACACCGAAAATACTAAACTACCACCCCAGCCAAAAGGCTGCAAGTCCCTACAGAGTTCGTACGAAGTTACGACCACACGCACGGATGTCCAGTGATTTATTTTTAACCTACTTATTGTAAACGGTTTCTTTTTTTTTACATCTATTAGTATTTTAATTTTAGTTACAAGTGTAGTTAATATGCGAACTGTTTAAGAACGGCAGGGGATAATGCAACATATACATATGTATATTAGTTACTCGTATGCACCTACTTATGTTTGCACATAGCTGCAATTGTTATGTACTTAGGTTCATATGTTATAAAGGTTTTTGCGATACAAAGATGTGCTGAAACGTCACATGAAGAGAACTAATATGCAGCCTGCCGAATGGGAGGCTTTGGCTAAGGGCCGATCACATTGGAGGCACGTTGTGTTCACACAGGTGAACGATTTCGAGGTCAGACGGCGCGCAGACCTCGACACAAAGCGCGATGAGCTAAAGGCCAGACCACCTGCGGCCATACAGTATAATTATGACGGAGGGGTGCTGATGTGTGGTGACTGTGGTCGCACATTCGCCGCAAAAATTGGCTATGTCAGTCATCTGAGGGCGCACCAGCGACGCTCTCAGCAGTGATTAGCAGTCGCTGAGGCCGAATACGGCTAGGAGAAGAAGATGATGATATATGGATACAAACGTTTGAAAAAAAATCACTGTTATCTACTAATGTGTAGGTACCTGCGGTCGAAGCCAAAGATATGCCTGCATTACTGTACCTATGCTGTTCCTTTGAAATAAGGCGAACAATGCATACACCTCTTCGACGTCGATCGCACAACATTCCTATATTATTTAATGGAATTTTATTGTTTTAGTTAGATGATCGAGTAACACGGTTAACAATGCATACACCTCTTCGACGTCGATCGCACAACATTCCTATATTATTTAATGGAATTTTATTGTTTTAGTTAGATGATCGAGTAACACGGTTACCAATGCATACACCTCTTCGACGTCGATCGCACAACATTCCTATATTATTTAATGGAATTTTATTGTTTTAGTTAGATGATTGAGTAACACGGTTAACAATGCATACACCTCTTCGCGATCGCACAACATTCCTATATTATTTAATGGAATTTTATTGTTTTAGTTAGATGATTGAGTAACACGGTTAACAATGCATACACCTCTTCGCGATCGCACAACATTCCTATATTATTTAATGGAATTTTATCGTTTTAGATGATCTAGTAACACGGTTACTTATCTTTTGAACTTTGAAGTCGTCGGTATAATAACTATTTAAGACATTTAAGTATACGTAGTACGTGTAGTAGTTTTGGTTTATTATATGTAATATTTTGTATCTGTATATCCTTTGCATAAATCATTTTCATTTCATTCATTTTGATTGGAGGTAAAATCAGTTTCCCTAACAGGCAATATTGAAAAGGTTATTAAGGTATTATTGACATGCAAAATACTGTAAGTTTTAACTGATACATCATTCCACACAGCGGAGCCAACAGCGTTCAGGACATTTCTGCCCGTCATAGTGGTAACGCAGTTGCACCCGAAAGGACCCCAGGGTCTGCTGGCCCGAATTATCCCAAGATGTTCACAGGAAAATGAAAAAGGTATTTGCTCTTAAATCGATATTAATTGAATGATCAAGCGTAGTGAATGAAGTTCTCCATTTCAGCTTTGGCCAAAATTCTTTTGTATATCTCTCAAAAATACTAACAGTACAGGCTATGACGAAATTAACACGAACATTTTAAAAAAGGTGTCACAATCGATTGCCCCCGTGCTCTGTTACATAATAAACTTGTGCATTGAAAACGGAGTATTTCCTGGCAAACTAAAAATATCAGTTATTAAACCTATGTTTAAAAAGGATAAGAAAGACGACATGAAGAACTATAGGCCGGTATCATTAATACCGGTCATTTCTAAAATTATAGAGAAAGTGCTGTACAATAGCCTGTACGAATATTTTGAAATTAACAATTTATTCACGAGTGAGCAGAAAGGCTTCCGTAAACACAAATCAATCAATATGGCAATTTATGAACTGGTACAACGAGTCTACATAAATATGGATAAAGGAATGCCAGTCTCGGCAATATATATGGATATGACTAAAGCGTTTGACTTTGTGAACCATGATATACTTTTGACCAAGTTACATTCATATGGAGTGAGGGGTATTGTTTTTGAACTAATTCAATCGTACTTGAGTGATAGAAAACAGATGACTCAAATTACTCAACTGTGCCGTAAAACAAAAATTGAAACCACATCATCTTCACAACTTAGAAGCGTGAAATATGGTGTACCACAGGGGAGTATATTGGGACCTTTGTTATTCCTAATTTATATTAACGACTTACCTAAGATTACTAGACATCCAATGGTATTATTTGCTGATGATAGCACAATTATATTTAGTGACGACATTAACTATGAAATGGAAATAAATAATACTTTAGAAACAATAATAGGATGGCTAAACATGAATAATCTAAAAATAAATATAGCTAAAACATGTATCATGCACTTTGAACAGCGACGCAATAATATTAGGGACCTAGATATAAAGTATAATGATAATCCAATTATAGAAACCACGGAAACGAAATTCTTAGGACTGATCTTAGACAGCTGTATGTCATGGAAAATGCATGTGGAAGGTGTATGCTCTAAATTAAACAGCTATTCATATGCTCTATACATGTTGCGAAAAATAGTCGACCAACCAACTGTATTAGCTGCATATCATGCATATGTCTCTTCTTCTTTAAGATATGGTATTATCTTTTGGGGCAACTCAACTAACTGGCTGCAGGTGTTTCGAGCACAGAAAAAATGTTTAAGAGCGATATGCGGACTGAGGCCCACAGAATCATGTAAACCTTTTTTTAAAAGCCTCAAAATCTTAACTTTTCCGTGTTTATATTTATTAGAAATGGCTCTATTTGTAAGATACAATTTAAATCAATATCAAGGTTTCAACAGCGAACGGCAACGGAACAAACTACATTCACACCCGTCGAAGACAGCTCTTTTATCCAAAAGCATTTTAGGAATGAGCCCCAGAATTTATAATAAGTTACCCGATTCCATTAAAGAGAGCCAAAATAACATGAAATTCAAGAAGGAGTTAAAACATCTATTGTTAGAAAAGGCGTACTACTCAATTAACGAGTTCTTTAGTGATACATGACATAATTAAGATTTGTATTTTTTTAATTTTAATTTCGACATGCCTGCGCTTTAACTTTAATTTTATTGACGTATAATACCTATAATGTATATTTTAATAATAAATTCAATATTGTGGAATAATTTGGTAATGGTAATTTAATTGTAATAATATTTATTGTAAAAATTTAATTTCAAGTTTGATATGTATTTAGAATAATTATAGATATTGCAATGCTCGACAGAGCTCATGTTAGAACTACACCTAGCCTTAAGACCTATTTTGTTACAACATGAACGCAATAAAAATCTGAAATCTGAAATCTGAAAATCTATCCGGGTGTTCAGATGTTCCGCTGTTCTCCTCTTCAGGTCGCATTTCACAATCGATTCTCGTGAAATTTAGTTAGCAGTTTTTCGAAATTTAGTAAGCAGCTTTTCGAAATTTAGTAAGCAGCTTTTCGACATTTAGCAAGCAGCTTTTCAAAATTTACTAAACAGCTTTTCGAAATTTAGTAAGCAGCTTTTCGAAATTTAGTAAGCAGCTTTTCAAAATTTACTAAACAGCTTTTCGAAATTTAGTAAGCAGCTTTTCTAAATTTAGTAAGCAGCTTTTCGAAATTTAGTAAGCAGCTTTTCAAAATTTACTAAACAGCTTTTCGAAATTTAGTAAGCAGCTTTTCGAAATTTAGTAAGCAGCTTATCGAAATTTAGTAAGCAGCTTTTCGAAATTTAGTAAGCAGTTTTTCGAAATTTTGTAAGCAGTTTTTCGAAACTTAAATAAAATTGATAAAAAGAGGCAAGTTCTACACCTCGCAGAGCCTCCAGTATTATAAATGCAAAAGGAACACCCGCCTGCTGCTATCGACCCGTGAAAATGGCTCCCCGCATGTGGCTATGGCATTTGTTTTGCAAATCTCCTGCACCCTGAATTAACTTTAACATAGTGTGGCTATATTATTGATAGTATAGCATTAAATTATTACAATAGAGTGTAAGTATCAAAATATTAGTGACTCATAAAAATATTTTTTACAATGCACTTGCTCTGAATGTGCCCCTTTATATGGTTGAACATAAACACGGGAAGTGGTCGATGCCAGCACGTCGTCGCCGGGCGGGACCTGCCCGTGCGGGAATGGATTTTAGGCCAATATTCCCGCATACTGTGCGATAATGAGATTTCGTGACAATTAAAATTTCACCTTTTATGCATATTTTTTTATTTCCTCGCATGATGCATTGTAAAATGTTGTTATGATACACGCGCGGATAGGTAATTCTCAACTTTCCGCACTTGTATCATAAATAACTATTTCATCATCCAAGAGCAACTAAATATGTATATCTTACACGCAGTATTTTACGCGCAAAACATCAATTTATATGATTTTCCATACAACGAATATTACCATATGTTGTGACTTCATAATACTTGCCAACGTATTCGCGGTTTTGCGTTCCGTCTTTGACTCTAATTTTTGGGTTTTTTATGTGAAAGATTCGAAATGTTATCTTTGCAGGGCAAACTCAACACAAGAAGCCAAGAAGAATACCTAAAACACACCAATGTGGCCAATGTAGCTATACTACTAAAGTAAGAAGTCATTTACAAGATCATGAAAGGATACATACTGGTGAGAAACCATACAAGTGTGACCAATGCAGTTACGCCAGCAGCCGGAAAAGTCATTTAGAAGTCCATGTAAGGATACATAACGGTGCAAAATCACATAAATGTGGCCAATGTAGTTATGCCAGTACTCAAAAAGGTTCTTCAAAAGTTCATGAAAGAACACACAACGATGAAAAGCCTTACAAATGTGGCCAATGCAGTTATGCAAGTGCCCAAAAAAGTGATTTAAAAGTCCATGAAAGGACACATACTGGTGAAAAGCCTTATAAATGTGACCAATGTAGTTACGCTGCTAACACAAAACGTTACTTAAAACTCCACAAAATGAAACATACTGGCGAGAAACTTCACAAGTGTGGCCAATGCAATTATGCTAGTAACCACAAGTATAATGTGCGACACCATGAAATGACGCATACTGGTGAGAAGCCATACAAATGTGGCCATTGCAGTTTTGCTACAACCCAGAAACACAATTTACTAGTTCATGAAAGGGTGCATACTGGTGAAAAACCTTACAAATGTGGCATATGCAGTTATGCTGGTGCCCGCAGTTGCGATCTACAACTTCATGAAAGAATACACACCGGGGAAGGGCTTTACAAATGTGCCCACTGTAAGTTTGCTAGTGCATACAAACATAATTTAAAAACCCATGAAAGGACACACAATAATAAAAAGCCTTACAAATGTGGCCAATGTGATTATGCTGGTAACCGGCTGAGTAGGGTAAAAGAGCATGAAAGGAAACACACAGGCGATAAGACTTGCACCCCACCACACTGATCGCGATCATTTTTGCGAGAGCCGACAGCCTGTACTGGAATCCTGCGGCACTTCTCCGGGTTTGTGCGCTTTTTATTTCGTATGTCCGGCCGTCCAGCTATTCTCCTCTACAGGTTGCATTTCTTAACCGATTCTCGTCAAATGATGTAAGCAGATTCGATAATTATATTTCTCAACAGTCTCCTGCAGGTCGTGGCGGGAAGGCAGGACAGCGCCTTGCTCGGCAGGTTCAATGGGCTGCACGCTCCTAGTACGTGTGCACCTCGTTGAGGCTGCCAAGTCAGGCTTTTAAATTATAAACAAAATAAAATTTTGCTGTACTAACATAGGTCATTAAGTATTTTTTTTTTCCTTTTGCTTACTAACAACCTATGGACCATGATGTCTGAAAATAAAGATATTTTATTTTATTTTATTATTTTATATTGTTTTTTTGGCAATCCAGTTTAAAAAAAACTTGCGTGTTCTACAACTCGCAGTCACTAGTCTCACTAACTGTTACCTCCGCTAATGTCAACCCATATTAAGGAAAAAAACGAACTTACATCCTTTTATTAACCTACGACGGAAAAAGTGGGGTGTTATAATATAATTATAAGTTTAAAGTGTTTGCCTGTCTGTGTGTGTGTGTGTGTGTGTGTGTGTGTGTGTGTGTGTGTGTGTGTGTGTGTGTGTGTGTGTGTGTGTGTGTGTGTGTGTGTGTGTGTGTGTGTGTGTGTGTGTGTGTGTGTGTGTGTGTGTGTGTGTGTGTGTGTGTGTGTGTGTGTGTGTGTGTGTGTGTGTGTGTGTGTGTGTGTGTGTGTGTGTGTGTGTGTGTGTGTGTGTGTGTGTGTGTGTGTGTGTGTGTGTGTGTGTGTGTGTGTGTGTGTGTGTGTGTGTGTGTGTGTGTGTGTGTGTGTGTGTGTGTGTGTGTGTGTGTGTGTGTGTGTGTGTGTGTGTGTGTGTGTGTGTGTGTGTGTGTGTGTGTGTGTGTGTGTGTGTGTGTGTGTGTGTGTGTGTGTGTGTGTGTGTGTGTGTGTGTGTGTGTGTGTGTGTGTGTGTGTGTGTGTGTGTGTGTGTGTGTGTGTGTGTGTGTGTGTGTGTGTGTGTGTGTGTGTGTGTGTGTGTGTGTGTGTGTGTGTGTGTGTGTGTGTGTGTGTGTGTGTGTGTGTGTGTGTGTGTGTGTGTGTGTGTGTGTGTGTGTGTGTGTGTGTGTGTGTGTGTGTGTGTGTGTGTGTGTGTGTGTGTGTGTGTGTGTGTGTGTGTGTGTGTGTGTGTGTGTGTGTGTGTGTGTGTGTGTGTGTGTGTGTGTGTGTGTGTGTGTGTGTGTGTGTGTGTGTGTGTGTGTGTGTGTGTGTGTGTGTGTGTGTGTGTGTGTGTGTGTGTGTGTGTGTGTGTGTGTGTGTGTGTGTGTGTGTGTGTGTGTGTGTGTGTGTGTGTGTGTGTGTGTGTGTGTGTGTGTGTGTGTGTGTGTGTGTGTGTGTGTGTGTGTGTGTGTGTGTGTGTGTGTGTGTGTGTGTGTGTGTGTGTGTGTGTGTGTGTGTGTGTGTGTGTGTGTGTGTGTGTGTGTGTGTGTGTGTGTGTGTGTGTGTGTGTGTGTGTGTGTGTGTGTGTGTGTGTGTGTGTGTGTGTGTGTGTGTGTGTGTGTGTGTGTGTGTGTGTGTGTGTGTGTGTGTGTGTGTGTGTGTGTGTGTGTGTGTGTGTGTGTGTGTGTGTGTGTGTGTGTGTGTGTGTGTGTGTGTGTGTGTGTGTGTGTGTGTGTGTGTGTGTGTGTGTGTGTGTGTGTGTGTGTGTGTGTGTGTGTGTGTGTGTGTGTGTGTGTGTGTGTGTGTGTGTGTGTGTGTGTGTGTGTGTGTGTGTGTGTGTGTGTGTGTGTGTGTGTGTGTGTGTGTGTGTGTGTGTGTGTGTGTGTGTGTGTGTGTGTGTGTGTGTGTGTGTGTGTGTGTGTGTGTGTGTGTGTGTGTGTGTGTGTGTGTGTGTGTGTGTGTGTGTGTGTGTGTGTGTGTGTGTGTGTGTGTGTGTGTGTGTGTGTGTGTGTGTGTGTGTGTGTGTGTGTGTGTGTGTGTGTGTGTGTGTGTGTGTGTGTGTGTGTGTGTGTGTGTGTGTGTGTGTGTGTGTGTGTGTGTGTGTGTGTGTGTGTGTGTGTGTGTGTGTGTGTGTGTGTGTGTGTGTGTGTGTGTGTGTGTGTGTGTGTGTGTGTGTGTGTGTGTGTGTGTGTGTGTGTGTGTGTGTGTGTGTGTGTGTGTGTGTGTGTGTGTGTGTGTGTGTGTGTGTGTGTGTGTGTGTGTGTGTGTGTGTGTGTGTGTGTGTGTGTGTGTGTGTGTGTGTGTGTGTGTGTGTGTGTGTGTGTGTGTGTGTGTGTGTGTGTGTGTGTGTGTGTGTGTGTGTGTGTGTGTGTGTGTGTGTGTGTGTGTGTGTGTGTGTGTGTGTGTGTGTGTGTGTGTGTGTGTGTGTGTGTGTGTGTGTGTGTGTGTGTGTGTGTGTGTGTGTGTGTGTGTGTGTGTGTGTGTGTGTGTGTGTGTGTGTGTGTGTGTGTGTGTGTGTGTGTGTGTGTGTGTGTGTGTGTGTGTGTGTGTTGTGTGTGTGTGTGTGTGTGTGTGTGTGTGTGTGTGTGTGTGTGTGTGTGTGTGTGTGTGTGTGTGTGTGTGTGTGTGTGTGTGTGTGTGTGTGTGTGTGTGTGTGTGTGTGTGTGTGTGTGTGTGTGTGTGTGTGTGTGTGTGTGTGTGTGTGTGTGTGTGTGTGTGTGTGTGTGTGTGTGTGTGTGTGTGTGTGTGTGTGTGTGTGTGTGTGTGTGTGTGTGTGTGTGTGTGTGTGTGTGTGTGTGTGTGTGTGTGTGTGTGTGTGTGTGTGTGTGTGTGTGTGTGTGTGTGTGTGTGTGTGTGTGTGTGTGTGTGTGTGTGTTAATACAATTTGTTTATTCCGCAGATTCGCGAAACAAGGCTTCAGCCGAACAAGGTTGATTGGTGGAGAATGCTTTATGGCATTAAGTATGGGTTTTACCGAATGCGAATAAATAATTTATTGAATCAGGCGTTACTTTGCGGAAGTCCATGATATGTTACGAGAACAATATTCCTTTGCTCAGTTGACGTGACGCAAGCAACATCTCCTGCCAGCAGTTCCTAATGATGGCTCGTAGAGAGGCGAAACAGAAGTCCATGATATGTTACGAGAACAATATTCCTTTGCTCAGTTGACGTGACGCAAGCAACATCTCCTGCCAGCAGTTCCTAATGATGGCTCGTAGAGAGGCGAAACAGAAGTCCATGATATGTTACGAGAACAATATTCCTTTGCTCAGTTGACGTGACGCAAGCAACATCTCCTGCCAGCAGTTCCTAATGATGGCTCGTAGAGAGGCGAAACAGAAGTCCATGATATGTTAAGCTGCGTACGAATTAGAGCAGCCTCGGGTTGAGGCACGCACGGCTACCTATTTTGCTCAAATTCGTACGCGCTCACGCGCCGTGCGCGAGCAGCGCGCGAGCGGCGCGCGGCGAGCCGCCGAGAGTCGGTCTTTTGACCGCACGTGCTCAGAGGCGCCTCAGTGTGCGTGCCTCGCGTAACTTGGACGTGTATCCGAGCGTGCCGCGGGCAGAATGACAAGTTTATACTTGACTGTGGGCGAGACGCGTACAGATTTGTCCAAGTTGCTGAGCCGTACGTGTTTTTATTGGTAAATTTATTAAAATAAAACCGTGTCAATTCAAAATTGTTAATAATTCGGTGAATTGTGATAAACGCAGCCGCGGCTGTCACAGTGTCCGACGCCATTTTGAATGACGCACAATGTCGGCTCACCGCGAGCACGCTGCCTCACCCGCGCAATGTTTATGTGCAACAAATTACGACAAATTGCTCGCGAGCAGCTCGCCGCGCGGGGCGAGCATGCCTCAGGCTGAGCCGCTCTAATTCGTACCTACCTTTACGAGAACAATATTCCTTTGCTCAGCGGACGTGGCGCAAGCAACATCTCCTGCCAGCATCGTGAGGAAACCGGTCTAATTATTCATTTATTTCTAATCACAATAAGGTCTAGTTTTCCCCTCCGGGTTGGAACGTCAGATGGCAGTCGCTTTCGTAAAACTAGTGCCTATGCCAAATCTAGGGATTAGGTGTCAAAGCGGACCCCGGGGCCCTTTGGGACACAACCGGGAATAACGCTAGGAGGATGATGGTGGTGGTTTTCTGTAATTATTTGCATGTTTCCAAGTGTGGAGGGAGGGAAATACGCAAATACTTGCATGTCATCTCCGCTGATCGTCCAGCACGTTTGTTAGCGGAATAGCAAAGGAATATTGTTCTCGTAACCGAATGCGAATATTCGGCTGAATGTTCGGTCCAGCGTTTGCCGAACTGAATATTCAGCCGAATTATTCGGTTCAAAGTAACGCCGTATGCCTTCATCCAGGGACTGATTTCGGTTACGGTTATACCGGTATGAAACCGGTATACCGTTATGTCGTAAAGGTTATGAGCGCCGCGCGAACATAAGTTTAAAACGATACCGTAACCTTTATAATACCGGTATTATAAAAGTTATCGAGAAAAGTAAGCGAGCTGGCACTCTACAGAGGAAGCATTGGCTACTAAACATTTAAAGACTAAAAGACAAAGCAGCAGAGCCTTTGCCTGCGGTTTGGCAACAACTCCAGGCCAAAGTCGATATATCGGTAGGTACCTTTAAATAGCGGTTACGGTACCGGAAAAAATAAAGGTACCTTTATATTTTGGTAGCGAAATATAAAGGTTCCGCTACCGAAACCGCTATTTGACAACCGATATGACGTCATACCGTTAAAATAGAATACCGGTATTTTTCGGTTATGCAGTCCCTGCCTTCATCAGCCGTTCCAAAACAGACTCATTTTTCAGTGGTAAAAATCTTGTTGAAGTGAAATATTTACAATAAAGTTAGTTATTCATATTAATTTATTTCGTATTAATCATACATTGTCATTCATTACATTAAAATATCATAATAAGGTCATTAAAAACAATGTCAACAACATTATGTTAATTAACAATAAGAATCTGTTTTAGAACAATCATTTCACAGGCAATTATTATGTTACATTATTGCAACTTGCAGACAAACACCTGCAAAATGATTCGGTACGATTAAATATTTGGCATTTGAAACGAATAATTCAGCCGAATAACGAACATTGAAAAACGTGCCGAATATTCGGCGAATCTCTAGCATCAAGGCCGCCTTTAACTATAAAGGAGACTACACCTACGAATTTGTCAGACGGCCAAGCAAGGTTACAGAAAATCTAGTATGGAGTGAGAGTGACCTTGATTTGGCCGGCCGCCGTGCTTCCGACACGTATCCACACGGGCCATCCAGTCCGAACGATATCGGCCCGTGTAGCGTCTCCTTAAATTCTTCTTTTCTGACCGCGAGTCACTCCTGGATGAGACACTATCACGGGACTGGGATATGTGACGTCCCTTAAATTTCTTTAAGTATATTTTGTGAGCTTTTTTACCTGTAGTGTAAAATTCACTTGATATGTTACTGATGTATATGACATATAACGGGTAAGGGATATAATGCACTTTTGGAATATCAACATTTGGTATATTCTGATATGATTTAACCATTATCTTATTAGGTATAATGAACTTGTAGTTGTAACAACTATTAATCTAACAGTAATATGATATAACGTATAATAGTCGCTACCGGGGTGTAATTAAAAGATTGTCCTTTACGGTTTAGTTATAAATTTATTACGAAAACAGGTTAAACAGGTTAAATGTCTAAAGTTTTTATAGCGACCATTACGAACCCCTCAAGTGATAAAATGGCAACCGTCTTGGGTCCACTGGAATAACATGTCAGTGTTTTATGTTTTAACTCGGAACTTATACCGGTATTCATATAAAAATATTTTCGGTATCCCAAAACCAAAATTGCATTTAAGTAGGTAATAATACTTTGGCGCCGATAAGTATATGAGGTGAGTCTATTAGAATATAAAATATATATGGAATAGTAAGAGATACCGAGATTGAATACAAGTATTTTTGTAGGAAAATAAATCCGGTATACCTACGCTCTGTGGTTATATGGTTGAGATTATTTATTAATATGAGGCAGACTTTTTATTACCTAATTAATGTCTTTGGATTTGGAATCTTGTACCTTGGTCGGTAAAGTTGCTTTTTGAATGGTCTACTTTGATGCAATTCCAACTCCACCCTCAAGTAGTATTAATGCTAAACTATTTGGATTCTTCTAATGCTTAGGCTACACACATCGCGATAACGCGAATATTCGCATTATCGCGATGTACCTATGTAGCCGAATATTCGCGAATACTTCGGCACTTCGCCCGAAGCCGCAGACCCTTCGCCCCGCTGTCGGTAAATTTGCGCACATCAAAGGCTTTTATAGCGATGAACTTCGCTTGCCACACTTCAGTCGGCTCAACTTCATCGTGCGTAGCAGACGTACTGTCAACTGCAAGCGGCGAAGTATTGTTTACGATTTGTTGGTTGTTTCCGATGGATTGGAGTAATGCCTGAATCTTGGAGTTAATTATAGCACCTAAATACAGCTAACTTGTTTTTTGTTTTCATTTTAAATTGTTACTAACATAATTATTAGGATATATAGATAAAATCTTTATTTAGCATTTTAGCAACATATATACCAACATTTTAAAAATACATATAATAAATAAAAATATTTATTATTATTATTAACTAGTCAGTAAATGCTCTAAGGTCTCATCAAATACCAATACATTTTTAAGTAAATAATTAGTAATTACCTAGTTCTTGCTTAATGAATAGTAATCATCCATTGCCGCCTTTTCTTAACTTTTTTTTGATTTTTTATTTTGCACAAAGCCAAAACATAATTGTTGAGCGCCATAAAAGACAGAGCGACAGCTTCGTCCATTTTCGCAATAAACTCTGCGGCATTTTAGTGTGGCCATGCACATTCGCCGTAGGCCGAAGACGAATCTATCGCGATGTGTGTAGCCTAAGCATAAAGGCCATTTAATTTACACGCATATGATTTTTTCACAACTAGAATAAAAGGCATGTATGCCCTTTGCAACTATAGCAAGTTCATGTGATATATTACATTTATAGAAGTCCCTGGGCGCCTGAGCTCTGCTCGGGTGAAAATAGGGAAAATACGGTGAAAACGAATTTTCCCAGACATGAGACCTGGCTAGATCGGTTTCTCGACCCCGTTAACCCCTATATTCCAAATTTCGTCGAAATCGTTAGAGCCGTTTCCGAGAACGTGATTACAAATATATATATATATATATACAAATATTGCTCGTTTAATAGTATAGGATAGGATAGGAATATCTCCTGTAATGTGATATTTAATAATTTACTAAGAAATCGTAGTGTGCTTAATCTAAACCTTTAAGGCCCCGCCACATTCGCGGGCGAGGATCGCGCCTAAACTCTTCCTTGGCTCCACAATCGCAGTGCCCTTCGACGTGAGCCAAAAATCGACAAAAAGTGGAGCGAATTTGGAGCTCCACACGGAAGCTTAGCGCTCTAATGACGGCCTGCCTTGGGCGAGTATCGGGCGGATCCAAGGCGTTCGTCTGTGGTCCGGACAAGAATGGGGGTGTGTACGCCTGCCCGATACTTGACATCACACCCACTCAGATGATGTGTACACAGCTTTAAACAACAACAAATATGGCCGACTGACAGTGACATTTCACATTGTCTGTCACATTCACTATGGCGATGTTTTTGTCAAAGGTTTATGTATAATATTTAATATTGTATACTTTGATCACAATCTCGACAAAATTGGATCTTCGGTCTCACTTAAATTTAAAGGTCCACCTTTAATTTATAACTAGTAATTTTAGTTACTGTACACACGCATAAAATATCCATTTTAATTTTCAATACCGTCGAAGTCGGAGTGTTTATTTACGTTTTATCTAGTCTTCCTCGCAGTTCTTGAACTTAAATATTTAATAGTGTTACCCAACAATGTTTAATAGTGGTTTTAAAGGCGATAATCAAAGTGAACTCGCAATGGATACAGTGCAATTGGTATCTGAGGACCTGAGTGCGTGTCGGGTATGCTTAGCCACTAATACCAAATTGTACAGCATTCCCGACGGACTGGAAGACTATTTTGTACAGTTAATGGATGTCGAAGTAAGTACATATTATATTATAACTGAATGGGTTTAAGTCATGAAAGTCAGTTTGGATAATTTTACTATTGTATGTGAATATTCGGTGCATCTCTAATGCACCGAATATTCACTTAGTATTAGATATTTATTGGAGCGGGTGACGCGGAGTGGTCATTGTGGCACTCTTTGGGGGAGGCCTATGTTGAGCAGTGGACATCTTTCGGCTGATATGACGATGATTATAATTGGATATTTGGCATAATTATCCGATTCAACTGACAAATATTTACCGGCGTTTAGAGATGTTTCTCTGCAAGTAGCAAGAATGTAATATATTCATGGCTTTGCAGAAACAATATTGGTACTTTACTACTCCATATTTAATCCAAAAATAAAATGATCTTTGTCACTGAATATTGGTTGTAGTATTATTGATGAAGGTATTATGTTGAACCAAATAATTCAAAGTAGAGATGAATCAAACTTTAGTACTTTCTAGCTTAAGACTAATCTTAAGTATATTTTATTCCAGTATTCGGATGACGACGGACTTCCACAGCACCTGTGCCCATTCTGTCGCCTGCAGCTCCTCAGGTGCCTATTTTTTTTTAAATATCACAATGGTGGCACACTGTCAAAGCCTGCCTGAAAGTGACCTGACACCATAGTCTAAATCACATATACGTAAAAGGTTGTCCTCTACCCCTTCATTGATTTGAGGATTTGCTGTTGCTGGAGAAATTAGTGTCCAACCGAAGGTTCGGTTTTGGTGTCGGCCGTAGGTATGGTTTCGGCCGGGCCGAAACTTACGACACTGTACTTCGGGTCGCATTTGGCTAACTTTGGGTGCACTCGTGCCAACCGGCAATATGGTGTAGCTCGCCGGCCACCGGCTCAGTGAAGTGACGCTTTGTGTGCTTGTTCCCGGAATTATGGTCACTTGTAGTATTATTATTATTATTTCTGGTAGTGGCTTTCGGGCTGTCAAAGCCCTTATATCACTGCGACCATCGCTGATCTATTGTGATCGCCACTTACTACAATTCTTGGTCAAGTCCTGCAAACTCGAAGAATTGCAAAATTTTGTTGAACTCAAGAAATTTGATCTCCTCCGGGCACATGATGTGTTTGCCCAGGAAGGAGTTACGACTGCGCATGAGGCAAGGGCAATCGGTTAGGATGTGTGTAGGCGTCTCCTCTGCTTCAAAGCAGAATCTGCACTGCCTTGTGTCACACAGTCCTATCGTTTGCATGTGCTTATTTAGGCGGCAGTGCCCAGTAATCACTTGTAGTAAACCTTGTTTTAGTTTATACAACCTTCACGAGTTTCAGGTGTTACATTGTTAATATGTGTTTAAAAGCACTTTTTCAACGATTTTAACAAGTCTACAAAAGGTTCGGTTATGGATTCGGCCGAAACCAGAGCCAAAGCCGAACCTTCGGTTTCGGAAAAAAAAAATGTTTCGGTCGGACACTAAGAGAAATGCAATAGCAACACAGCGCCATCTACTCACAAGGAACAACACGATGGCTGTGTTCTCCTGTATGGTGGAGGTACTTCCCTGTATTGGCCGTTCCACATATGAGCTAATGACACTTCACTGTGTTCTACCTCTATTCATATACATATTTTATGGTACGTCAGCATCAGATAGTAGCAGCCAAGGTTGCCAAATATATCGCAACACGTCTTTATTACTATAGGAGCAAGGATGTGTTACAATATATTTGGTCCAAAGTAACCAACTATATGATGCTGACTGTATTAGCCTTGCTGTATTCTAATAAAATGGCAATTGTAAAAGCTGTTCTCATCAAATATCAGTAGAGTCTAAAAATTCTCAGTTTCTATCACAACTGTAAAGCATGTATACACGGTGTTCCCGAGAATTTCCGTTTACTTCGGCATATTGCAAAGTACATTTACAGAAACAAATTAGCATAATTATTTCCAAAAAAAAAACTAAAAAAAATATATTTTTTCAATTTTTGTACAAATTAATTTAATGTTAACGGTTATTGTCTTTGTCCAAGGGTCTGAAAATACATGAAATACAAAATATGTAATATCTAACGAACTCACTTTGTAAACCTTCTTTGTAGGGTATAGGAACCTTACACAATTTAAAAAGCTGTTATGACGTCACAGTTACGAGCCATTTACACTGGTTAAATCTGCAAAAAGAATTAAATTAAACATTGAATTATCTTTATAACAGTAAGAGTTAAGATACTACTGTCTTGGAGAAATTAACTTTATTTGATCTAAACTATGCCCCCTTGCAATTAACGGAAATTGTCATGAACACGTTGTATAGAGACCTCGCTAAATAAATACTAAGATGTGTTAATGTGTCACTGAAGCAAAAAGTCCCGCTTTGGCGAAGTCAATAAGGCGCAAATTTCGTCACAATGTAATTAGAAACTCTCCTTACTAACATCGAAAAGGTGGGACCTTCTGCCTGAGGTATATACAGGGTGTCCGGTAATTAATGGTCAACCTTCTAACCACGAATAGGGCACCTTAGACTGGTCTAGAAAATCGACTTCAAGGTTTAGTAAAATAAGGTGCATTACTTGCACCACTTGGACCTTATTTCACTTTAATTAATTTTTTTTTTTTTTTTGTAGCCTAATTTGTGTCCCACTGCTGGGCAAAGGCCTCCCCTTTTTTCCGCCACTTATCTCGGTCCAGTGCTAGTGTTCGCCAATCTGTACAAAATGTGTCAAGGTCGTCCCGCCATCGCCTTTTCGGTCTGCCTCTACTTCGAAAGCCATCTTGTGGGGTCCATTCGGTGGCTAATTTGGCCCATCGTTCTGCGTGCATTCGGCAGACATGTCCAGTCCAGTCCCACTTAAGCTTCGCGGTCTTGGCACCCACATCTACGATGCCAGTTTTGGTACGCAGCTCCGTGTTCCTGATCCGATCGATCCTGCGAACTCCGAGTATGCTGCGTTCCATTGCTCGCTGGCAAATCTTGAGTCGGGACTTTTGGGCTTCTGTTAGTGACCAATTAATTAATTTATTTTATTTAAATATATTTAAACAGCATTACAGATTTACTTAAATCTAATACACTGTCAAACGAAATATAAAATTAAAGGAACTAAACAATACAATAAAACTAATCAACTGCGAATATCATCCTTCATCCTTAATATATCTGAATTAGAGGGCATATCATCCTTCATCTCGCAAAACTTTAGGCACTCCCTACACACAGCCGTCCATCGCCACGCAATGACCTGCCCCTATTGCACCAAGTTGACAGGTGCGACAATTGTCAAGAAAACATGACAATTGTAGATCGTGAAACAGGCCTTGTTGAAATATGATGACAATTGTAAATATGTCAGGACAATTGGTGTTTCATTACTTTTTGACCATATGTCGGTTGTTGACAGGCGTCCACCATTGCAAGATTTATAATACGTATTGCGGGAAGGACAAGACGACTTATAAATATAAGGGCGACAGTATCTTATCATTTATAAATTCACGCAAACGTCACGAATTAAGTCATCTTCCTTTGATTCAAAAATAAATAATAATTGCTTGGCTCCAATGTCAGTCTTTTATTTTATTTTTAACCCCCGACGGAAAAAGAGGGGTGTTATAAGTTTGACGTGTCTGTATGTCTGTGTGTGTGGGTGACTGTCTGTGGTATCGTAGGTCTTAAACGAATGGACCGATTTGAATGCGGTTTTTTATCCGAAAGCTGACGTGATCGAGATGGTTCTTAGCTACGTTTCAACACGGTTACGAACATTTCGGTTCAGCCATTTTTGAGATATTGAACTTTGAAATGAAAATGTCGGGGGTTTTTCAACTTTTCTAAGTAGATACAACGAACAAAAAAGGAGTTGTTCAGCGTATTGTTTTTTTAATACGGATAAATAAATAAATAAATATAAATATTATGGGACACAATCTTACACAAATCAACCTAGGCCCACGGTAAGCTCAGTAAGGCTTGTTGTGTTCAGTAAGGATAAGTTTAAGAAGGCCATTTTATCGTCGATATTAGTTAATTGATGCGTCATTAAAATATAGAATTAGACTAGTACTACTTCTACTACTACTTTTTTTAATTTTGGCTGTTAATGTATCACTGTCTGCAACATTAAATTTTTCCACCGTAGGTACATAATAAATCGTTTTAAAAAAAAGTTGAAATTGTTTAGAATATTACAGTTTAAATTAGAAAGTTCAAATTGCAATATACGTAACTAGTATAGTAAATATTGGACCGTTTAATTAATTTCAACTATGACATATTTTTTGCATTTTAAGTTTAATTTCAAATTTTATCAAATTGCTTACAATAAAACAGTAATAATAAACAGTACTTCAATAAAAAAAAAATATCAATTCCCGTATTACTTCGATTGCTTCAGGGTCAATAGCTTCGTTGTTGTCTACTTTCTTGTTGCGTTTTTCTAGATTGTGAAGGGTAACACACGCTAAGAACACGGTTGCAAACGGAGATGATGGAGAGAGGGAAACTTCTCCTTCAATATACCCAAAGCATTTTCAACCATCCTTCTTTTATGTTTAAATGCTCTTAAAATCGCATTAGGTACTGCTGCCGTTCTTGGAACTATGAGGATGTTCGGAGTTATTATCCACTTCTTTATACCATATCCGCTGTATCAACCATGGTATTTGTCGAATGGTCACCTTTACGGTCCACAAACATGTGTTCATTCTGCCGAGGTGAATCGATGGGTATTAACGATCCATCAACAATTCTTGGAACGTTACCAATTTCCATTAATAATTGTGAGATTAAATTAAATGCCGGCCAACGTACTTCGTTACCAAATATTTGATTGACTATTTGCAGTGGTAACACGCCTTATACAGCGATGGATCGTTGCCTTCGAAATGCCGTGGTTGTCACCACTAACGTGGTTTTGAGATCCCGTCCCGAACCCATCCAACACGTACAAAGTATTTGTTGATATGGCCTCAAAGTTTTATTTTTCGTAGTTTTCACCGATATTATAGCACCAATTTTATTTATTGGTTTTACTAATTCGAAAACTTTCCTTAAACGCAAAGTCAGTGACATCAAAGGAGAAAATTATTCGTCCTTTATATGCGAACTCATCTAAATCGCTCTCACTGTCACTACTACTGCTTTCGCGGAGAGCCATTTTGTAACTCACAACACTACAATTGTAACGCTCTAGGCTGACACAGCCTCGATCTCATGTCAACAATTACCGACAAATCTACAAATATGTCGAGTTGGAAAAATGATTCTTGTTTCACAACATAATTGTCATTTGATTAAGATTAGGACAATTGTAACAAAATGCTTGTCATGTTTATAAGTTTATAAGCATTTCTATACGAAATAATTTACAAAATTGTCAGTTGTCACCTGTCACTTGACAATTGTCAGCGACATATGTCGAATTGTCAGCCGACATATGTCGCTGACAATTGTCACGTTGGTGAAATAGGGGCATGAAAGTGTATTAGAGTTTTATGGTGGCCAGACCGATTTCTGTTTAATTAGGTCTTAATTAATAAAATCACATTTTTCTTTAAAATGTTCTAAAGGATTGCTTGTGGTGAAAAAAAAATGTATGAAGACCAGAGTGGCCAACTTCCTGAAAAAATGTTTATCTAATACTGATTCTAAAATGGTATATGAAATGAAATGAAATGAAAGCATTTATTTCGGACACACATCCATATTATGTTAGTAAAAAACTTATACTACTTTACTTATCATTACTAATGTTAGTGGAAAGTATAATTATAGTTGGCATGCACATGCATGGACATCCAGTGAGCTAGAATAGGGCTGTCCATCCTCCCAGCGATCACCCTCAGGAGAGCGTTGGCGCTGCCCCGTACGCGCTCGGCCAAGGATGCGACCCGCTTGCGCAGCACGGCTTGGAAACCGTCGGTGCTCCACGCGGCGAACATACCTGACGCGCTGCAGCGCCAGGGCAGCCCCAACAACCCCCTGAAGGCGTTATTGTACTGGACGCGCAGAGCACTGAGGGTCTTTTTGGTGTAGTTGCTCCACAGGTTGCACGTGTATAGATTTTGGCAGTAAGTTTTAAACAGTGTTATCTTCACCTCGCGCGAACAGCGTGCAAACCTGCGTGATAGCATATTACTCCTAACCGACAGTGCTCTGCGTTCCCTTTCTATGTCGACATCGTCTTTGAGGGTGTCTGTGACCCAATGTCCCAAATATTTAAATTTATTTATAACACATGCCATTTACACATGCCATTTACACATGCCATTTACACATGCCATTTACATCTTTACAAATAAATATGTTGCTATACATTTTGAATTTTAAACACCTTGTTTTGGTACAATTCGCTCTTCGAAAAGTGCGAATATCTCGAAAACCAGGGGACTTTTACTAAACCTTAAAGTCGATTTTCTGGACCAGTCTTAGGTGCCATATTCGTGGTTTGAAGGTTGACCATTAATTACCGGACACCCTGTATATAATATATATATATATATATATATATTATATATATTTATGCCCAGCAGTGGTACTTACGTATATAGGCTGATTTATATATAAATATATATATATATATATATATATATATATATATATATATATATATAAATCAGCCTATATACGTAAGTACCACTGCTGGGCATAGGCCTCCTCTCATGGATGAGAGGGTACAGGCAGTAGTCCCCACGCTGGCCCAGTCCGGGTTGGGGACTTCACTTACTTTTGAATTTCTCTGCAGATGTATAGTAAGGCTTCCTCGCAATGTATTTCCCTTACCGAAAAGCTAACGGTAAATGTCAAATGTCCGTACATAAATTCCGAAAGACCCATTGTAACGAGCCGGGATTTGAACCCACGACCGCCTTCACAGCCACTTGCCTGAACCACTAGGCTACCGTAGCTTTGCCTGAAAATTATACAGTTATAAAAATGTGCGCAGGTTCGCTGACCTCCGCGCGAGGTGCCGCCGCGCGCAGGCGCTGTTGCGGCAACTACTCAAACGGCGTTTTGTAAGTGCCCTCTATGAAAGACTGTCGGTTTTAACGCCTGTGACGCCACTGACTTGAACTCGAGTTCGTCACTGCTGCAACACCCACGTGCCACTGTCATACGTAGTCAAAAACAACAGACTTAAAAGTTGAGGTGCCACCTAGCCTTTTTTTCGCGGCGAATTTGTTAGTACCACTTCTATACACAGTCCGTGAGCTCTAAGAACGGTATTCGTGTAAAAGCAAGCAAGAGAGAAATATAGACCCTGAATCCTTTTATGAATGCTCACTATTAATAAATACTTTACTCGAATAGTGACTCTATTGTTAAAGTAGCAAGGATCAAATTAATACGAAAAGTATATCGGTATTCAACCTTTTATTAGTAGTTGCAGCATACTTAGTACAAAATAAACAAATAAATAGTGTTACACTTAACAATGAAAGGCAATGGCTTTGTATTATCTTTGTGCCTATTACAAAGACAAGTGAATTCGTTCTAGGAAAGAGATTCTGACTATACGTTCCACTGTGCCCAGATTCTGATTCAGATTATTTATTGGTAAAATTAAAATACATTTCATAAATCTCGCCCTATCTCTAACACTCCCATTCTAAGCTAAAACCACCCGTATTCTTTCAGATATCCACCGATGATATCCTCTCGGTGGACAGACATTATCACAAACTGGAACTCAACATGGTTCAGATGAATGTCTACAGTTTCAACTCCTTAGAACCTCACAACAAACCAGAAGATACTTTCGACGATTTCGATGACAGAGACATCGATGTGAAAGACGAAATTGCTGATCCTTTAGAACAATCGAATATTGATGAGACAACTTGTATTGATGAATCGAAATCTAAACTATTAGTGGTGGAAATAGATGGTTTGAATTTGGGAAACATTTCAGTGAAGAACTTAGAGGTTAGCGAGGAACCGAAAAGGTCTAAAAAGGATGATAAAGCGAAGACGAAGAGGGTATCGAATCTGCTAAGGTAGTTATAAAAAGTTTTTT
Organism: Epinotia brunnichana; assembly: GCA_963854355.1. Classification (NCBI taxonomy): domain Eukaryota; kingdom Metazoa; phylum Arthropoda; class Insecta; order Lepidoptera; family Tortricidae; genus Epinotia; species Epinotia brunnichana. The sequence goes on along the minus strand of OY977961.1, from coordinate 17,344,573 downwards.
ATTGCAACAATAATTCTACCAATTCTTTATACCGGATTGTAAGCGGTGTGACAATGTGTAGGGGGTGTAGGGAGGTTAATAGAATGTATTAACGCCACAGAACAAACAATAAAATAAATAAATAAATAAATAAATAAATATTACGGGACAATCTTACACAAATCAACCTAGACCCACGGTAAGCTCAGTAAGGCTTGTGTTGTGGGTACTAGGCGATGATATATATAATAGATACTTATATACATATATAACATCCATAACTCAGGAACAAATTTTCGTGATAAAGACACAAATAAATGCCCTGACCGGGATTCGAACCCGGGACCTCCAGCTTCGTAGGCAGAGTCACTACCCACTGGGCTACGGAGGCCGTTAGTACTACATACACTAGGTTCACTGTTAACATATCCCCTGTTTAGGTATGCCGAACGAGCCTAAACGTGGCCATCCGTTTTCTATCGCACGCAACGCGGCGAAAAGGTTAATATTTAAAACCTTTTAGATATGTGGCTGGGAAGAAACGAAACGCCAAACCGTTAACCAAGTGGCAACAACAGCTGCGCAGAGCAGACAATAACTTCCTACCAAACTTCGACCACGCCGAGTTCGAAGCCAAGCATGATTGCAAACTCAAAATACTGACGATAGAAGAGCAATTGTATGAGATAGATGAACGGAAACAAAGTAGTAACTATTTGAATCTGGATTATAAGTGCGAGCAGTGCGGCCGGGGGTTCGAGTTTGAGCAACCGTTTAGGAATCATATGGCGAAACATGATCCGGTAAGTGATATCAGTCACCTGAAAAAAATCTTAAAAAATTACACAATTCTTATATACATTTTCTGCAACTTTTATATTATTTTTACTTAGAATCGCGATCTCTTTGCATCGCATTAGGAGTAAAAAAGCGTCCCAAAATTTCCATAATTATTTTGAACTTTCCTATTGTGTTACCTAGTCTCAGCAGTGGGCGACTACGGGCTGACAATGTTGATGATGATGATAATTGTGTTACCGCCATACAAAGTATATAGGAAATGGTAACACAATAGGGAAAAAAACGTTGGGTATTTTTTTGGCCTATGGAAATAACATAAAACTCCTAGAACATTTTACAATTATAACGTTTTTTTTTTGAGAAACGTTAAAACGTTAAACGACCCAACGCGGCTACGGAAGGTACCCAATAAGTTACTATAAAAATAAATGGTACTAGCTTTTCTACTCGTTTTGTGGGTTCCAATGATCGGCGTAATCTTGTGTAATTATAGAGCTGCCATGGCAACCTTCCGCATCAGCAGACCAGGTTTATTGTTCCATTGCATTGTCACCCAACTTACATAATTGTACAAAATTTAAACTAGATTGGACTTCTGGAAGTCGCAATATTTGACCCGAACTAACTGACTTAACTAATTAACACGGCAAGTTAACACAAACTTTCCATTGTGACACAAAACCGTTTTCTAGTTTTTCCGTTGTGACATATTTTTCCTAGCCTTCATACCTACTCTAATTTGGGCTTATATATATAAAGAAATGAGATTTCTTTATTTTGTTTTTGTATCGATGTGCAGCCTATGGTCGTCGGTAAAACAGAAGTTGTTCTTTCAAATGTCAAAAGATGGCGCTGTCACCGCCAGGAGCTACCTGTCGGTGAAACAGGGATTGTTTTGAAGATGACAATTGTGATTTGTGAGGTTATGAACTGAAGATGTTTAAATGAGTTATTTTATAATTACAATGTGCAAAGTGGGAATCGACAAGCCAATAAATGGACTTTAAATGTCGTTTCTTTGTTTTTCAGGTATGATATTTGTGTATTTAGTGTGCTATAAAGTACATACTTTAACTTTTGTAACCGATTTAAATAAAACTTTGTTTTTCAGAGCAACACATTACTTTTCATTTGGTCGGTTCCTAATAAGTCCTTAGAATAGTCTTATAAAACGACATTTCTAGTTAAAAACTATGGAAAAGTTAAGATTCACGTTCGCGGTATTAGCGACGGGGACTGACGGGAAATCAAATTTGATTTGCATTACCTCAATTGAAACACCTGATGGACGTGTTTTTGATGTTCCGGACGATCTGAAACCTGCAAGTAAACACACTGGCATAGCGGCTACGGACGCATACACGAAAATAAAGAATTCACTAAAGAAAAGACATCAGACACGCAAAATATGGATCCCATTAACGGTAGAATTGAAAAAAATCTACTTAGATGAGGGTGAAAATGTGCAATTTTGTGACCAGTATCTAGACGAAATCATAGCTGAAACCAGACCTTCGAATAATAACACGGAATCTGGAAATAAAAATCTGGGTAAAGTGGCAGAAAGGTTTTTGCTAGAGAAGTTTTCTGGAAAAACAACAAATGTTGACCAGTGGATTAACGAATTTGAGAACGAATGTGACAGATTTGAAATAGTGCAAGATACAGAAAAAATCGAGATATTAAAACATCTACTCGACAAACAATGCTTAGATTGGTACACCAGTATGATGATAAAATTTACAGTAAACTCGGACTGGACTGTGCGAGACGCACCTATGACTGGCTCTGGGCTGGGTAGAATTGAAGAGAAATCCTGCACCTTCGGCGTTGGTCGTTACGGCTTAGCAGGAACTTGGTCGGGTCGGGGTTCTGAATTGAAAGGCTTGTTTACTTTTTCAAGTAATGTCACTTCGCTGCTACTGTAGGTACTGAATTTCATGGGGTCTGGCCGCCCAATTTATACTATTAAGTTACCTCGGCCGGACGCCCCTTCGCCCCGTATATTTGGCGGGAAAGCGATTTGCGCGGGAAATTTTGGCGCGAAATGACATGTTCATTTATTACAGTTCAATCTTACTCTAATACATTATTTACAGTGCTTATACCTATTTCTATGCTATTTATAATACATTATTACACGAGATCCCGCTCGTTCGGCGTCAAAATGCATCTGAAACGCGGGGATTCCGTGTCGGCCCGTATATACGTACCTCGTTCCCCACCTGAGGTATAAATACCGGGTTTCCCCCCTCGCTCGCCCATCAGTCGTTGCCTGACTGGCGCGCGAGTAGGATCTCTAGGTTTCCTTTAGTCTGTCTATATTTCTTAGTGGAAACTTAGTGTTATCCACTCGTTATTTAGGAAACCAGCGGTATATTACCCTTTTTTACTATGTAGGAATGAAATGTGAGGCCTATTACTCTTTATTTCAGGTGCCAATTACATAAGGCAATAGTAGCGCAATGCCTATGTTATAAGAAGGTTTATAAGCTAGATTATTACAAGTTAGGTCGCGACTGACAATTTTATGTTTATAGCGGGTTTATTCTATGCCGTCCTGCACATCTCTCCCGCCGACCATCGTTCGGGTGAACGTTGGATCTTCTTTTGCGTGCAGGTTCTCAGGCTCCGTCGGCAGGATCACCAGCTTCTTGGTCGGTCTTCTGAAGACTCCGCCCTTGGTGGTCACGTCCACTGCTCGTGTCACGCCGTCGGGGCCCGGGTATATAGCTGTAACCCGGCCTCGTGGCCATGTGTTGCGAGGCAGATTCCCGTCGGCCACTAGCACGATGTCGCCGACGTTGATAGGCCGCCCATGACCGTAGGGCTCCCGCCGGTACTGGAGTGAGGGCAGGTACTCCCGGAGCCAGCGGGCCCAGAAGTGCTCGGCCAGGCGTTGGCTCGTCCGCCAAGTCGCGCGGCCGATGAGTGCGGTGTCGTCGAATGTCCCGGGGTTGGGGGCCCGGGCTGAGCCACCGAGGAGGAAGTGGTTCGGCGTGATGGCTTCTGGCTCGTCAGGATCAACCGCCACGTGAGTGAGGGGGCGGCTGTTCACTGTATATTCGGCCTCGGCGAGCAGAGTAGTCAAGGTCTCCTCGCTGGGGCGGCGCTCGTTGAGCACGGCGTGTAGGGCTCTCTTGACGGCTCGTACCATCCTCTCCCATGCCCCGCCCATAAATGGGGCTCCCGCCGGTATGAAGCGCCAGCTGATACCGCGTTGCGCGGCGTCGGATTCGAGGGCGTCGCCGTAGGCCACGCGGAGCTCTTTGTCGGCAGCGTGGAAGTTACTTCCGTTGTCGGTCCAGATCTCGGTCGGGCAGCCGCGGCGCGCGATCATGCGTCGGAGCGCCATGACCGCGGAGTCCCCGCCGAGACTTGGTATTACTTCCAGATGTACTGCGCGCACGGTGAGGCACGTGAAGAGTGCCACGTACCTCTTCTGAGTCCCTCTACCGACGGTTACTGTTATCGGGCCAAACAGATCGAGGCCCGTGTAGGTAAACGCTCGCTGGTGGTGGGCGAGCCGGCACCGCGGGTGGTCGACGGTGGGCGGCACTGACGGCATTGCTTTCTTTATCCGGCACGGCAGGCATCGATGCACTATCATTTTCGTCACGGGTCGCAGGCGTAGAATACTATAGTATTGTTTACACTCGTTTATAGTAGCCTCGGCGCCGTTGTGTTGCATTTGCCTGTGTATAAAGTCTATATATAGCTTCACTGCCGGATGATTTCCATCGAGCACGGGTGGCCGTTTTTGTAGTTCGGTGATGTCCACTGCTGCGTTGATACGCGTCTTGATAACAATAACGTCGTTCACTAGTTCGACCGCCATGTGTCGTAGGCGGCTATGTGAGCCCGGGGGCTTATTATTTCTGAGGTCACTGAAGTCGTCATAGAATGACTCCAGCTGACCGGCGCGTATCACTAAGCGTTCCGCTTCACGTAGGTATGTGGCATCGAGTATTTTATACTTTCTATTATTTTGTAGCCCTTTAGACGGCGGCTGCGGCGGGGCGGGCTTGCTTCGTTTATTCCAGTCTGGATCGGCCTGTTTGTTCCGCGTAGTGCGCTTGTAATGTGCGCGCGCCTTGCGGGTTCGGCATAGGTCGATGAACTGTAATACTCTGCCTATAGTTCGCAGCAAGCGTTCCCACCTCGAGAATCGGGCCGGGTCTGGTAGCCAGGCGAGCGGGCCGGGTTTTCCCTTTACGACTGATATTGTGTGCACCTTTTCTTCACTTATTTCGGACTCGTGCGGTTGTGATGGCTCTGTGGGCCACGTCTCCGGGTCATCACGCAGGAAGGCTGGGCCCTGGAACCACCGATGATCAGTGTTGAACTCGAGCGGGACTGTGCGCGTGGCTTCGTCAGCGACGTTGAGCTTGGTAGGTACCCAGCGCCATTCTTTGACAGCCGTGTACTCCTCTATGGCGGCAATGCGGTGCGCGACAAAGGGCCGGTACGTGCGCGCCCCGGTCCTCAGCCACGCGAGTACTGTGCGGCTGTCGGTCCAGAATGTCTTCGTGTCTGGTTTGAAGTCGTGCTCTTCTATTACTGCGGCCGCCATTCGACTCCCCATCGCCGCGGCCTGCACCTCTAGGCGTGGGACTGATATCACCTTCAGGGGCGCGACCTTAGCCTTCGCAGCTATCAAGGACACGTGCACTCGCCCGTCGCCCGTAGTTATGCGCCAGTATAGCGCGCTTGTATATGCAGATTCGCTAGCATCGACGAAGATGTGCATCTCACGCTTGGTCGCGTCACCGTAGTAGGGGTAGGCGCGCGGAATCGCGAGGTCTCGCAATGCCCTTAGGTGCAGCGTCCATTCCGTCCATTGGCGCGCTAAGTCTGCATCCAGCTTGTCATCCCAGCCAGTTCCGCGCCGCCACACCTCTTGTAGGATTTTCTTTGCTATGATGGTTACCGGCGCCGCTAGCCCGAGAGGGTCGAAGATCGACATTGTTATTTTCAATATTTGCCTTTTGGTAGGCTCGATGTCGTCCAGGGCTCCGGGAGGTAGGCGGCTGAGGTCCAAGTTGAAGGCGAGTTCGTCGCTCGCGGGTTTCCATATTTGTCCCAGGATTCGTTCATTTTTCATTTCGCTCTTATTCAGTTCGACGGGCGCGGACGTGGCGTCCTCCGAAGTGAGGGCTCGGAGGACCCGCGTGGAGTTAGAGGTCCATTGGCGTAGTTCGTAATGGGCCTCTCTATGTATATCGCGTACATCACTTGACACTCGAATCGCGTCTTCTTCTGTTTTGAAGCTGTGTAGGTAGTCATCGACATAGTGATGTCTTATTATTGCTTTGACGGCCTCTGGATGCGTTTCTTCGTGTTTCTGGGCGTTGACGTTCTTCACATATATTGCTATTGACGGTGAACAAGTAGCGCCAAAAATGAGTGAAGTCATGCGATATTCTTGCGGCGCGTCGTCGCCCCGCCGGTCGCCCCGCCATAGATAGCGCAGGGCGTCTCTGTCTTCAGACTTGACTTTCACTTGCATGAACATTTCTTTAATATCCGCCCCCACGGCGACTGGGTGTTGCCGGAAGCGCATAAGGACGCCTGGCAGCGACTGTAGGAGGGCCGGGCCCGTCAGTAGGCGGTCATTGAGCGACACGCCCCTTGTAGGCGCGGCGGCGTCGTGGACGATTCGGACTTTCCCGGGCTTGCTAGGATTCAGCACCGGGAAATGGGGGAGGTACCACACTCTCGATGACTTGGTGGGCGGCGCAGGCTCGGCGTAGCCCTTCGAGACAAGGGCGTCCATTTCTTCACTATATTTGCTTTTAAGCTCTTTATTTTTGTCGAGTTTCTTTTCTATGTTATGAAGTCTTCTCAGTGTATTTTCGTAGTTGTCAGGCAAGCGGCTGTCGGGTTGTTTCCATAATAGCGGTGCTTCATAATGGCCGTCGGCTGTAGTCGTTATTGACTGGGCTAGCATGATACGCGCCCGCTCTTCCGGGCTTGACTGGGGTAACTTCGGCTCGATAAGTAGGTTTTCGAGCGCGAAATATTCACTGAGTTGTAAATTCAAATCTTCATTTTTCTCGGCTTCTTCAACAGTGGTCAAGCGATGCGTCGCATGTACTTGTTTGCCTGTGATGCGTGTGTGTGCACCGTGTAGCACCCAGCCTAGCGGCGTTAGGGATGCCGCTGGCTGATGCCGCTGGCCGCGGCGTGTTTCATTACTGACGAGTAAATGCCAGTTATCTTGTCCGATTAACACTCTAGGTCTCGCTGACTCGTACCGCAGGCTATCTTCTATGTCGCATAAGTGTGCGCACTCGCGGAGATCCTCCTTCTTAACGGACTGTGGTGATAGGCTCAGATCGTCTATGGTATGCGCACCGACCCTATAAGGTTGGTCGGTGCCGCGGATGCTGAGCGTAACACGGCGTGATCTCGATGCGTCGATTTTTTCTTTCGTTATAGCTTCTATTTGTAGCGGCACTGTCGGGCCGTCCAGGCCTAAGTCGTTCGCGAGCTCTTCTTGTACAAGTGTTATCGTGGAGCCGTCGTCGAGGAGGGCGTAGGTCTCGACGGCTCCCGCCGGTCCAGAGACTGTGACCGGGATAATTTTTAGATAAGCTCTCGCTTCTCGGGAGGCGCGTGTCGATGTGACGGCCTCGTTTCTTTCTTCGATTCGTTGATAATGTAGCAAGTTGTGGTGGAAGTATTCGCAGCCGTCTCGCTCGCACTTCGTGCGCTTGCATGAGTGCATCCTGTTCTTGTAGCGCAGGCATCGGAAACATAGCCGTTGATCTTTGGCTAGTTTCCACCGGTCTTCAACGGCTTTTTCGATAAACTTAGTGCATTTATCTATTGGGTGACCGGTGTTGTTGCAGGCGGCGCACTTAGGTGAAGGCTTGTCTGTGGTCGCGAAGGCTCGGTGTGTCCTCTTTGCAGGATGAGGATTTGCACCGTCGACGTTCTCGGGCTGCGCGTAGAGTGCGCAGTAGTCCGCCTCGCGTTGCAGGAAGGCTGATATCTTTATTAGCTCAGGCTCGTCGTTTTTCTGCGTATTCGCGTAGTCGAACCATCTGTAGCGTAGGGCGGGCGTAAATTTCTCCATCATTGCCCGTGTCGTCTCCGGGCTGTGTAGATAGTGAGCGCGGTCAAGAGCCTTGAGTGTGGCTATGACGTTGGCTACACGGCTGGCGAAGACACAGATGTCGAGCGGCCCGTCGTTAAGGCGCGGTAGGGCGCGTAAACGCTCGAGCTCGGCGAGGGCAATGGCGTCTGGGCGGCCGAAGCGGGCTTCTAGGCTTCTCATTACTTCGTCTGCGCGAGCGTTGTAAATGAGGAGGCTCTCGACGGCTTCTTTGGCCCTCCCTTTGAGGCATCTTCTTAATCTTGCTATATTATCCACTTCACTATAATTTGCGGTGGTTCCGTTGTAGGCGGCTTTAAATGATAGCCATTCTTGATGCGAGCCGCTGAATGGCGGCAACTCGGCGTGATAGCGTGATGACTCTCTCGGGCCGGCACGCGCGGCGATGGCGATGGCAGAGGCGAGCTCACTCAGGTTCACACTTTGTTGATTCTTCATTACTATGGCGCTATCTTCTTGCGCATTCGCTTGTGAATACATTAACGGCGGCGGATATGCGTCTGTTTCGCGTGGGCGCGGCGGCGTTGGCGCGAAAACGGGAGCGTGGGTTCCCCCGGCGGGGGGAGGGGCGGGGACGGCGGGGCGCACGGCAGCGGCGCCCTGTCCCGCGCCCTCGGCGGGGCTCCTCTCCCGAGCCTGCTCGGCGTACTGTGGGGTTGCAGGCTCGGGTTCTTCGATGTAAGGTGCATTGGAGATGGCGAGGACATGTCTCTGGCTGGTCTCGAGCCATTCATCTATGCGGCGTTCTTGTTGGACTGTAGATATTGTGCCGGTGTCATCGTCGCTGTCTTCGGCTTCTATGGCGGCTATGCGTGCTTGCGCGAGCTCCAATTTGATTCGGAGGGCTTCTTCTCGCGCTTGTGCGAGACGGCGGACGCGATGACTCGACGTTGTTTTCACCGATTTTGACGGCGGCCGTGCGGCAGGATGCTGGCTTGACTGTGGGGTTTCCTGCCGCAGTGTTGCTGCAGGGTGTAGGCTCTCCTGCAGCAGCGGGACTATGGGTGGCAGCGTTGACTGTGGGGTTTCATGAGGCAGTGTTTGTGACTGCGCGGCATCATGATGCTGCCCTATGGGTGACCTCGGCTGTGGGTCTGGACGAGGCGCCGGCGTCGCAGGAGTGCTTGTCTGTGGGGTTTCCTGCGAGGGCCTCGAGCCGTCTTGACACGTAGTTCTTGACGGCACTATGGGTGGCAGCGTTGACTGTGGGGTTTCATGAGGCAGTGTTCTCCACTGCGCGGCATCATGAGGTTGCTGCCCTATGTGTGACCTTGGCTGCAGGTCTGGCCGAGGCGCCGGCGTCGCAGGAGTGCTTGTTCGCGAAGTCTCCTGCGAGGGCCTCGAACCTTCTTGAGTAGTAGCAGTTCCCGACGTGGACGTGGTTGCTTCTTCCAGCATGGCTTCTCTTATGTTCGCTGCGATAAGTTGACCGAACGTGCGTTTTCCTGCTTTCGATCTTGTAAGGGGCATCCTCTATGTAGAATCCGGTTTTCGATGGACCAGCATGTGCGAGACGCACCTATGACTGGCTCTGGGCTGGGTAGAATTGAAGAGAAATCCTGCACCTTCGGCGTTGGTCGTTACGGCTTAGCAGGAACTTGGTCGGGTCGGGGTTCTGAATTGAAAGGCTTGTTTACTTTTTCAAGTAATGTCACTTCGCTGCTACTGTAGGTACTGAATTTCATGGGGTCTGGCCGCCCAATTTATACTATTAAGTTACCTCGGCCGGACGCCCCTTCGCCCCGTATATTTGGCGGGAAAGCGATTTGCGCGGGAAATTTTGGCGCGAAATGACATGTTCATTTATTACAGTTCAATCTTACTCTAATACATTATTTACAGTGCTTATACCTATTTCTATGCTATTTATAATACATTATTACACGAGATCCCGCTCGTTCGGCGTCAAAATGCATCTGAAACGCGGGGATTCCGTGTCGGCCCGTATATACGTACCTCGTTCCCCACCTGAGGTATAAATACCGGGTTTCCCCCCTCGCTCGCCCATCAGTCGTTGCCTGACTGGCGCGCGAGTAGGATCTCTAGGTTTCCTTTAGTCTGTCTATATTTCTTAGTGGAAACTTAGTGTTATCCACTCGTTATTTAGGAAACCAGCGGTATATTACCCTTTTTTACTATGTAGGAATGAAATGTGAGGCCTATTACTCTTTATTTCAGGTGCCAATTACATAAGGCAATAGTAGCGCAATGCCTATGTTATAAGAAGGTTTATAAGCTAGATTATTACAAGTTAGGTCGCGACTGACAATTTTATGTTTATAGCGGGTTTATTCTATGCCGTCCTGCACATGGACAATATGGAAAAATAATTTGTGTGAGACATACGGAAATAAAGGTTGGTCCCAAGTTAAATATGCATTTACATTTAAATATCAGGTGGGTTCACTACTGGAATATGCCACAAAGAAAGAGAGGCTATTACTAGAGGTAAATAAACAGATTGACTCGCAAACAATGATACATCTAATTGTTATGGGTTTACCAGATTTCATAATGGATAAGATTGATAAGGGATCGATTACAACCACTGCAAATCTTTACAATGAAATTGGAAAACATGAGCATACAATATACAAAAAGAATTACAATAAAACAAAAAGAACCACATTTGATACCAAAGGAGGAGTCGATAAATTAAAGCCTTGCAAAATTTGTGAAAAACTAAACAAAGGTGCCCGCTTTCATCCCGAGGAAAAATGCTGGTTTAAACATAATGGTGATCATGAGAACAAGAAAAACTACAGCAAGAACGTAAACAATACCGTGCTGGATGTCGAATTAAATGATGATGACCAAAAAAACGAATAATTACACCATTAATTAAAGTCAAACTAATATTAAATGAAAAATTAGAAATATTTGGTATATATGACTCAGGCTCTAATGTTTCTCTGGTCAATTCCAAATTATTAAAACTAAAGGAAGCAGCAGATAAAAAATATAAAAATGCAGATTTAATAACAATTAATGGTGTAAAAAGAACAAGAGGTTTGACTACATTAAAAATAAAAATATTGGATATAGAAAAAAATATTGACGTATATATAGTGGATGGAAAAGAATTCAAGTATGATTTCCTAATTGGACTAGATATGATAAAAGAGTTTAAGCTGGTTCAAAACGAATATTTAGAAATCACTCAAAAAACAGAGGAGCTCTCTACAGAAAAGGAAATACATGAAAAAAACACTTCTAAAGAAGTAAATGATAAAACAGACTTACAAGCTATAAATTTTAATGAACACGTAAAGCAAGAAGATTTTGAAACGCATATGAGTCACTTAAGTATAGAGCAAAAATCTGAAATAAATAAACTTATTGACAAATATAAATCAAGCTTTGCGAAAGATAAATACGATATTGGAACAGTGAGAGACTATGAAGCGCGTATTGATTTGCTTGTGGATAAAAACTGTAGTAAACGACCTTACAAATGTTCTATACAAGATAAAAAAGAAATAGAAGAACAAGTAGGAAAATTGCTTGAAAAAAATCTTATAGAGGAATCATACAGTCCGTTCGCAGCACCAGTAACCTTAGCTTTCAAAAAAGAAGACAAAAGGAGATCCAGATTATGTATTGATTTCAGGGATCTCAATAAAATAGTCGTACCGCAAGCTCAACCGTTCCCACTAATTGAGGACTTAGTACTAAAGACAAGAAATTGTAAATATTTCTCGACGTTGGATATAAATTCAGCGTTCTGGTCTATACCACTACGGATTGAAGATAGAAAGAAGACTGGTTTTGTTACACAAGAAGGCCATTTCCAATGGACCTGCTTACCGTTTGGTTTGAAAACCTCTTCAGCGATATTTCAACGGATATTGAGCAACATACTAAGAAAGTATAACCTAACTGATTTTACCGTTAATTATATAGACGACATTTTGGTATTCTCCAAGTCTTATAATGAACACATTAGCCACTTAACGCAAATATTGGAGGCGATAAAGTCAGAAGGTTTGAGACTAAAGTTTACAAAGTGTACATTTGCTTCGGATTCAGTAAAATATCTAGGTCATGTAATACAGGATAACACAGTTCGACCAGTGACAGATAACTTAATTTCTATACGGGAATTCCCAAGACCAAAATCTCAAAAAAATATCAGACAATTTCTAGGAAAAATCAATTTTTATCGTGAATATATACCGAAGAGTTCAGTAATTTTGGAACCACTCCATAAATTACTCAGAAAAAATGAAAAATTTGTTTGGTCAGCCCAATGTCAGGAGTCATTTGAAAATATAAAGAAGAAACTGTGCTCACAACCAATCTTGGCAATTTTCGATAAAGATTTACCAATAAATATTTACACAGATGCATCTTTAGAAGGAGTCGGAGCAATTTTGAAGCAAATACAGCGAGACGGAAAAGAAAAGCCGGTAGCATACTTTTCAAAAAAAACAAATGATGTCCAAAAGAAAAAAAAGGCTATATATTTAGAATGCTTAGCCATTAAAGAAGCCATAACATAATGGCAATATTGGCTAATAGATAAATCATTCACGGTATATTCAGACCACAAACCATTGGAGAATATGAACATTAAATCTAGACCAGATGAAGACTTGGGAGAATTAACATACTATCTTTCACAGTACGATTTTAAAGTAATATATGCACCAGGAAAAGAAAATTTAGAGGCAGACTGCTTAAGCAGGAATCCGGTACTGGAAGCAAATGAAGATATGACCGAACAGTTAAAAGTAGTAAATTTTATAAAATTACAGGATGTTGTCACAGATCAAGAGACAAATAAGGATATACAAATCTATAAGGACAATTTAATTTACAGACACAATATATATTATAAAAAAGTAAATAAACAAGAAAAAATTATATTGTCCGAAGAGTACAGTAAAAAAATAATTAAAGGAGTACATGAAAATATGTGTCACATAGGTGTAAAACAAATGCAGATGAAAATTGGAAAACAATATACAGCAAAAAATTATTTGACTAAAAATATAATTGGTCTATGTAAAAGGTGCGAGATATGTATAAAGAATAAAACCAGAGGACAAGTTAAATATGGCTTAATGTCACACTTGGGTCCCGCTACAAAGCCATTTGAAATTGTTTCTATAGACACGATTGGGGGCTTTGGTGGATCACGATCAACGAAAAGATATCTACATCTTTTAGTGGACCACTTCACTCGTTACGCATATATAGTAACCTCGAAGACACAGAACGCCAAGGACTTCATAAAATTAACCAATAACGTAACTAATCATAATGATATTCATATGATCCTCTCAGATCAGTATCCTGGAATAAACTCAAAGGAATTTAAATTATTTTTAAATGAAAAATCAATCCAGCTGGTTTTTACTGCAGTAAATGCACCGTTTTCTAATGGATTAAATGAAAGACTTAACCAAACCCTTGTAAACAAAATAAGATGTAAAATGAACGAAAAAGAAAACATAACAGCGTGGACAACAATTGCTCACGACTGTGTAGAAAAATATAACAATACTGAACATACAGTTACTGGTTTTGCACCGAGATATCTACTGGATGGCTCAGATGTTTCATTAGTGCCAAATGAATTGAAACAAAATAAGTCAATAGATGACTGGGTTAAAGACAGGAAAATAGCATTTGAAAATTCAATCAAGTCGCATAGCTATAACAAAATGGTAGTAGACAAGAACAGAACATACCATAATTTTAGTACAGGCGATATGGTGTATGTTGAAAATGGGCACAAGTTAAATAGAAAAAAATTGGATGAGTTGAAGATAGGTCCTTTTGAAATCAAAGAGAAAATATCTAATACAATATACAAAATTGATACTGGCCACAAGAAGTTGGAATCAAATCTTTTCCACATTACGAAACTCATTCCGATTACTACATAATAGGAAAAATCGCGATATAGAATTTTCTATGATTGAAAATTGTCTGAAAGAGAAAATTTTCTTCCCAGGGAGGGGAGATATAAAGAAATGAGATTTCTTTATTTTGTTTTTGTATCGATGTGCAGCCTATGGTCGTCGGTAAAACAGAAGTTGTTCTTTCAAATGTCAAAAGATGGCGCTGTCACCGCCAGGAGCTACCTGTCGGTGAAACAGGGATTGTTTTGAAGATGACAATTGTGATTTGTGAGGTTATGAACTGAAGATGTTTAAATGAGTTATTTTATAATTACAATGTGCAAAGTGGGAATCGACAAGCCAATAAATGGACTTTAAATGTCGTTTCTTTGTTTTTCAGGTATGATATTTGTGTATTTAGTGTGCTATAAAGTACATACTTTAACTTTTGTAACCGATTTAAATAAAACTTTGTTTTTCAGAGCAACACATTACTTTTCATTTGGTCGGTTCCTAATAAGTCCTTAGAATAGTCTTATATATATCTATATATACGAGTATATGCTCACAAAATAAATATTTATATGTTTGTTAGTCTTTAAGGTATAAGAGAATATGGGCCTTGTTGGCTGGTGCAAATAAATAAGTTATTCTTTGCTATGAGCAGAGCCCGGAATTTCGGTGGCATTTTTCAGCTGTCATAGTGACTTCTCGTTTATCGACTTTTAACAGATAACGATTGTTATCTGATTATGATTATGTAATTACAGTCTACAAATGTATATTTACCATCAATTACAAAAGTTGAAGACCCATTCATCACCCTTCTAGCGTTTTTTTACGGTTGCTTATGCATCCTAAAGGAGCCCGAGGTACGCTTTGACACCTGGCAATCTGAGGAATTACTAACACATGTAAAATATTCGCGAAAATGTTAAGTTTTCCTTACGTGAATATCGATACTATGAAGTCGATTTATTTAATCGTATGGCATATATATTATTTTGGCCTTTGAGTTTGTCACTCTTTAGTACCACCCAGGGGACACGTGCAGGGTTGTGGTAGGTAGTCCTGTGGATGCGAGTGACAGTTGTACCCCCTTTGTCAAGTGAGTGGGCAACTCGACTGTTAGACGTTTTTAAGCCGCCTGAAGGCCTCTAACTTGGGTTAACGACTACTGTCATAGACAGCAACCGGGATCAACTGCTTAGCGTGCCTTCCAAAGCACGATAGCGCTCATTTATATATAGTAACCACTCAAACAGGCGGTCACCCATCCAAAGACTGATCGCTGCCGTCTTTGCATGACCTGCGTTATCGTTTCCGATACGCAGGCGCCGCTGGGCTATGAAGTCGATGAATGAGTCACTATGACTGCTCAAAAAATATCAAATATTTGGGCACAATCTCACTCATACACCTAGTCCCAAAGTTAAGGAAAGCTACCATAATTCTGGACTCCGGGTACTATTCACCTTTATTGTGACACTCGCACCGCCACACACATACCCTACCACCACCACTACGCCTACTAAGTAGTCCTTCTAGGGTTCCAACTACCGAGACGGACCTGGTGCAATCTCAACAGGCTGCGCACCGGTCATGGTCGCTGCAGCCTATACCGTTTTCGTTGTGGCTGGCAGGACTCCCCTTCCTGTGAGTGTGGTGCCGTAGAGCAGAGCATTCAACACATTATCCAAGAGCGCCCGTTAACTCAGTACACCTGAGGACTCCCAGAAGACCTGATCAATTTGAATGACGAAGCCCTTAAGAGGATTGTGAACCTGTAATGTTTCATACAAAAAGCGATAACGTTTTTCACCCCGTAAACATTCTTCGATTATTATAATTTTTGAACATGCTGTAGATATAATGAAAAACTAGGTCTGTACGTTTTGATTTTTAAGAAATATTGCTTGCGTTAAAAGTTATTAGCATCTAAAAATTGATATTTTTGACTTAAAAACTTTGTCTATCGTTTTATTTTTTTTAAATCAATCTAAACTGATTTGCTAAAAAAAGAAAACGTACAGACATAGATTATAGTTTACTGAATCCAATAATTTCAAAATTACTTCAATTCATAAAGGTTTAGGGGGGTAAAAACGTTATCACCCGGAACAATATTTCAACAAGGAAAATGTAGGCAATTGCCTCCAGGACTAGCTACTCTCTCTATCGCACGATACGGGTGAGGCACAGAGCGGTGTGAAACAGATATAATTTTTTTAAATACCTACTCGTGCCGCGTATCGGCACTTCACAATCCTCTTAAGTGGATTAATGCTCTGGAAATTAATTTATGATTTTGTATCTGGCTTTTGACTTGCCATACGAATAAATAAATAAACCACTACGCCCATCCTTACACACGTATGTATAATATCCGCAGGACATCGGCAAGTTCGAGTGCGAGGTGTGCCACATCTACTTCCGCACGCAGTACCTGCGGCACCGACACCTCGACTATCACAAGATGCAGTTCACCTGCAACCTGTGCGGGTTCATCACGCGCGCCAAGTAAATCTAACTCTCATTTTATTTCTAACACAAATTATTTTTTCACGCCACTGCTCGGAAATATGGCCAAAGATGGATTGAAATGAGAGTAGAAAGTAGTTCTTAGTAGTACAATCAAAAACAGTCAAACAATGTAGATTTGCAAAGTAAAATGTAGTGTTTAGCGGCCTTTTTTACTTTCTACTCTGCTATTGGTCGATTATTTTTGAGTGGTTGGTCTTTGGGTGTGGTTTGAACAGCTCTCCGACCAATCACAGGGCGTCGAGCGGGAGGAGCGGCGCCGCCGCGCCGGCGAGCGGTGCCGCGCTTCTTTTGTTTTTTGATTAGTATTATAATGATCTTCAATTAGGAACTTAATTTTGATTTAAAACAGTGAAGCGCCACGATAATGACACGCAAACATGAAAATTCTGTTTTCACTTCTCATGCTCGCAAAGTTCGCCTTTGTGCTGGATGTATGCTGCACAAAATGCCACTTTTATGCTCTAGTGCACAAAGTAAAGTTGTTTGAAAGACAAAGATAATCGGGCCTAACAGCCACACACACAATAATACTTCGTAGAATAAACTTGTCATTTGATTTGATTTGCTGTAATAAATTTCACATCAAATTAATAAAACCAGATAAAATAGGAGTCAATTATTATTTTAAAACGTATTGAACCATTACATGGCTTGGCAATATGTAGTACCTAAGTCTAATATCACGTGTCGAAAATTAAACATAAAAACTTTAAAAAGTTAAGTGATGGGAATGAGCTATTATTTAATTTAATTTTGCAATTATTTGTTATTTTCTCGCAATCGAAGTGAACAGCAGTGTGTATAACTCGGGCATAAATTAGCCATTTAACCCCTCGACTTAATTATCCACCCTCGCCGGTGGCTCGGGTGGATATAAACGTCTCGGGTTAAATGGCTCGTTTTATGCGCTTGTTGTACAATCTACTATTATTTCAGACATTTGGCACGGAATCATTACCTCATGCACACAGGAAAGGTGTTCAAATGCAAGCAGTGTGACGCTACCTTCACGTGAGTACTGATAAAGTGAGAAGACTGTTTTCCTGTCTGCCTTATGCTTATGACATTGACATTAGATCAAATTTCACCTGGCCTGTGGAATAGGCCAGGTGAAATTTTAACGTAGCTACCCTTAAAATTTTGTCCGGAAGTGAAGGACTTTTCAAACTTTCGGCCATTTTTAGGTGAGTTAATCTTCTCTGAGCACAATTTTCTCGACCTGCTGCCATGCATTTTATCGTGCTGTCATGAGACGTAGTTATATCGGGAGCGGACCTACGGACTGGAGGTTGGTCATTTCGTGCCAAAATGCCAGTGGGGTAGGCCTGGGAGCAGGTATAAAGGAGAGGGCAAATGCACAAAAGATCCCACTGGGTCGAAGTGCATCCGAAAGGGCCCTCACCTAGATAAGATAAGATAAGGCCTGGTATTATATTGCATTCCTATTACAGGAAAAGTACTTCGTACTATGGCCACGTGCGACTCAACCACCCGTCCAAGGACCACGTTTGCGGGATCTGCGGGGACTCGTTCATCGGAGCCCTGGGGCTGCGGCACCACCACGCGAAGGCGCACAAGGAGGTAGACGAGATTTTTTTTTTCCACTGTGTCATGATTTCCGTTGTGTCACTATTTAGGGTTGCCTGGCGCGTTTACGTTTCGCGATGACACCGTCACGTCCAACGTTACTTTTCCACTGTGACACAAATTCCATTGTGTAACTTTAACACTAAAAAGTGACACAACGGAAAAAAGGTCTGCACAGTGACACGATTTTAGGTCTCACTTTTTACACTAAAAAGTGATACAGCGAAAATCGTGTAAAGGCAACATCACGCGAATGCCACAAGGAGGTAAACAAGATTTTTTTATTTTTCTACTGTGACACAATTTCCGCGGTGTCACGGTAACACTAAAAAGTGCCACAACGGAAATCGTGTCACAATGGAAAAGGTCTCTGTAATATTAATGGATGAATCTTTTTTTTGTCGCTAGTTGCCATGGTTATTTATTTATTTATTTATTTTTATTTAATAATTTACATCAGAAATATTATTTCCATAATTTGTTAGTAACAGTGATCTTAAAACTATGTTAGTAGGTATTTTATCACACTTACAATTAGCAGTTCGATGGCCTATGCAACCTATCCCAATGGAACAGGAAGGGAGCATCCAAGCGCGCCGCCACCGTCTGCAGGAGGCTGTTCGTATTCGGGGCCGCGCAGGCGCCTCATCAGGGACGCGACCCGCGCCCGCATTATGGCGTGAAACCCATCCGTGTGCGCTTCGCTAAACATCCCTGATGCACTGCAATGGCGCGGCAGCCCCAACAACATCCTAAACCCATTATTATAGTGGACGCGTAGGGCACTGTAAGCCTTTTGCGTATAGTTGATCCATAGGCTGCAGGTGTAAAATGATTGGCAGAACGCCTTAAAAAGGGTAATCTTTACGTCGGTGGTACACCTTGGTTATGTCTCTTGAATAGCTTTTTAAAAATGTGATTTTATTTTTTGTGTTATTTTTTTGTTGTTGACATGACATACATACGTTTTATGTGTACTGGACTTTTAATACCAAAATATATCTTCTGAGCGAATAAAATTATTTTAATCTTAATTTTTTTAAATATTGCTTTTCAGTTGTCAAAAGCGAAATTCGTATGCAAGTCGTGCAGTGTGGTGTTCGCTAGTTCGGAAGCTATGAGCGCACATATGGACGGGCGGACGCAATGCGACGCCAATTTGAAGTGAGTAATAGTGAATGAATTCATTGTGGACCTTTTTGGACCACTTACTCTTAAAAGCGTTGGAACTTTCGAGAGAGAACTTTTTTGTACTTTTCTCTAATGAAACATATACATATATTTCTTAAGTTACAGTTTAGCAGAATACTAAAATACAATACAATAATTTATTGGTAAAAACGTCACTTTACATGTCAACGTAATAATAATATGTAGTAGGTATTAGGTCACACAGTTACATAATTATACATTTAACAATACATGCAACTATGTATTAACATTTTATATATTATATATAAATAAATAAATTACACAATTACACAAATCAACCTAGTCCCAAACTAAGCAAAGCTTGTACTATGGGTACTAGACGACGATATAGATACTTATATAGAGAAATAAATACTTAAATACATAGAAAACATCCATGACTCAGGAACAAATATTCGTGCTCATCACACAAATAAATGCCCTTACCGGGATTCGAACCCAGGACCTCTTGCTTCGTAGGCAGGGTCACTACCAACTAGGCTAAAGCGGTAGTATATTTTAATAATACTATTTATACTTAGTATTATTTCCTATTCCATATAGTGGTCCAGACTGAGACTTGTAACACCAATGTACTTATACTTATGTTTTACAAACAGTTAAACAGATAACTGCCGAATTCTATACAATACATCCAACAAACCGCACCTGTGGTTTGGCAGAAGTGTGTCATTAATTTTATCTACACCCATATGATAAAACCTCTATAATCTGTTCGGAAACCGTATATAATGACCACCTTTATTGCAACCAGTAACGTTACATCAGCGTTTTATTTGTGCCAGTGTTATTATAATGTATGAAATATCATAATAACATCGGTCGATGTTATCGGAAATCTAGTTGGTCATGATTTGAAATCTATTCGGCCATGGCGGTTATTCTAATGGTTCCCTAACACATCATTGATGAGTTATAATATGTGGGTAGATAAAGTAGTGTATGTAACTGTACATAATTAGGTATTAAAACACTTGTGTGATCCTATTATCCTACTCGCTGACGTTCGTTTCATAAACCGACACTCGTGTTTAGTGCCCTTCATTATGCACAGTCACATAAACTTCTATAAGGTTTTTAGCACCAATAAACAATTATTATCATTATCATATGTTTTTGCAGAGCTTGTGCGGAGTGCGGTGCGATGTTCGGTACGGAGGAGTCGCTGAAGACGCACGCCGACACACACGTGTTCTGGTGCGAGGAGGTACGTCACAGGCTTTTATTTTACTTGCTTGTGTGTGTGTGCGTGTGTGTGTGCTGTGTGTGTGTGTGCTTGTGTGTTTATTTATTAAAGCACAGAAAATTAAAATTAAAAAACATGATATTCTCGCTACCGAACACGCACTTCCATCTCGCTCACGCTTATGCTCAGTGAGTGAAGACCATGAACATACGGCGCCTTAAATGTCGACCACGAAATACCTTACTAATGACATTGTCACAGAGTGAAAAATATGATGGAAAGGCACCCTTAAGCTCGCTTAATACTGGCGCGGCCTGGCCGCAGCGAACAATAGTAAACTTGTCATTAGCTGACAAAATTTACTATTGTCCGCCGCTGCAAGCCGCTCCAGTCTGCGAGGGGCCTTATGGTGGCAACGGTATAGCTCGTCTGTAGATATCTATATTCCAAGACCAAAAATTATTTTCTTGACAGTTTTTTTTAACCCCCGACGCAAAAACAGGGGTGTTATAACATAAGTTTGACGTGTCTGTCTGTGGTATCGTAGCTCCTAAACGAATGGACTGATTTGGATGCGGTTCGATTCGAGATGGTTCCTAAGAAACGGCTGAACCGATTTTGTAACGTAGTTAGCTAAGTTACAAAATCGGTTCACCCGTTTTGAGATATGGAACTTTGATATGAAAATATCGAGCGTTTTTCAACTTTTCTAAGTTGGTAATTATTTTTTAACCAGTGTTCCCAATCGTTCGTGAGCCAGAGTTCCCTGGACACGCACCACCAGCGGATACATCTTCGTATAAAGTGGCCCGCGTACGGACGCACGCGAGAGATGAACAAGGAATACTACAAGAAGGTACCTGCTGATCTTATTTATTTATTTATTAGGGTTCCGGACCAAACAGGTAAAAACTGGCCAGGTACGTGTTGGGCCACCCACAACCAAGGGTTCCGCCGGTCGTGTAGTCACAAGAACCTTATGGCAACTGCGTTCTTTTCCATAGGGAAGGCGGTTTTTCAGCTATATCTCGAAAGATTTTGAATCGATCTTGTTCGAAATAATTTTCGGTGAAAGAATTTAATAAGCACTATGTCACAATTTTTGACACTTTCGGGGCGATTATCTCCGACTGTATTCCCTTAATCAAAAACCGGTATATCCTTTAAGATCACCTGACCCAATCACTCTTACTGGATAAGTTTGTCCACTAGAATCACTTGCAAAGTAATATTATTTTCTGGGGTATCCTAATGGATATAATTTTGTCCACTAAATTCACCCAGGTGATCTTGCTGGATATGGCGTACAATAGGATCACCTGGGTGATCTCATAGGACATATTCGTCCAATACGATCACCTACCGGATTTTTTTGGACATTTATGGAGAGTACCTTTAAAAAAATAATTTTCTCAAACATGCAATGAAATGTCTTCATTACGTGGGTTATATCAGGCTTCAAAGTGTCACGTTTCGGGCGGATCAACTCGAGAGAACTGTAAAGGAATTTCATACGAAATTAAAGGCCTAGGCCGGGAAGTTTTTTTTTTAAATTTTCATTTTACTATTCGTGGCACTTCATCACGGCATTCAGCCATTAAAATTAGTTAGATTTGAGGAGTTTTTATTTATTTATTTCATTGCATGTTTGAGAAAAGCACTATCCATGCCTGGCCGTGAAAAGGGCTTTGCCGGCTTTGTATCACTATACCTACTCACAGGGCAAGCCCTTCTTTCCCGGCGTCTGCAGTAATGTACTATTTTTACTAATTTTATTACATAACTATGTAGCGGCTAACAAAGTACACCTATCCTCCAAATTGTATTCAAATACACCTTATAGTTTTCGAGTAAAATGCTTGTGACCGCCTCAGCATCAACTGGGTCAAGTTCCCCCCTTCTCCCCCCAAACCAAAGTGAAAATACACTTGTCTTTTTACAAGCTTTTTATTAACTTGCAATGAATGTACTGTACAGTCACGGTTATTAATACACGTACATAAATAAGGACATAAATATCTGTACAGGACTCTACTGTCAATGTTATAGAGGCGTGTACATACATATATTTATGTTCTTATTTATGTAAGTAGGTACGTAATATTTATACCCCTGACTGTACCTACCTAATTTTTTTTTTTTTTTTTTTTTTTGCTGACAATCTTACACAAATCAACCTAGTCCCAAACTAAGCAAAGCTTGTACTATGGGTACTAGACGACGATATAGATACTTATATAGAGAAATAAATACTTAAATACACAGAAAACATCCATGACTCAGGAACAAATATTCATGCTCATTACACAAATAAATGCCCTTACCAGGATTCGAACCCAGGACCTCTTGCTTCGTAGGCAGGGTCACTACCAACTAGGCTAAAGCGGTCGTCTACTTTTATAGTAATTATATATGTAACTATGTTTGTTCGGATGGAATCTTGCAACTCAATTTTGAATCAGATATCTTCAACTGATTGAGCTGAAATTTTGGGTAAATGTATAGTTTGGAAGACAATTCAATATTATGCCATCGAGCATATGATGGAGACAGAAGGTGGCCATGGGAATTCAGTACTTAACCGACGTAACCCCGTTGAGTTTGGGCTCGTTAGAATCGTCTCAATGAGTAGTTGATTACGGTACGTTTTATTGTTATTGACCCTGTACATCTCTGACAATATTACATTAATGATCCTTTTTTAGGGTTTCGTACTCAAAGAGTAAAACGGGACCCTATTACTAAGACTCCGCTGTCCGTCCGTCCGTCTGTCTGTCACCAGGCTGTATCTCAAGAACCGTGATAGCTAGAGAGTTGAAATTTTCACAGATTATGTATTTCTGTGGCCGCTTTAACAACAAATACTAAAAACAAAATAAAATATTTTTTTAAGAGGGGCTCCCATACAACAAACGTGATTTTTTTGCCGTTTTTATAGATAATGGTACGGAACCCTTCGTGCGCGAGTCCAACTCGCACTTGGCCGGTTTTTTTCTGTTTTAACGCTTACAGACTAAAGCGACTAAGTATAAGAACATTAGAATAATTATTAATTGTATTTGGACCCTCAGAGACCTTATACATCTCTGGGGTACTAAATTAATATCATAAACTTATTGTTAATTCTGATACAGACCTTATATCGAATGTTATTAATAATATTTTACAATTTTGGATTTTTTTACTTTTCATTTAGTGACATTTAGTTTGTTAACCGTTTAGGTACTTATTGGTTAAAATCTGCAATTTTTAAATGATTATTGTGTAAGATTATTAATATTATATTGTAGAATACCATTTGACACGTAAGAGTGCCCTTGTAGCCTATTTGCAGAATAAATAATTGTTTTTTTTTGTTTACACAAAAGTACAATTGGCGATAAAAGCTTGTACCAAATTTTTAACAGATTTATTATTCTAAGGTCATGACATGACATGTCTTTATTTTTATTTATTATTTTTTAATAATTATAGTACTATTTAAATGTGTAAAATATGAATGCAAAATCTGAAATAAATGACTTAATTTTTATAGCAAAGGCCAGGTCAAAAGTATCCTAAACCGACGAGCATGTATGAGAAATGTTATGAAAGTGAGTGAAGCGAAAGTGGTTTGTCAGGATCGTAGCAAATGGAGATCCGTGATGTCTGCCTACCTCTCTGGGAAAGAGGCGTGATTATATAATTAATTTAAACGGCCTCCGTAGCCCAGTGAGTAGTGACTCTGCCTACGAAGCTGGAGGTCCTGGGTTCGAATCCCGGTCAGGGCATTTATTTGTGTATTTATCACGAATATTTGTTCCTGAGTTATGGATGTTATATATGTATATAAGTATCTATATGTATGTATCTATTATATATATCATCGCCTAGTACCCACAACACAAGCCTTAATGAGCTTACCGTGGGCCTAGGTTGATTTGTGTAAGATTGTCCCGTAATATTTATTTATTTATATATATGTATGTAAAAATAATGTTACCGATATAGCCCTCCGAATCGCTAAACTTAAGTGGCAGTGGGCGCCACATTGCACGTAGAACCGATGGCCGTTGGGGGCGGAAAGGTTCTCTCATGGCGACCACGTACCGGAAGGCGCAGCGCAAGGTGGACTGATGACCTGGTAGAGGTCCCGGGATTCCGCTGGATGCGGGTGGCGCAGGACCGGCCACTGTGGAATTCTTTGGGGGAGGCCTATGTCCAACAGTGGACGTCTTTCGGCTGATATGATGATGATGAAAAATAATGTTTGGAGAAACTTTTTTATAATAGAATCTGTATGTTTTCAGATAAAAGAGAGGACGCGACTGCGAGCGCAGGTCGTCTGCGAGATATGTGGCGCGAAACTCGTGGTAAACTACACTTTTACTATCGTTGAGATTATAATCTGGCCACGTTTTATAGAACTGTCATTGGAATGGGGAATGGATTAATATTTTAGAAGTGCCTGATTATTTTTTTTTGGTGATAGGAATAACCTTCCTTAGCACCAGAAAAAAAATTGCAAACTTTTCATTATTTTTGAAAAATATAAAGTTTCCTCAATTAAGTTTTGGGTTTTGGACGGCGAATGGGACACTTTCCTTGATCAGTCTCATATTATAACTTTTTTTTAAATATCTGACCCTGGCAATGACAAATATAGCTGCTGCAGCTGTCAAGATTATTGCCAATGTCAGTTAACCACGGATTGTTAAGATATTTTTTGTAATATGAGACGGGTTAAGGAAAGTGTCCCATTCGTTTAAAAATAATTGTCGCAGCTGAAAAGTCTGCATCTTTTTTCTGGTGCTAAGGAAGGTTATTCTTGTCACCAAAAAAATAATCGGGCACTTCTGAAATTTGTTCAGTGTAACCATCTTATTCGCTTTTGGTCTTCTTTCCCCACGACCCCGTAATCATCCTGTATTGTAAGCTTACTTTATCAATACTAATCCATACTAATATTATAAATGCAAAAGAGTGTGTCTGTCTGTCTTTCTGTCTGTTAGCTCTTCACGCTTTAATCGCTGAACCGATTTAGATGAAATTTGGTATAGAGATAGTTTGAGTCTCGAGAAAGGGCATACGAAATGGATGAAATGGGGGGTGAAAGTTTGTATGGAGCTACGATATAATCGAGTTCCACGCGGACGGAGTCGCGGACAGAAGCTAGTACTGAATAAATCAAGAAATAAATGTGTTTTGTTTCAGTCTAACGCGGCGCTAGAGAGGCACCAGCTGGGCCAGTGCAAGCGAGAGAAGAACACCAAGTCGTACAAGTGTCCGTTTTGCGAGAAGGCTTGCGCGACAAGACAGGGCTTGCAGGTAAGCCCTGCATTTTTTTTTATTAAGCGCAAAATACACATGCTATAAACTGCGTACCTACTAGTATCATTACATTGCGGATTACCGAGGAAATGTAGATAAACTTGCATGCAATTTCTTGCATGTGTAAATTTCGCTTTACACTGCCTAAAAGTGTTAGGGATCAAATACGTTTTAGAGTATTGCTGCAAACGAGGTTTGTTATAGTAAAATATGTATGTACATAATATATTGGTAAAAGTACAGACATAATAGGTTCAATTGTATTCAGGTAATGCATGATGCAATCCGCAAATTAGATTTATTTCATTGTTTTATTTAAACATTGTTTGGTTTAATATGGAACTTTCACATTTTATATTTCTACTTAGAAATACAAAACAGTACCATAATGTCCAATTTGGACATACCACACAGAAATCATACACCGATAATTTCTTTCTCGCTTGTGAAATAAACTTTATTATAAGGACAAGTATTTTATATATACCTTATATAACAGCCAATATGACCTTTTGATTAATTCAAATATAAAAAATACAATTAAGTCCAAATAACATTAAATAGGTTATAACTATAAACAAAAAACATAAAAAGGGGAAGTTATAAAAAGAATACCGCCTCTAAGAGGTCAGACTGCGGCACGGACCCCATTACGCTGGCAGCATTACCTCTCTGAATCGCAATGGAAATACGTTGCGAGAGGTAAGCGCCAACTCTGGGGTCTCCTGTTGCTTGGACCAGCCGCGAAGACAAGGCCTTAATGAAATTCCTCATATCTGACGACCAAGGACCCAAGGTTTCCACAGCAAGCGCCGCAAAATCGTAATCCTTTAACAAGGAGGAATATTTACGGCGCTTGTTCACTTGGGCCTGGTCGGCAGCAGCGCCGGCCTGTGAACGGGTGCCCTGGATGTGGGACTGGGCGAAGGTGTCAACGCAAGTTACATCCCACACCAGGGCTCTGCCTAGTTTCCATGGCACCAATGTAGCCCCGTCTGGACGCTTGCCATCGTCACGCGCCAAACCCACAGGTTCGAGAATTGCTGGCACGGAGGCGGTGGCAAGCGAACGACGGATCAAATCATTTAAAGTGCCATGACGGTACAGGCGGCCGGCGCTTCTATGGCAAGAGAGACCATGTCTACCCAGCTGGTCCACGGCCCTCCCACAGTTACACGTATGAGCGACACAAATTCTGGCTCCAAGTCTGAGGCATACCGATATTCTCAGACAGCTTGGGTCCAGAACTGTGCCTACGTTCCGTGACGGGAGAGCATGCAGCCAGTGCCCCGACTCGCTCGCCGAAACAGCCAGGATACGAGCACGATCTGAGTCGCCCGGACTATTGGCAAGAAGTGAAGCATGGGTTACCTTGAGGCGTAACTAGTTTGATATATGGAACTAGTTTTCTGAATTTAATGTTTTTTTTATTTAGCGCAAGAGTTGTGGTGGAAATCATTGAGAGAGGCCTTTGTCCAGCAGTGGACGTCTTCTGGCTGAAATGACGATGTTTTTTTTTCCCATTTTCAGCTTCACGTGACATTACACACGGGAGAGAAACCTCACAAGTGCGCGCAGTGCTCGCACGAGTTCCGGCAGGCGGGCGCGCTGCGGCGGCACACGCAGGCGGTGAGTGTGATCTTTTAACGGTACTTTAGGTTTAATGAACGTTCACGAATTTAATTACTTATTTATCCACAATGTACGTTTGCAGTTCGAAACCAAAGCACTTAAATAAGAAAGAAGAAGGACATTATAACTAGGTTAGGAAGCTGATTCAGGAAGGTGTAATCGCATTTAGCTAGAAAGGATCCCAAATCTAAATGCGATTACACCTTCCTGAATCAGCTTCCTAACTCATTCAGGATGCTAAATTCAGGACAATGTTGATGACAACAACCTTAGCACGCATTGCGATTAATCTCAAGCAGTTTCAGAACCGCAAAAATTTAACGTACGCTTCACTCCACGCGATTCATTTCAGTGCCTCATTTTATTTATTTATTGTTCGGAAAACTAACAGCTACAATAATTAACATAAGATTATAATATAACATGTGATACAAAAAGCCAATTATAGGTTCTCACCAGTAGTAACATAATGATTTAAAAAACAATTGTTGTTTAAAAACGTAACCTGCTACATATCGCTTTGCGGTTAGAAAACGCGCATTTTTATTCAAATTCAAATTCAAAAATTAAATTTTGGACGTGTACGTTCATATTTTGGATTAGTAACAATACAAACACTTATTAATAAACTAATGTTAGTGGACACAAATTACACTGATAACTAAATTATTAACTTAGGACTAAACAATGCGCAGCCTAGATTGCCCGCCTCCCATTCACATTAAGTAGCATCCAGTGCCAGTGGTGCTGGAACGGACAACCAGCCTGCCGGCCACAACGCGCAAAATGTCGTGAAAGCCATCAGTCCCGGCCTCCGCAAACATACCTGATGCACTGCAGTAGCCAGCAGCCCCATCAGCATCCTGAACGCGTTGTTGTACTGTACCCTTTAAGGTATTAAGGGTACTAATGGAATATCTGAACCACAGGCTGCACGTGTAGAAGCTTTGACAGTATGCCTTAAAAAGTGTTATTTTAACTTGCTTCGTACAACGTGCAAACCTGCGGGCCAGCATATTACCGCGGACT
Source organism: Epinotia brunnichana (assembly GCA_963854355.1). Lineage (NCBI taxonomy): Eukaryota > Metazoa > Arthropoda > Insecta > Lepidoptera > Tortricidae > Epinotia > Epinotia brunnichana. Next base: position 17,316,324 of record OY977961.1, on the reverse strand, counting down.
GCCATGGATCTCCTCTCCCTCTCCATATCCACGCCATACGACAGGTCTTCGGCCACCCAGTGTCCCAGGTATTTAAACTGCGAGACTTGATGAAGTGCAGCTCCGTATAAATACACTGGTGGCACTGTACCTACGCTCCCGCTCGGTACTTATAACCGCAGTGCGTGCTTAACCTTAAGTGTTCATTCTAATGAAAAAATAAAATATATGGGCCACCAGCTTGACTTTGACGTTATCTCATCTCTGTTTGCCCGAACCCAGCCTTGCCTTGCCTTTATTCTTGCAGAAATAAGGTCTATGTACACATTTTAAGACTTTGTGGTGTATACATATTGGTACCCTGGACTGTATAAGAAACGGAAACAAAGGCGCGCGATAAAATATACATCTTCTATTGAAAGAATTTTTGAATTCGGGTACTTATGTGGTTTCCGAAATCACCATTACATATAAATTTACAATATCACAAACTTTTCCTCTTTATATCTATACTAATATTATAAATGCGAAAATGTGTCTGTCTGTTACTTACTCTGTTACTCTTTATGCTTAACCCGCTGAACCAATTTAGATGAAATTTGGTATAGAGATAGTTTGAGTCCCGGGGAAGGATATAGGATAGTTATATTTTTCTTATAAGTTGTCTTGTATTTTTTTACTCTTCTGGAGTAACTTTTTATTTTAAAAACACTAAAAATCACGAAAATTAATTTTGAAAACATAAATGCAAAAACTATTGTGACTCATTACATGATGATACCTCAAAATCTGCATTGACTGCTGTGTTATGATCTCGGTCGGCCAAGAAAATGATCTACCAGTTTTGACAAAAGTTTCTGTGAGATTTGATTGTCGCTAAGGTCACTGTCATAATATTATTGCAAGTGGAAATCGACCTTGTTGCTTCATGACGTTCAAATGAACCACGGCCGTGGGGTGGTAGACCACATTTTTGGCCGACTGTACCAAGATACATTACTTGGAGGTCATAACTTTCGATCAAAATTTTTTAAAAATGAATCTTCAAATGCTTTATGTAAGCGTTCTTTTGAATATTTGCTCCTGTTACAGGGCCCACCCCGTATAAGTATGTTAATCGTCGTCGAGTACCCATAGTAAAAGCTTTGCATAGTTTGCGATCCGGTCGATTTGTGTAATATTGTCCCCAAGTATTTATTTATTATTTAATCCCGGATATCATCCCCTAAGGGGGTGAAAGTTTATATGGAGCTAAGAGATAAATAAGTTCCACGCGGACAGAGTAAGTTGTATTATAAGTATATATATTCATTAAGTTCCTTGCAAAACTTTGCAAAATACTACTAATTAACTGTCAAGCAAAAAATGATGAAGATATAGCCCGTTTAAGTTCCGCGTGACGTCACATTATGGCGCAATGTTTAGCATAATGTGACGTCACGCGGAACTTAAACGGGCTATATCTTCGTCATTTTTTGTTTCAGTGACAAAAAAATATATACGTGTCCTATATTTTTTTATGATCTAACTGACGGAATAAATACTTTTTTTTTTCCAATTAACTTTAACATGCTTTTACAGGTGCACCTGGGCATCGACACGCGCGTGCAGTGCGCGCAGTGCGGCAAGTACTTCTCCACCCCGAGCACGCGCAATCTGCACGTCAACAGCGTGCACCTGCGGCTGCCCGCGCGCCGCCGGAAGGACCCTTAACAAACACTCCAGCAGTAGTCATGTGCAAGCTGCACGTCAACAGCGTACACCTGCGGCTGCCCGCGCGCCGCCGGAAGGACCCTTAACAAACACTCCAGCAGTAGTCATGTGCAAGCTGCACGTCAACAGCGTACACCTGCGGCTGCCCGCGCGCCGCCGGAAGGACCCTTAACAAACACTCCAGCAGTAGTCATGTGCAAGCTGCACGTCAACAGCGTGCACCTGCGGCTGCCCGCGCGCCGCCGGAAGGACCCTTAACAAACACTCCAGCAGTAGTCATGTGCAAGCTGCACGTCAACAGCGTACACCTGCGGCTGCCCGCGCGCCGCCGGAAGGACCCTTAACAAACACTCCAGCAGTAGTCATGTGCAAGCTGCACGTCAACAGCGTGCACCTGCGGCTGCCCGCGCGCCGCCGGAAGGACCCTTAACAAACACTCCAGCAGTAGTCATGTGCAAGCTGCACGTCAACAGCGTACACCTGCGGCTGCCCGCGCGCCGCCGGAAGGACCCTTAACAAACACTCCAGCAGTAGTCATGTGCAAGCTGCACGTCAACAGCGTGCACCTGCGGCTGCCCGCGCGCCGCCGGAAGGACCCTTAACAAACACTCCAGCAGTAGTCATGTGCAAGCTGCACGTCAACAGCGTACACCTGCGGCTGCCCGCGCGCCGCCGGAAGGACCCTTAACAAACACTCCAGCAGTAGTCATGTGCAAGCTGCACGTCAACAGCGTGCACCTGCGGCTGCCCGCGCGCCGCCGGAAGGACCCTTAACAAACACTCCAGCAGTAGTCATGTGCAAGCTGCACGTCAACAGCGTACACCTGCGGCTGCCCGCGCGCCGCCGGAAGGACCCTTAACAAACACTCCAGCAGTAGTCATGTGCAAGCTGCACGTCAACAGCGTGCACCTGCGGCTGCCCGCGCGCCGCCGGAAGGACCCTTAACAAACACTCCAGCAGTAGTCATGTGCAAGCTGCACGTCAACAGCGTGCACCTGCGGCTGCCCGCGCGCCGCCGGAAGGACCCTTAACAAACACTCCAGCAGTAGTCATGTGCAAGCTGCACGTCAACAGCGTGCACCTGCGGCTGCCCGCGCGCCGCCGGAAGGACCCTTAACAAACACTCCAGCAGTAGTCATGTGCAAGCTGCACGTCAACAGCGTGCACCTGCGGCTGCCCGCGCGCCGCCGGAAGGACCCTTAACAAACACTCCAGCAGTAGTCATGTGCAAGCTGCACGTCAACAGCGTGCACCTGCGGCTGCCCGCGCGCCGCCGGAAGGACCCTTAACAAACACTCCAGCAGTAGTCATGTGCAAGCTGCACGTCAACAGCGTGCACCTGCGGCTGCCCGCGCGCCGCCGGAAGGACCCTTAACAAACACTCCAGCAGTAGTCATGTGCAAGCTGCACGTCAACAGCGTGCACCTGCGGCTGCCCGCGCGCCGCCGGAAGGACCCTTAACAAACACTCCAGCAGTAGTCATGTGCAAGCTGCACGTCAACAGCGTGCACCTGCGGCTGCCCGCGCGCCGCCGGAAGGACCCTTAACAAACACTCCAGCAGTAGTCATGTGCAAGCTGCACGTCAACAGCGTGCACCTGCGGCTGCCCGCGCGCCGCCGGAAGGACCCTTAACAAACACTCCAGCAGTAGTCATGTGCAAGCTGCACGTCAACAGCGTGCACCTGCGGCTGCCCGCGCGCCGCCGGAAGGACCCTTAACAAACACTCCAGCAGTAGTCATGTGCAAGCTGCACGTCAACAGCGTGCACCTGCGGCTGCCCGCGCGCCGCCGGAAGGACTCTTAACAAACGCTCCAGCAGTAGTCATGTGCAAGCTGCACGTCAACAGCGTGCACCTGCGGCTGCCCGCGCGCCGCCGGAAGGACCCTTAACAAACACTCCAGCAGTAGTCATGTGCAAGCTGCACGTCAACAGCGTGCACCTGCGGCTGCCCGCGCGCCGCCGGAAGGACTCTTAACAAACACTCCAGCAGTAGTCATGTGCAAGCTGCACGTCAACAGCGTGCACCTGCGGCTGCCCGCGCGCCGCCGGAAGGACCCTTAACAAACACTCCAGCAGTAGTCATGTGCAAGCTGCACGTCAACAGCGTGCACCTGCGGCTGCCCGCGCGCCGCCGGAAGGACCCTTAACAAACACTCCAGCAGTAGTCATGTGCAAGCTGCACGTCAACAGCGTGCACCTGCGGCTGCCCGCGCGCCGCCGGAAGGACTCTTAACAAACACTCCAGCAGTAGTCATGTGCAAGCTGCACGTCAACAGCGTGCACCTGCGGCTGCCCGCGCGCCGCCGGAAGGACCCTTAACAAACACTCCAGCAGTAGTCATGTGCAAGCTGCACGTCAACAGCGTGCACCTGCGGCTGCCCGCGCGCCGCCGGAAGGACCCTTAACAAACACTCCAGCAGTAGTCATGTGCAAGCTGCACGTCAACAGCGTGCACCTGCGGCTCCCCGCGCGCCGCCGGAAGGACCCTTAACAAACACTCCAGCAGTAGTCATGTGCAAGCTGCACGTCAACAGCGTGCACCTGCGGCTGCCCGCGCGCCGCCGGAAGGACCCTTAACAAACACTCCAGCAGTAGTCATGTGCAAGCTGCACGTCAACAGCGTGCACCTGCGGCTGCCCGCGCGCCGCCGGAAGGACTCTTAACAAACACTCCAGCAGTAGTCATGTGCAAGCTGCACGTCAACAGCGTGCACCTGCGGCTGCCCGCGCGCCGCCGGAAGGACCCTTAACAAACACTCCAGCAGTAGTCATGTGCAAGCTGCACGTCAACAGCGTGCACCTGCGGCTGCCCGCGCGCCGCCGGAAGGACCCTTAACAAACACTCCAGCAGTAGTCATGTGCAAGCTGCACGTCAACAGCGTGCACCTGCGGCTGCCCGCGCGCCGCCGGAAGGACTCTTAACAAACACTCCAGCAGTAGTCATGTGCAAGCTGCACGTCAACAGCGTGCACCTGCGGCTGCCCGCGCGCCGCCGGAAGGACCCTTAACAAACACTCCAGCAGTAGTCATGTGCAAGCTGCACGTCAACAGCGTGCACCTGCGGCTGCCCGCGCGCCGCCGGAAGGACCCTTAACAAACACTCCAGCAGTAGTCATGTGCAAGCTGCACGTCAACAGCGTGCACCTGCGGCTGCCCGCGCGCCGCCGGAAGGACCCTTAACAAACACTCCAGCAGTAGTCATGTGCAAGCTGCACGTCAACAGCGTGCACCTGCGGCTGCCCGCGCGCCGCCGGAAGGACTCTTAACAAACACTCCAGCAGTAGTCATGTGCAAGCTGCACGTCAACAGCGTGCACCTGCGGCTGCCCGCGCGCCGCCGGAAGGACCCTTAACAAACACTCCAGCAGTAGTCATGTGCAAGCTGCACGTCAACAGCGTGCACCTGCGGCTGCCCGCGCGCCGCCGGAAGGACTCTTAACAAACACTCCAGCAGTAGTCATGTGCAAGCTGCACGTCAACAGCGTGCACCTGCGGCTGCCCGCGCGCCGCCGGAAGGACCCTTAACAAACACTCCAGCAGTAGTCATGTGCAAGCTGCACGTCAACAGCGTGCACCTGCGGCTGCCCGCGCGCCGCCGGAAGGACCCTTAACAAACACTCCAGCAGTAGTCATGTGCAAGCTGCACGTCAACAGCGTGCACCTGCGGCTGCCCGCGCGCCGCCGGAAGGACTCTTAACAAACACTCCAGCAGTAGTCATGTGCAAGCTGCACGTCAACAGCGTGCACCTGCGGCTGCCCGCGCGCCGCCGGAAGGACCCTTAACAAACACTCCAGCAGTAGTCATGTGCAAGCTGCACGTCAACAGCGTGCACCTGCGGCTGCCCGCGCGCCGCCGGAAGGACCCTTAACAAACACTCCAGCAGTAGTCATGTGCAAGCTGCACGTCAACAGCGTACACCTGCGGCTGCCCGCGCGCCGCCGGAAGGACTCTTAACCCTTTGAACGCCTAAAGGCGTCGTGTATTGTCGTGCCCACAGCGCCAAGAACGCCGTTAAGTGTTATAACGTTCGCTGTCAAAACAACCCTCTGTCTTTCATATAAGGTTTATAGTTACTCTCTTATGGAAAAAAGGTTGGTGTGTCAGTGACACTTTAGTACGTGAAGAATGGCGTTCAAAAGGTTAACAAACACGCCAGCAGTGGCAGTCAAAATATACGTATTGAAGAACAAAAAGGCTTGTTTTTATTGAGCTCTTTTATAAACATTTATTTAACTTGCAATGTATTTTCGGATCAACTCTTGCAACAGATTTTTAACCTCGTAAACCTAAGCTATTTTACAAGATTTCTATTAACTTGCAATGTATGTAACTAACTAAATATGTAAGTACCTATGTGGTATGTATGTTTGTTCGGGTGGAATCTTGCAACTCAATTTTGAAGCAGATATCATCAACCGATTGAGCGGAAATTTTAGGTCAAGGTATAGTTTGGATGACAATTCAATATTAAAGTAACTATAGTACGTTCGAAAGTGTAAGAGTAAATCGTGGCATAAAAACGCACGCAAACAACTTTATAGTCAGCGCATTAAGTCGATTTTTGGTTGCGTTCGTTTGACAGAATTTACTCTTACACTTCAGAATAGACTGCCATCGAGCTGATCTGGTGATGGAGACAAAAGGTGGCCATGGGAATTCAGTACAAAAAAACTGCAAGCCGTATCGACGTCGGCGTTTAAGTCTGCGCGCAACGTGCTTAATATGAGTCCTAGGCGTCCATTGGCTACGACGTTTACTAACCTTAATATGAGTTCTAGGCGTCCATTGGCTACGATGTTTACTAACCTTAATATGACTTTTAGGCGTCCATTGGCTACGATGTTTACTAACCTTAATATGAGTCCTAGGCGTCCATTGGCTACGACGTTTACTAACCTTAATATGAGTTCTAGGCGTCCATTGGCTACGATGTTTACTAACCTTAATATGACTTTTAGGCGTCCATTGGCTACGATGTTTACTAACCTTAATATGAGTTCTAGGCGTCCATTGGCTACGATGTTTACTAACCTTAATATGAGTCCTAGGCATCCATTGGCTACGATGTTTACTAACCTTAATATGAGTTCTAGGCGTCCATTGGCTACGATGTTTACTAACCTTAATATGAGTTCTAGGCGTCCATTGGCTACGATGTTTACTAACCTTAATATGAGTCCTAGGCATCCATTGGCTACGATGTTTACTAACCTTAATATGAGTCCTAGGCATCCATTGGCTACGATGTTTACTAACCTTAATATGAGTCCTAGGCATCCATTGGCTACGATGTTTACTAACCTTAATATGAGTTCTAGGCGTCCATTGGCTACGATGTTTACTAACCTTAATATGAGTCCTAGGCGTCCATTGGCTACGATGTTTACTAACCTTAATATGAGTCCTAGGCATCCATTGGCTACGATGTTTACTAACCTTAATATGAGTTCTAGGCGTCCATTGGCTACGATGTTTACTAACCTTAATATGAGTCCTAGGCATCCATTGGCTACGATGTTTACTAACCTTAATATGTGTCCTAGGCGTCCATTGGCTACGATGTTTACTTACCTTAAGGCAGACCGTATGGTTGTTTGCCACTGGCGTAGTATCAAAAAAAATTGACGTCTAAAAACATATTTTTCAATCAAAATTCAGCCCAGTTATTTTCCGATGCTAAATCTTGCTGAGTAACTGAGTTGTAATCGAAAGCGATTGATAACCTCTGCCCCGGACTTGTTTGTGACAAAGTGTTTTTAAAATTGCATACCCAGAATCGATAAGCTAATACTGGCTGTAGGTAGCTGACTTTCAAATTAGTAAAGGACAAAAAAATTCCTACACAAGTAGGTAAAGTTGCCATCACATACATAGGTGCACTATAGGTGTTCAAAAATATCTGAACATGCACCCTTGAAAATAGCGGTGTGTTCCGATGTTTGTGACTTGCTTGTTTGCTCCGATGTATGTGATGGTGACTGTACAGTCGGCCTCATAAGTTGCTGAACACGTACCTTGTCGTATTCACTCGTTTGACAACTTCATATGGCAGTTTAACGTGACGTTCAATGCCACATGGTACAAAGGTGTTGAGCCACTTGTGAGCCTGACTGTACTTGTCGGTGACGTCACCGCATCATGAAGCCGGCGCTTTCTTTTATTTTAAGTATCATGCACAGTGCAAGAGGGACTGCAGCAATGCAAAAATTCACGCGATCCGCGCGGAACTCGTCTATATCGTAGCTATACAAATTTTAATACCCCATTTCACTTCGTTAGGGGATAATTTCCGGGACAAAAACTAACCTATGTCCTTCCCCGGGACTAAAACTATCTCTATACACATCTAAATCGGTTCAGCGGTTTCCGTGAAGAGGTGACAGACAGACAGACAGAGACACAGTATGATTAGTAATATTAGCTTAGACACTGTATACATCTCTAAGATCATTAGAATAATAATTATTGACTAACTTTTGCCCGCGACTTCGTCCGCGTGAACTTTAGTATTAGGTAACTTCCATTTCTTCTTACAACAACTACCGTTAGGTAATAATTTCTGAAGTAGTATTCGATGTCGTAATGCAAAATACAAACAATTTACAGGTAAATTGGGCAAGAGTCACCCAAAACTATTCTGCCGTTTTAAGGTGTCTGAGTAGGTAACAATCATCCAAAATTACAAACGTTCGCAATTATATTATGATTATTAGTAGAGGGTGAAAAACAATGGTGTTCAATACTTGTGTGAAGGTTGCTCTTGTAAATAAGTCATGTACAATTTATTACTATTCTTATAAACCATTTAATTTACTTAGTAGGATGATAGGGGACAGCTTGGTCTGCCCTACTTGCTTCATTGTAGTCGGCTACATGCGCCGTACTCAGTGAAGTGAGCTATGCAAAGTGTATTTTTTAGTTTTTGTTTATTTATTTATATTTATAGTGTATTTACTAACATAGTCTTTCTAAGGATATTACTAACAAATAATGGATCTTGGTAATCTGAAAATAAAATGAATTGAAATTGAATTGAAATTGAAGTTCCGTTTGTACATATCACTTGGAGGGCTGAATTACGAAAGTTACTACTACCTCACCAAGTGAGCACACCCATGCAGCCCGGTTTTTAGGGTTCCGTACCAAAAAGGTAAAAAGGGAACCCTTATGGTGCTACTCTGTCCGTCTGTCCGTCCGTCTGTCACAACGTTAAATATCTCAGGTACTACTTAAACTATCAATTTGAAATTTGGAACAACTGTTAAAAGGGTTAAGACACGTGTATGGAAAATGAAAACATTAAATAATCATTTTTATTTTCTGTTTTAATGACGAATTTGGGGGGGGGGGGGGGGGGGAGGGGGTTAAAAATTCAAAGTCTAGTATTTACTATAGATCAAGTGGGATATCATATGAAAGGGCTTGAGTTGCACTTTCTAAAACAGTTTTTTTTTTCTACAGTGGTAACATTTTGATTTATTAAGGAAAATGTAGAAAAAAATACCATTCCCCCCCCCTTATCTCCGAAGTTTACGAAGCGAAAATTCTGAAATAATTACACATGATTAAGAGTAACATAAATAATACAGGAAAAATAAAACGATATCTTTATCTAGCTTGTTTTTATTTTATTTATCGTAAATAATTTCTTGATTAAATTTGTAATTTACTTACTTTTGTATGAAATTTTATATTTTCAATTTCCTATCAGATTATCGTTTAAGTCCCTTCCTTCAAATGAAAATTAATAATCGAAATCGGTACGCGTGATAAAAAGCTATCGCTGATAAACAAACATACTAGGTAGGTTGTAAGTTGTTAGTACCAAAATGCAGAAGGCGCTTTGCAACGGTAACTTCTACGAGCTGTTTAAGATTGTTCAAGAATGAATGGGGTCCTGACATGACGGGTATGGTGTATGAAAGTTTGTACGGAACCCTCGGTGCGCGAGTCAGTATCGTACTTGTTTTTTTTTATGAATCATGCACTACTCACTGAATTTCTCCCGCGTATCCCATTTTCTCGAAATGTACATACATTATCTTATTAGTCGTAAAAGTGATTGCTGTGAACACGAAATTGGAGCCCCGGCAGAATGTGGCCGGCAGATTTTCTCAGACTAATACGTGGAGTGGTAGCCAATCCCACACTACTTGCTATGGTGACTATTAGAGTTCCACCTGTCTCGACCGAATCGCAACGTCCTCGCAGCCGCGGCTTGTTCGCCGTCCCGATGGCCAGGACGCGCACACAGGACACGCACTCGTCTACACCAAGCACTGATGTTGCTGAATAACATTTTAAACAGTGACACCCGTCTCGACATCTTTTTCACACCAGAGAATCGTTTCCTGGCCGCATCTAGTCACTATCCAGAATCGATTGTCACACCTAGCTCTATCTAATTATGAATACCCAATTACCCATGTGCATATACCTATTGACTATTGATTGTTAACTATTATTTATTATTGTATTTTTTTACTTTAAATTCATTACTTTAAATTCATTATAAATTAGTACGTAAGGTTTATCTGTCAGTGCTACCTAGTTATTACATTAAATAAATATAAAATATAGAAGCTACTTTCCTCCTTCCAAGTAGCCAGTGTAGCCACCGTGTAACAATGTGAAGCTAGGCGGAAGGCTTTTCTTTTCAACAGAGCCTTGAGTCCCGGCAGATGACCAAAGAGGGATAAGTAAGATCGACGCAATATCCTTCCATATATCTCGCACGCAGGCACCTCCTCATTCCAATAATTTGAAGAAAAGCCACAGCTATAAAAACAGCCAGCCTTAGACCTTATTAAAATTTCAAAAGACTGCATACTTAACTTCAGTGGCCTCAAGGGATAAATTAAGGAACTACAGAACGCCATTGGAGGGCTCAAGACCGAGCCCTGGCAGAGGCCTGAAAGTGGAACATCTTCTGCAGGCCAAAAAGGCTTAGAAGTGGAACCTCATCACCTCCATCCCAGAAATTTGATATGAGACCGAAAGCGAACTTCAAGGTCCACTCAAAATCATGTTGTAACTTATTAGAAAACATACTTCACATCCAGTGTAGTAAAATTTCACTTAAAGTCCCTTGTACGAATAGTTCAATTGCACTTTAATTGTTATGTCCTTTTTGCCTCCGTAGGTAAATTGTTAATGACACTTATTGTACTTAGAAATAGTTTTAGCTTTTTAATCGACTTCAAAATAAGGAGGACGTTCTCAAATCGGTTGAAAGTCATTTTTTTAAATGTTTGTTATTTAAGAACTCCTTCATTTATGAACCGATTTGTACAATTATTTTTTCATTTGAAAGTATACTTATGCTTTCAGATTAGTTTCATTATTTTCAAAAAAGACCGTTGAATGATGGGATCCATGAGAAATTGAGAGAAATCCTGAATTTTATTGGGCATGCGTGTTCATTTCGTTTTCTGTTGTAACTCGTGTATTTTCACTCGAAAACCACAAATTTGGTGAAGTGGAACTGATGATGAAGACCACAGATGACTTATGGAACTCCACATTGATGTAAAGTGCGTCACATATTCAGATATGATTCCGTTTAAGTAGCAACTAATGTAGTGCAAAAGGTTATTATTCTGAGATACTCGAGGAATCGAAGGATTTTCCCAAATATTATTATCAGCCTCCATATAGCGATTTGAGCTTTTTTCTTTGATAATCAACGTTATTTTCTCGGAAAGCAGTTCATGTGGTATAGTGGAAAGGAAATGTGCAAATGATCATGTGGCTTGGCGCAATACAGAATTGAAATTGGTTAAAACTTTGTTTTTAAAGTAAATTATCTTGCATGTTATTGGGCATGTGAGCTAATCAGCCTTTCACTATTTTCAGATTGTAATTATAGTTTTCAAAATCGATTCGTCTAGCAAACATTGCTAGTTAATCTTCAATTTCAAACAGTTTCCTCTCGCTTCAGAAATAAACTGAATCTTATTCGCTCGCTACCAATGTTTTTACAGACAACTGAACCTTTCTATCATGAATTTTCAAAAAGCGTTATGTTGTTTAATATTATATTTCAAATATAATACAACTAATGCTTAAAATACCAATTTTAAAACTTGATAAATCGTTGATTCATGGCTTGACAGTATTTATTCCTGATGTGTTCGACATGAATCCATTTTAGTTGACCCCTTAAGTAATTCATAACAACTATTGATACTTATCTGTCAATGTTGTTATGCTGGTCAGTCAATGTTGACAACTTCTGAACTATCCAACCTATTTCATCTCCTTCTTCAAACAATTATTATGGGCTGAGAGGTCAGAATATTTTGGTATATTGCCGCAAGCCCCCTATTTTGTTTCTCACACAATTATCTACCTAATCGCTAGACAATTATTTCCTGGAATGGCTTAAACACTCAGATGGACTTGGGTCATTTTGGCTTTAAGATATTGAAACGTTGACTTGTCTTTCATACGTCAAGTTCTGCATATAAGTCTTAAGTCGAATTGCTTACGCTATTATACTGCTTATTGTTTGATACTTAAAACCGAAAATGGCGTGCATTGATTGAAATCACTCCGATTCATGGACGCTGCTTTCTCCTCCGATTTCATCCCTTTATGTTTTCCAGGATAAAAAGTATCCTATATGTTCATCTAGGGTATGAACTCTTTGTATACTAAAATTCGTCTCAATCCGTTTTGCCGTTTTTGCGTGATTGAGTAAAAAACATCCAAACATACAAGCATCGAAACATACAAACTCTCGCATTTATAATATTAGTAGGATTAATAAGCGACTGGTCTTTATACTATACTGGCCCCAGATATGACAAAAATTTAAGTAATTTTATCATCTTTAACATGGTATAGACACCTGTGTCATATAAATAACAAATTAAGTACTATTTCAAAAACACCAAAACATTTTACGCTTCTATGCTAACAATAATGCTAAAAAGGATGACTGCTGGCTTTCAGACAAATTATGCTTTTGCGGTGACACAGCATCAGGCAGGCCATGCGCTCGTTTGTCACCATCGTAGTCAAGTTTATAAATAAAAAGGTTTACTTTCGCTTCATAGCCATAAAGAGTGTGTGACATGCGTACTTTAAAATGGCGTTAAACGTCGATCAAACGTGATGTTTTGTAACATTTCAGGTCAGGGAAATTCAAAAGAATGGTCAGGGAAAAGTCAGGGAAACATTTTCAGGCTTTGCAGTGGACACCCTGCATGACCTTCCACAGTGCCAAGAAACAGCTCCTTGCCAAGTTTCATAGTTCTAGGTCGACGGGATAACCTCATAAGTCCTTAACAAGTATCAAACAGTTGGTTTTATCAAAGAAAACATATTTAGTAATAGCTTTTATTGCCGACCGTGCTTTTGTACAGTCATCAATGACTCGTCGAGAGGCTCCGGTGAGCCCAAATACAACGGGGTTATGTTGTCTAGTTGAGGAGTTGCTATGGCCTCCTTCCACCTCCATCATCAGGCCAGCTTTACGGTGCCACAATACTGCATTGGCAACCGACTTACACAAGATTAATAAATTTCAACTCGATTGGACTATGGGGACTTGTTCACATTTGATTTGCAAGATTTGACCCTCACCTAGACAGGGTCAGTTAAAATAAAGCGAGTACAATATAAGGCAATAAGGCATAAACAAGTTCACAGCTTCAAGGGATTATGTACCTACCTGAGAACCTATTGGATATTAATTCCAGCATGACACCAACCACGCGTTCCCCAAAAGGTATTGAATGATACCTAGTGGCGGACTACGAAGTGATCCTATAATTCCTTCATTAAATTTCTCTTGAGGAACGAAACTATTTTGAGAATGAATGAGTCAATAATACAATTTATAAATAATAATCCTATTCTCCTTATTTAAAGTTAATTGGATTCAGGTATCACCAGTTGTTTCAACTGCCTGCCTGATAAAAAATAAATAAACGAATTGCTTTGTGATCTGTAGAAATCGCGAGATATACTCGTACAGGGTGTTTGGTCCATCGATTGCCAAATTAAAACGGCAGGTAGCTTGGGTCATTTTCTATAAATTTCTCGCATTAAAAAAAATGTTGTGCCCACGTGGAACCTCCGCGTCTGTTTTTCAAAGATTGACATCTGTCGGTGCTGAAAATATTGAGGTTCGGCTCAAAACTTACGAACTAAGTTAAGACTTCAAATTCTATACTAGCAAATCTATTGAACGGTAAAACAAGATTGCATTAAGTACACTCGCAATCGGCCTAGGCATCTTTTGCCGTAAGTCTATAGATGATAAATAAATAAATAAATAAATAAATAAATATTATGGGACAATCTTACACAAATCAACCTAGGCCCACGGTAAGCTCAGTAAGGCTTGTGTTGTGGGTACTAGGCGATGATATATATAATAGATAAATACATATAGATACTTATATACATATATAACATCCATAACTCAGGAACAAATATTCGTGATAAACACACAAATAAATGCCCTGACCGGGATTCGAACCCGGGACCTCCAGCTTCGTAGGCAGAGTCACTACCCACTACGCTACACTACACTACACTAGGCTACGGAGGCCGATACCTACATAATTTAGTTTCAAATATAATACTTTATGTGCCTTGTCTCCTTATCATAAAATATGACATTTCACTAACTATTACACCCAAGATAACTTTAATGTACGCGCTAGTTTAGGACATAACTTCAAAACAATAAGCGTCACAATCGCGTGCCCCACTAACCGGACTTGCTGCGCTCTTGGCCAAAGGGTTCAGGCGCTGTTGCGATGAATGACACAGCTCCAGTTATCTGGCAACGCCCCTCGCATGACAGAATGTACAACGGAATATCAATCTAGTAGTGTAGGAAAAAGAGTTTAATTTATTTTGTTTAAGTATTATTTGATGACAAACACATGTGATTTACGAAGGGAGTTGGATGCGATATGTCCAACTAGCGGCCACGCAAGCGCCGGCCGACTAGATAAGATAAGACTGTTTCCAGGGCAAATAAGTTTAATATAATATCCATATACCTATTAAGACGTTGCAATGGGCACGGACCTTTAAAGGTCTATTTAAGTGTCTCAAATGAACTACATTTGCTGAACACGATACACTACAGCCATTAAGTATGTTTATTTTAACCGAATACCCTTTCTTTACTTCTCTACGTCTACTGTTGAAGGAAAAAATGCAGTAGGTAGGTCTTATTAAAACATAAGCAATAGGGCAATAGGTAACCTTTTTGGGGTTCCGTACCCAAAGGATAAAACAGGACCCTATTACTGACTCCGATGTCCGTCCGTCTGTCTGTCTGTCACCAGGTTGTATCTCAAGAACCGTGATACTTAGTTAGACGGTTAAAATTTTCACAGACAATGTATTTCTGTTGCCGCTATAACAACAAATACAAAAAAAACAGAATAAAATAAATATTTAAGGGTGCTCTTATACAACAACCGTGATTTTTTGCTCGATATTTATAACGGCAACAGGTAGATGCTTGTAATATTCACAGAATATTGAGTTATATATTCACTTTAAAAATAAATAATTAGATTAAAATGAAGCAAATATTTAAGGGCCCCCCTCCCATACAACAAATGTGTTATTTTGCCGTTTTTATAGATAATGGCACGGAACCCTTCGTGCGCGAGTCAATCTCGCACTTGGCCGGTTTTTTTAATGATTTAATGACACATTATCACACCATGGGTTTAACGAGATAAAAATACATCCCCATTTTATGTTTATTTTTCCACATGGTCGACAAGATTGATTTGTATATCCATGCCAAATTCCAGCTGACTAGCACTCGTAGTAAGGGACCCTGAGCAAAGCCGCGGAGGGGCAGACGGACAGAAGGACATGGCGAAACGATAAGGTGTTTCCTTGTTGACTGCGGAATCCTATAAATTAGAAAGTAAATATATACCTTTCTCAGTTTAACCGAGTCTAATTTTTGTTTAAACAGTCCTGATTTATAGGCCAGTCGTTTGGCTAAAAACAAAGTCGTGTTAAGGGAAATTGCTGAAGAGTCCGACAACGATATTGAAAGCCTTAAAACAACAAGTCGCAGGCTCCATGAGCCGGTGGCGTGATCGTAATGCATTTATACATTTATTTATTATGTACCTATTTAAAAGTTGCACCCAGTAATTAGCTTATCAATTGTACTTCTTAGTAACGATTCCACTTTAAAACATATGTTGCACAAACAACTGAGGGGCGGAGGTTGTCAGCCACTTCTGCAATGACTCCAGCTCTCGGTTAGTTAAATTTTGTGGCGGCAGAAAACAACGGCGCCATGGTTGAAATAAGTTTTAAAAATATTTTTTTAGTACACGCCTCCATTGCACCTTCTGGCTCCATCGTCAGATCAATTTGATGGTACCTAATTATTCAAGTCTGTATTTTACATTCAGCGCAAAGAAACGTGACCCACATGCATACAAACTTTTATGCCACAGTCGGATTTCCCGCGCTTTCACCCCCCCCCCCCCCCCCCCCCCCCCACGCCCATGGCTACAGTCTAAACGGCGGGGGTTTTGATAGTGTTGTTAGATATGTCTTAGCAACGCGAGTGACACCGGGTGTATTAAAATTGATCCAATCTAAATTCATTTGTTCTCCATCGCTTCCGATCTCAATCAGTGTCGCGCACTCACTCTCATGTGCCCTTCACGTGTCAGAGCGAGCGCGCGGCACACAGTGTGACCTTGTTCAATAACTGTTTTGACATAACGTAACAGCGACTTATCATGGTCCACAAAAATATTTATCGCTGACCCGAGCGAGGCGCTTATCCCGCGGGTGTGTGTTCCGCACTAATAGCACAGTAGATAGATATACAATAGAGGTACTTAGCTTCATGCACTTCTAACTTCCGATTTGATGCACTTAAAACACAGAAACGGGTCGCTACAATTAACTTAAGCAGACTTCGGTGGACTCGGCCGCGCATGTGCCGTCTAGTTACTGAGGGCTAATTCTAATTACGTAATATTTTGATCAAATCAACTACCATTTTCCTGTACTAAAAATGATAGTGTATACTAAGCTTTACGCAAACGACCAGCTAATCTTCAGTGGAAGTGGAAAAAAGGTCTAAAGAGTATGTAAGTAGTTGAGATACTGCTTTAAATATATTTTTCACCTCACTAGCTCGAAAAGCCTTTTATTATTATTTAAAGATAAATTGCAAAACTGCATTTTATCCACAAGAGTGCTAAGAATATTTGAAATCCGAACGTAATATTAGTTACTTTTTAGGGTTCCGTACCCAAAGGGTAAAACGGGACCCTATTACTAAGACTCCGCTGCCCGTCCGTCTGTCTGTCTGTCTGTCCCTCTGTCACCAGGCTGTATCTCATGAACCCTGATAGTTAGACAGTTGAAACAGATCATGTATTTCTGTTGCCGCTAGAAGAAAAAAAAAATACTATACCAAACAACAAACGTGTTTTTTTCTGCTGTTTTTATAAATAATGGTACGTTGTTGCAATAGACGCTACGCTCAGGATTCTATTTTTGGTCCACTCGCTTCATTCAGGATTCTATTTTTGGTCCACTCGCTTCACTCAGGATCCATATTTCCATACCAATTATTATAAATGCGAAAGTGTGTCTGTCTGTTACCTCTTCACGCTTAAACCGTCAAACTGATATATATTAAATTAGGTATTAGAGATAGTTTGAGTCCCGGTTTGGTTTACTAATATAAATTATAAAATGATATTAGCATTTGATTGAAACCAAATCTTTTTATTTTCTATTTGACATTAACGACTTAATCAAAAACAATAGTACTAATCATAAAAAAGGAATAAAAAACATACAAAAACAAGGTTCTATATGCACAGTCGTGCACATCCTCCCCCTTTTTACAAAAGAAAAACTTTTTTTTTAAGGGGCGACGTAACGTCCCTGCGGCCGTCCTTATGTCGACCACTCTAAGCACTCCATCTCGGCCTGGAAATGTACGCGAAACTACGCCTCGTGGCCACGTGCCTCTCGGTAGGTCTCCCAATGAGTACAGGGTCTCCGATCGAAATGGTTGGAGTCGGGAGGCCTCTGACACGGCGCGGGGCAAGGGTTGGCAAGTATTCAATAACCCAGCGGCGCCAGAAATGATCTGCAAGCCTCAGAGCTCTGCGCCATCCGCTCCTGCTGCAGAGGTCTGAGTCCGTGAGCTGGGCGGGTATCGGGCGACCAGAGGAAGATCCCAGCAGTAGGTGACATGGTGTAAGCGCCTCGGGGTCAGCAGCGTCGGGCGACACGTGTGTGAGGGGACGTGCGTTTACGAGTGCTTCTGCTTCGGCCAAGAGTGTGGCAAGAACTTCGTCGGTTGGAGCTCTTTCTCGGAGAGTGACCTTGAGGGCCGATTTGACACTTTTTACTAAGCGCTCCCAAGCCCCTCCCATGAAAGGTGCGGAGGGGGGAATGAAAATCCATTCATTTTTTTCGTTAGTGGCATAATCAGCGACGGCTTCATCATACAGTGCGCGTAACTGTCTGTTTGCACCGACGAATGCAGTTCCGTTATCGGAGTATATCTGGCTTGGTGTCCCTCTTTTGGCGATAAACCGACGAAGGCACATTTATGTACAACTGATCTGACGGCGTTCCTTAACCCTATTATCCAATATTGCTGTCGGAGTTCATTTATCACAGTTTCGGCGTAGGCGTGGGCACACTTCTTGTGATAATGGCTGATTAGCAGGCGTACGGCAGGGTCCTTTCCGTCGAGCAGAATAGGGCAGACAGTTTGAGTAGGAACGTCTTCAACAGCAGCTGTGCGCCCTTTCAGATACAGCAAACCATCGTGGTTTATAGCTGGTGACAATTTCGCCAGGCGACTTTTCGGCGATATGGGCTGGCCACGTAGTAAGCATCGCAGTTCATCGTTGAAAGTGTTCTTTTGAATATGTCGTAATATATGGGTTTCTGCCAATTCTAAAGCTTGAACATTGATTGGCCGCAGGGTAGTCTGAGATGTGACCGCCGTAGGGTTATTTTGGGGGAGGATAAAGTTCCCAGAATTTCCCCTGACCCTTGTGATGCATGCAGCAATGAACTGATGAGCTCTAGCAGTTGCCCTTACTAATTTTAACCAAGAACTAAAATGTGTCGGATCTGCAACTACAGCTACGGGCAAGTCGTTTACTTCATTGTAGTGGCAAGCAACATTCCTAAGTGATGTAGTCGAACATGATTTTAAGCGTGCGTGTGATGATTTGATGGTGCGTTCTGAAGGTTTTAACTCTATTTGATCGAGTGGTCCAACGGTGCCGCTATTTGTTGGATTAGAAGGCCAATCACTGGGATCAGTGAGCAAAAATCCTGGGCCAGATATCCAGCGTGAGTCTACACTAAATGTACTTGGTTTAATACGCGTAGCGTCGTCAGCAACGTTAAGATCCGTGGGAACCCAGCGCCATTCGACCACAGAGCTGTTTTCCAAAATTTCGCCTACTCGATTTGCCACAAAGGGCTTATATTTCCGAGCGTCACTTCGCAACCAACCTAATACAGACATCGAATCGGTCCAAAAGTAACGTCGGCTTGGTTTAGCGCGGTGAGAGTCGCAAATAAATGTGGCAAGGCGAGTGGCTATCAAACTGCCTTGAAGTTCTAACCTTGGAATAGACGCCGGTTTTAACGGTGCTACGCGTATTTTGCTGGCAATAAGAGCTAGCCTAACTTGGCCAGAGACATCAACATATCGCCAGTATGCGACAGCGGTATACGCCAACTCACTTGCATCGCAGAACACGTGCAATTCCCGTTCTACTACTTCCGCGTTACTCGTATTATACCACCGAGGTATCCGTATGTCTGAAATTGACTTTAGGCTTTCGAACCACTCGTGCCACGCCTTGCAATCAACCTCGCAAAGCTGTTCATCCCATTCTAACCCCTTTCGCCACAAAATTTGGAAGAGAATTCGACCTTTTACTACAATCGGTGACAATATCCCTAAAGGATCATAGATGCGCATTACTTGTGTAGGGGCTTGGCGCTTGGTTAAAGGAGCACATGAGTCTTTCGATAGGCCAGAGTTAAATGTCAGCTCATCATGAAAAGGTTGCCAAATTAGACCCAAAGTGCGAGAAACGGCATCCTTACACAAATCCACGTCCTGTGTTTTATTGTTGACAGCGTCTGATAGCAAATCGTCTGGCAACGAGGCTACAGCTTCTGGCTCGTTTGTAGTCCAGCCGCGCATTTCAAACCCGCCACGTTTATAAATAGTTACCACCTCAGTGGCTAGACGATTTGCTTCCTCAATGTTGTCGACACTGCTAATAAAATCGTCCATGTAGGTATCACTTTTAATAACCTCCACGGTCTCGGGGAACTCTTCTCGAAACTCTGAGGCGTTTAGTTTGGTGACATAAATTGCAGTCGAGGGACTTGAACAGGCACCAAAAATCATTGAGCTCATGCGAAAAGTCTTAATAGGGCCGGAAGGATCGTCACGCCACAAGAATCGTTGGGCGTCCCTGTCTTGATGTCTAATTTTTACTTGTGGAAACATTTCCTTAATATCAGCTGATAGGGCGATCCGTCCTTCCCTAAAACGCATCAAAATACTGAGCTGGTTTTGTAAAAGATCAGGACCTGTAAGTAACATTGAATTCAGAGACATTCCCCCAGACCGCGCAGCTGCGTCATGAACTACGCGAAGTTTTGCGGGTTTATTGGGATTTATCACCCCAAAATGTGGTAAATACCAACATATACCCGAAGGCTCCCCCCCGGTACATTCTTCAGCGTAGCCTTTATCCAATGTGTCCTGAATATTTTTTCGGTACCTCTCAGCATAGTCGGGTTCCCTTGACATCTTTTTTTCCAAACTTTTGAACCTCGACAATGCTAAAGGGTAACTTTCAGGCGCGCTTAGTTGGTCTGCTTTCCAAAGTAAACCTACTTCAAAACGCCCGGAAGGAAGTCGACGAGCGGTGCGATCTAAAATTTCTAGCGCGCGTTGATCATCGGTGCTACGTGCCTCGTGCTTGGTGATTCCGATGGCATCTAATTTGTATTGAGCTTTGATAAGCTCTTCGAGCTCAGACCTAGGATTTTCATTCTCAATCGAAACGGCGTAATATAATGAGTCAATTGGCTTAGTTCTACTACTGGCGAATCCAAAAAGAACCCAACCTAACGCCGTTTGAATTGCAACAGGTTGCGACTTTGTGCCTTTCCTGATGGCGATCGCAACCGACAAATGCCAATTATCAATCCCTATTATTAACGTAGGAATAGCATCATCGTAACACAATTCAGCGCATACGTCTCTTAGGTACGGATATTGCCGCAAATCATCTGACTTGACTGACTGCTTGCATGCTAGCCCTAAGTTTTTAATCGACCGAGCTCTATGTACTGAAAATGTTTGACTAGTGTGTCGGCCTTTTATCTCGAAATCAACATATTGAACTGAAGTGTCTCGATGTAAACCACCTACACAATCAAGCTGAATTTGCCCCTCAGGACCTCGTACGCCTATACGAGAGCAGATTTCAGAATCTATGAATGATGATGTCGACCCGTCATCCAAGAGAGCAAACATGTCAACACTTCCTGCTGGCCCGGAGACTGTAACTTCCACTATCTTCAGGAGAGGCCGAGATGTAGGGTTTACGCTGATTGGACTAAGAGCACTTGGGTTAGCGGTTGTGTGAGCAGTAACGTCCCTTCCAGGATTTGTGTCGCTTGAGCCAGTTGCGTTTGACATTAATGAAGGTGTGGCTAGTGCGCAATTCGCGTGTTCATTTTTGCGATCAGATGTTATGGGAAGGAAGTTCGGATTGTGTAACAAAGTGTGATGTTTGCGATGACAATCATCTATTTCGCACTTATTTTTATTTTTGTTGCACAACCTAAAACTATGCGGACCTCTTTGTAAACATCGATAACATATTTTATTTTCTTTAATGAAACTCCACCTATCATCGACTGTCATTGCCTTGAAGGTGTCACATAATGACAAGTCGTGACTTTGTTTACAAAGTGTACACCCAATGCTTTGAAATTTTTTTATGTTTTTAGATGTATTACCTGTATCAGAATACTTACGTGGCCCTGGATCTGATTCCGATGTAGCGTGCGTGCGTTCTCGCTGCACGTGCGAGACATCGGCCGGCGAATCGAACATTATGTGTAGATCCACTTCTCGCGACAAAAATTGGGATAATAACTCTACTTTTGCGCTGCTAGACGGCGCCGCGGCAGAAGCCTGTGCTGCGGCGTAGTCTAGCCATCGTGTGCGTAGGAGCGGATGAAGCTTGTTGATAAGTGCGCTAAATAATTCCGGTGAACGTAAATAATCAGTTTCGTTCAACAGCTTGACTACTTCAACGCAGTTACGCACACGAGCAGCAAACGTTGCTAGTTCTTTTAGATCGCCGGTGATTCTGGGTAGGGCGCGGATTGCCGCAACTTCCTGCAATACTATCTGCTCTGGCCGTCCAAAACGCCTGTCCAACTCTGTTATTATGACGTCGGGTTCTGGCGTTGTTGCGAGAAGCATACAGACTGCATCACGCGCGACCCCTGTTAAGGCTGCACTCAACCTAGCTACATTCTCTGCTGCAGAGAATGATTTTTTCGAGTCCAAGTATGACCTTTTAAAAACAAGCCAGTCCATAGGGGACTTGCCGTCATAGGTCGGAAGATTTATTTTATATTTATTGCGTTTACTAGGTTCGACTTTGTTTACCAAACTTTGAAATGTGTTTACTAATCGAGACACGTTATCCACACCATTATGACAGCAGAAATTGACCGGAGTGGTACATTCGGTGGCCTCGTAGATGTCTCGGCAATTATTGGGCTGGGACGTCGTCGGCCGTTCCGTTGCTGCTAACGATGGTAATATGTTCATCGTGTCATTCTTGTCGATGTTCAAGCTCGGTGAAGGAATCTGTAAATAGTTGGCCATGTTAGTAGAATCAGGCTGAGGTATAGTATTATTATTTAACTCACCTGTTCCCAAGCCGGCAGTTGGGTTGCCGAATTGGTTATAACCATAAGGCAACATGTTAAAGGTGTCATTGCAAATATTGGGCATGCCAGTATGGCTGGCTGTAGATTGCACCCATTCTTTGACACTATTTCGCCTCCTACTACTAACGGAACCATGTTCACTAGACGCGTCAATAGCTGCGAGCTCAGCCTGGTATTCCAGCTTGGCCGTCCTCCGCTCGAGCTCCATTTTCCTGGCAGCAAACTCCAACTCCACTTGTGCGAGGTGACGGGCGTGCTGTGCCTCTGCTGCGAGTTTCCTCGCAGTAACCGTCGCCGAGGAGCGGCTCGTGCGCGATGTTGTCGAGCGTGCGTGTGAGGGGCCGGGACCGGGCGCGGCAGCGGCGGGATCAGTTTGGTGTTCCCGCGACGTCACTGCCTCGCTCTCACTGGGGCCTTGAGGTATTTGTACGTGCCTTGAAACATTACCTGAACGTTCCTGATTATCGGTAGCCGTTTGTATTAGTGTAGGCTGGCTACGTGTGACAACCATTTTGTAGGATTTATAATATGCACTGTATTACACTGGTTATACTTGTTATAATTAGAGAAGGACCATTAGGAAAGGATATAGGATATCAAGATAGGATGGAAATCAGGTGGGGGGTGAAAGTGTACGCATGTCCATGTCTTCGGCACGCGCGGCTGAACAAAAATGTAATACCTAATAACTACTTACCTATGTTGGACACATAAATCTATGAATCTTTGAATCGGCAGCTTAAACGGTTTGATGGAGTTTAACACGTGAGGTGTATGTCGTTAGATTCCTCTTAGTCAACGACTCGCAGGCTAATTATTATTGAAACGCAGTTGGGTTCTATTTGTCATTAACCATACGGTGAACGTGAATGCTTGACACCTTAATGACTAATAGTATTGTTTACATTTATTGTTTTGATATAAGATTGAAGTGGTAAGTATTAGGGCCTTGTCGGGCACTGGGGTGGGGGGGGTTTACACGACTGCCCAACGAAAAACAGTGTAATGTTTTTATTACACGACTGCCCAATGAAAATAATGTATGTATGTCTTATTCTTTAATCCACCAGAACTAGTCAACGCCTTAACCGATTTAGATGAGTGGGGTATCGTTAGAATCCTTACGTCAACCCGGGTGACGGTAGGATATATGACGTCACAACAAAAACAATATGGCGGATTATATGATCATGATCAATAATGTGTGAACTGAAGAAAAACTTTTTTTTCCTATCCCCTCAAGTGGGGTCTCAAAATGAGAAGTTTGAAAAGGCGATTTCAAAAATATATACAACTTATGTATTTAAAACTCAATTGTATTACATAAGTTGATAATAAGTGTCAAATAGATATAGGTAGTCAGGTACTCTTAAATGGCCGTATTCATAACCGTTCAGTTCAACCAACATATTTTAGCTAAAATGCTGTTAAAATTCGTCTTTATTCACTTTGACATTGTGTTCGTCAGAAAGGGTCGTCAGTATTACACACTACTGAAAAAAAAACGGCCAAGTGCGATTCAGACTCGCGCACGTATTAGGGTTCCGTAACATTATCTATAATAACGGCAAAAAAATCACCTTTGTTGTATGGGAGCCCCCCTCAAATATTTGTTTTATTATAATTTACTCGTAAGTATTTATTTTTAAAATGAATATGTAGCTGAATATTCTGTGAATATTTCAAGCCGGTAGGTACCTGTTGCCGTTATCAATATCGAGCAAAAACGAGCAAAAAAATCACGTCCGTTGTATGGGAGCCCCCTTAACTATTTATTTTATTCTGTTTTTTAGTATTTGTTGTTATAGCGGCAACAGAAATACATCAACTGTCTACCTATCACGGTTACAGCCTGGTGACAGACGGACAGACAGACGGACAGCGGAGTCTTAGTAATAGGGTCCCGTTTTACTCTTTGAGTACGGAACCCTAAAAAATATTAAGTGGGGTATCACATGCGCGTGGTCGACGCTCTATGAATTTGTCTATACCCACGGCCTGTGATATTAATAGATTTATATTTTATATTTACGCCCTTTTATATTTTACCCGGCAAAATGAATCGGCTCGAACCGGGAACGGTATATATTATAATGTTATACTAGGACGGTGACAAATAAGCATACGGTCAGCCTGATGATAACCAGACCTCGTAGTCTATGGACGATTGCGATTCCATACAGATACTATAGAGATATTCCATACAGAGAGGTATAATTGTATATGCAGATAGGTAGGTATACCCAGGTAGGTATTAAACTCCAGGGTTCTTCATTTTCGAGAACTGAATAGACAACTTTTCTTTTCACGAGCGTATAAACCTTACTGACAAATAATAAACAAAGAAAGCTTGTCGGTATACAGAAGGTATACACGCGACCTTACAAACTTTTATTTAAAACAAATAATTAGCAACGACGGTAGAAGGATTCTTGGAACCAAACTAGAGCTCGTTGATACCTAAATGATAGATGCAGGATTTTTCCTTTACCTATGTGGCAGTTAGTTACAGCCAGTGTTCGTTAATCAATTTTTGGTACACACTGAATTCCAAAACAACGGTTGAACAAACAAGTGCGGGGCGTAGGTTATCGATCGCTTGCGTCGACCACTCCGGTACCTAGGTACCTAACTAGATTTGGCGGTGGAAAATAACTTGTTTAAAAATATGTTTTTAAGACGTTACTTTTTATATTATACGACGGTGGTAAACAAGCACACGGTCTGTTTGACGGTAAGCAGACCCCGTAACCTAAGGACGCTTGCGTCTCAGATAATCACTAATGCGTTGCCGACCCTTTGTTGATTCGAGGATTCATGGTGTTGTTGTCTAGCGACAAATGCGGGCCCCTCACTCTCACCACGGCGGCGCGTCCTCGGGGCTCCGGCGGTCTCACTCATTAGTTCAGCGTTCGGTCGTTCCATTACCCGCTCATTAGTTGACCTTAACCTGACATACTTCAAGAGAGTTGAGGCACAGCGGAGTGACATCTCGCTCATATTTGGAGCAGCCCAACTGGGGAAGTACCTCCACCTTACAGAAGACCTCAGCCATTATAAGACCACTACTTGCTTTGTGGGTATTTTGTGTGATGTTGCTGGTGATGGTAATTAAAGACACGCAAGGGAAAAATACCTGACGTAGGTAAACATGATGCCTGATGGTTTTCAACGGTCTAGTTTAGTATGTTAATGACGATGATGATTATAACTTTACCTACAGATATATTGTCACATCGTCCTAGCGCTTATTCGGTTGCACCTTATAGGAATGCTGGGCCCACATAGCCCAGACAGGGCGTATTCATTTGTGTGAAATTATATGAGTAAGTAGTTACATTTCATTATAATGTTAACCTAAAAACCTAATATTCCTTCACGATTCCGAAATTCCTTCAAAACTTGAACAAATTCAACCCATTAAGCACAAGATCACTACAATAATAATAATCTGGGGGCACGGCAGTGCCCCCGCCAAGTCGAGCAAAACAAAGAGGCACGGCCGTACCATCCTTTTCTCGAAGCCATTCAGGCCATTTTCAACATCCTGTAATTTTGTGCTGGCTAAAGCTAGAACCCTGAATTTTTAGAAAAATGTAGGGCATAATATGGCTAACATATAATATCAATAACATTCAATTTAAACTTTCAGTTTAAGAACTATTGTCCGTCAAAGTTCGTTAGTTTTGTCACTGACTCACTTATATACTGATAATGATCACGCTAATTCTAAGGTACTTCTAGCAGTCCCACAAGCTCCAAATTTCAAACGTAATTAGTTTTTAGCCTAATATCTCATAGAAAATGAAAAACTATTGCAATATCAGTCACGTTTCAGAGATATACAAACGGCATAAGTAAGTTTGTAATGTTATACAAATAAATACGATTACAAAGTTACTTTTGCAGTTCCTTCCTGCAAAACTATATACAAACGTTATTTGCGGTTAGTAAAATAACCTTCCCATACCAAGTCTACAAAAAGAAATGAGATCCCATAAGAAACATTCCATATAAAAATAGGCCAAGTCTCGAAACTATTTCACAGTAAAAAGTGGTGAGATATTTCGTAGAACCAAGTCAGGCATTCTTATTAATCTTTATTTGCTTGATAAAATTTTGTGACTTGGCAATCACACTTACGTAGTTTTAGGTACCTATGCAAAAATTAGTAAATGCAGTAAAGTAGTGTGATTCCCAAGTTGCAGAATTTTATTTAGCAAGCAAAAAAAGATGAATAAGAATGCCTGACTTGGCTCTACGAAATATCTCACTACTTTTTACCGTGAAAGAGTTTCGAGACTTGGCCTATTTTTTACATGGAATATTTTTTAATGGGTATAGGATTACTGGATTGATTTCGTGTCCCGTAAATCCCCGCGCATTAATCTCAACTAAATGGTTGAAGTACCGTTTTCGAGAACCCATTTTTAAACAAACAAACATATAAGTAAACGACTTTTGCGTGCTTAATAATACCTAAAGGATTAGGTGCCAACGTTATTTTATTCAAGATATATGAAGCAACAATATCAAAAAATAATTATTTAGTAATCATAATTACTCTACTTGTGTTCATTATAAACCAAATTACCAAATTATAATTATTTTATCTACACTCAAGAGCAAACGTTTCGGGTCGCCCTAAATTAAATAACCGCAATAGGTTTTTTAAATATTTTTTCTACTCCTGTACCTTTATCTATAATTTATATAGGCTGTAGCTCAAGTACAATGACACCAATAATAAGGCCTCTCACAGACTGGCGCGGCCGCCGCGGCGGACAATAGAAAACTTGTCATTAGCTGTCAAATTTACTGTGGTCCGCCACCGCAGGCCGCGCCAGTGTGATGCAGGCTTGTAGTCAAAATACTCTATGCTCTATGGCATATAAACGAACTGTTTAGTGTACTTTTATGGTTCATAATTTTTTCATAAAAAGCACTGTTTAACTTTTTTTTATCTGCCGATTTATGGCAGTGGTACCAACTTCACAAACAAATATTTCGAAATAAAAGTTTTTTTTTACGATTTCATTTGTATGTTATTAATTATTTACTACAATAATAATAAATCATCATCTATTGTGTGTTAAATTACATATTTCATAAATTCCTGGTATCATTTATAAAAATAAACAGTTCGAATTCGGTTCGGATCCGGATTCGGGTTGATTCGGATGGCAAGTGCAAACAAATTACAAACAAAACAAATCATAAACAAGAGGTGTCATATTTCCGATTTCCCACCAAAATACAGTTCAAAATTAAAAGACGAAAGATGATAAACTATTAAAATTTTATTCGTGTTTCTTGTGAAGACAAGTGTACGTTCCTTTTAAAATGGTCGAAGAAATTAATAACTGCACTCCTGAAGAAATTGCGTGTTGAGTAGCAAAAAAAAGAATAGAAAACTTGCTTCCTGAAAAGTCTATTCTGTAGTCTGCTATTTATTTCAAAAATTTCGTAGATAAAGTATTGTATGCAACGGTGTATAACTGGTCTACAAACACTAGTGGCGTCTTTATTTGCGATGCTCGCCAAGTTTTATTATTCTTAATCTATGTAGTATCACTGTTGTAATAACTGCTGTGTCCCTATTATAATAATAATAAAATAATAAAAATAAAACCAATTATTTCAGGCATCTAAGGCCCATAGTAACAAATACCTTAAAGACTAACATACATACAAAAATATTATAATATTAAAAACTAATTATTGAGGCGACATAACAGCGTGGCTCCGTTGTGTCGTCAAGTCCGGTGTAGCATTCGGTAGGTTGCCCCGGAACCGCCGAAACACGACACCCTTCGGCCAGAAGTCAGCACACGCGATGGTCTCCTGCAGCGGCCGCGGCACGCGCACCACAAACGAGCTGAAGTTTACGTACTCAGCGAGTACCCAGTCTTCTGGTGAATATACTCCACCATGTCAGCAGTCGTGGCGGAGTAATGCAGGCGCGACACGTACAGCGCCTTACTCGGTGTGGCAACCCGCAGACCAGAACCGCCCGGCTCTGCTGTACCACACTGACTCTTTCGCGGCTTGCGCTTTCTTGACACCGATGTGAAACCCTCATTATCCACATTGGTGCGAGGGGCCTTCTCTTTTGGAGGAACCCCGTCTTCACGCACTCTTGAAGGTACGTCTCTCCGGTTGGCTGCGACTGGCTGACCGGCAACGACGTCAGCATAGCGATGACGTCGTGACTTCTCTTTCTTCTTATTATGAATCGTACCTCAGTAGGTACCAAACCACCACCAGCCAACCAGTGTTAGATTTGGTTTCCGCAACCCGAATTACCCGAATACCCGAATTTATATTACCCGAAGGTTGTTTAAAAGAGATCGCTCTCTAGCGACAAGACCGCCTGTAGGTACAGAGTTTTTGTATAGAGGTGTGCAAGTCTTGGTATTGTTTAAGTTTTGTGTAACGCTTTCGTTAGTGTGATTGTTTGTAAAAGTTATTACCTTAGCTTGAAAGATGTGCTATTTGTACGAAATAAAATTAGCACTTGTCTTCATATTGAGATAAGGATACTCGAACGACTTTTAAGTAAACAATTGTCTCGATGACGGTTTGCGCTAGATTGTTTTCGGTTATGTTATGTTATCACTAAGGTCACGGTATAAAAAGCGTCGCGCGCCGGCCGTTCCTCACTCTCCCGTCTGCTGTCCACTCCAGCGCCGCTGCTAAACATTAAAAACAAGTAAGTTCATTTTTTATCTGTTTTTCTTCACTCATTCGATTCCCTGTGACAGCAGTACATAGTATTACTTTTTTTTTCAAATAGCGTGTATTTTCGATTTTTGTTATTTGTTCAAAACTATTTCAAGTAACTCTATAGAACCAAAAAGTCACCAAAACTAAATAAATGTATGTTACTAATAGATACATTTACAAAACGATCCAATAATTGGTAATTTATCTTTATATCTGTGTTGTTTAAGTTGAAGGTTGAATAATAGAGAATGCCTTACGGCATTAAGTCAGCCTTGTGTATTTTTACTTGTTGCTGTACAATAAAGTTGAAATAAATAATTACAAACAAGCTAAAGTCAATTAATTAGTTATGTTGACTGTTTATGAGTTTACAGATAAAGTAGGTACATATAAAGAAATATATATAAAAACTACGATTAAACAGAAAGAGAATAATAACAAAACTAAACTAAAACTAAAAAAAACAAGGTTAAAATAAAGAAAATGAAATACATATATTTTTTACGTCCGGCTCCCATCTGGTCCAAAGGTGCCATAAATACTGGCTGCATTGCCCCGCTGAACTGCCACCGATATTTGTTGGACCAGGTAAGAGCCGGAACTGACTGTTAGAGATCGCTTTAGACCCATAAGATCGCCTGTTGTTACTAAAATGTACTTAGCTATCTGTTGTAAGATCTCTCATGTCGTGGTGGAATAAATAGTATGTATGTATTATATTAGTCTATACGCCGATATAATTTGGTATACTCACTTAAGGTTGACAATCCTGTCAAATTGTATAGGAATACAAAGAATATATATTGCGAAAAGGGTCCTTTATAAAAGAACGCGACCGTATTGTGTTTCAAAAAATTAACAATAAACATACTAAACTCAAGCATGCAATAGTAGACACCTTTTTGGTTTTACTTCGGTCACTGTATCCATTATTCATTTAAAATAACGTTACACCTTATACATAACAAGCATCGCAAGATATATGTTTAAGCGTGGATATTTACCTATTTTGTCAAATTACCAAGCTACAAAAGATTCAGATACCAGCTGCATCATCGTGATATCTTTTGTTACAGGTGATTAAAATAATTCACGTTAAAGTACCACATGTTACAAAGCTTAAGAGAAAAGTGGGTTTTTGATAATGTTTTGAATTTCTGTAAATCTAACACCCAGTTGTCTTTGATTTCCAGCAGCCGACTCCCGCCTCCTCCGGTCACCGCAACTAGCTCCACAGCCGACTCCCGCCGTCGTCGCTGAACCCCGCACCCGCCGGCAGCCCGCTCCTGCGACTCTTCCTATTTCTACTACGAACGAACGATTTGTATAGTAAGTTACACACAAAATTGTATATTGAACCCAGCTCGAGCAGTTAGATTGGTTCCCCAAACTCGTAAATTCCACGTAGCAGAATTTCTATTCGCGTTATTCACCACTTAATTTTTTTCTTAGTCGATTTATGTAAATGCAAGTGTTGACAAACCGATTGTTTTCTAGTCGCGTTTTCCCTCAATTGATTATTTTTCTAGACGATATAAGTACTTCATAATCCCACGTATTGATAGACTGACTGATTTCTAGACGATATAAGTAGTTCATAATCCCACGTGTTGGTAGACTGACTGTTTTCTAGACGATATAAGTAGTTCATAATCCCGCATGTTGATAGACTGAATGTTTTCTAGAAGCGTTTCTTTCCCGTGTGGTGTCGGGTTAGAATAGCACCACCCCCTTTCTTCCCGTGGGTGTCGTAAGAGTCGACTAAGGGAACAGGGTTGAAGTGTGTTGTGGGCGATGGACTAGCAACCTATCACTGCAACATCACATTTTGTCGATCTTTTATACCCACATTTATGCTAAAAGTGGCACTGGAACACAAGTTTCATGTGCTCTGCCTACCCCTTTTAGGGATAAAGGCGTGATTGTATGTATGTTTCTTTCTACCTACTTGTGTTTTTTTAACAATTATCATAATTAGGTAACATACTCTACTTTTTAGGGTTCCGTACTCAAAGAGTAAAACGGGACCCTATTACTAAGACTTCGCTGTCCATCTGTCTGTCACCAGGCTGTATCTCAAGAACCGTGATAGCTAGAGAGTTGAAATTTTCACAGATTATGTATTTATGTTGCCGCTATAACAACAAATACTAAAAACAAAACAAAACATTTTTTTAAGGGGGGTCCCATACAACAAACGTGGTTTTTTTTGCCGTTTTTATAGATAATAGTACGGAACCCTTCGTGCGCGAGTCTTTCAGCTGCATGACCGTGAAATCTTCAGTTACAGGTGATTAAAATAAGTCACGTTAAAGCACAGCATGTAGGTACAAACAAACTTTTTGAGAAAAAAAAGGGTTTTTGAAGTTTCGATTTCCTGTAAAATTTTCAAAATCCTAGTTATTTTTGATTTCCAGCAGCCAAGCAGCCGTTCCCGCTCATCGCAACTCGCGTCACTATTTCTACTACGAACAAACGATTTGCATAGTAAGTTAAACACAAAATTGTATAATTAGGAAATAAGATGGTATTAGTATATAGGCCGTGTCACGAAATGGACCCAGCTCGAGCGGTTAGATCGGTTCCTCAAACTAGTTAATTCTACTTAGCTGAATTTCCTTCCATTCACATTTACCCCACTTTTTATTTTTCTATTTATTTTGCTAAATTTACCTCAATATGTCTACCCTTAATCTAGCCGACGACCGCTTTAGCCTAGTTGGTAGTGACCCCTGCCTACGAAGCAAGAGGTCCTGGGTTCGAATCCCGGTAAGGGCATTTATTTGTGTGATGAGCACGAATGTTTGTTCCTGAGTCATGGATGTTTCCTGTGTATTTAAGTATTTATTTCTCTATATAAGTATCTATATCGTCGCGTCGTCTAGTACCCATTAGCTTTGCTTAGTTTTAGACTAGGTTGATTTGTGTAAGATTGTCCGCAAATATTTATTATTATTTATATATTTATTTATTATTTTAATCGTAACCCTATTTTATCTAAGTTAACCGCAGTCACCGTTCTACCTACCATTCAAGCACGATCCACATTTTTTAATTTTTATTTGCCAACATCTTACCTTTTGTCGCGAAACAGTACTTGTACAGAACTCAAAACAAAATTAGTACACACGTTCACATACCTACAACAACACTTACCGAGATTTCCACTGAAATCCTCACAATATTAACTTGCGTTTGGTGTTTTTAAAACTCTACCGAGTCTCCAAATCGTACGTCAATACTCACTTAAGGGAGTGCTGCGGTAGAGTATCCTGCAGCGTATCCTACACCGATACCAACGCTAGAAAGGGTGCTTTCCTAGGACTTTGTTTACAATGGTCGCTTACTAGAGGCACCCAGACTAGACGAGGTTGACATTCACATACTCATGTGGAGTAACGCATGCTGGTAACACGAAGTGCATAGCGACGTAATACATAATAATACATATGTACTTGGAGCTTATATCATAGGTAAAATTGCTATATTTGCCAATTACCATAATACAAAAGATTTTCAGCTGCATGACCCTGAAATCTTCCGTTACTGGTGGTTAAAATAAGTCACGTTAAAGAACAGCATGAACATACAAACCTTTTGAGAAAAAGGGTTTTTGATAAAGTTTCGGTTTCCTGCACAATTTTCTAAACCCTAATTGTTTTTGATTTCCAGCAGCCGAGCCTCCTCTGCTCACCGCAACTAGCTCCACAGCCGACTCCCGCCGTCGTCGCTGAACCCCGCACCCGCCGGCAGCCCGCTCCTGCGACTTCCTATATCTACTACGAACGAACGATTTGAATAGTAAGTTACACACAAAATTGTATAACTAGGAAATAAGATTGTATAGGACGTGTTACGTAATGAACCCAGCTCGAGCGGTTAGATTGGTTCCCCAAACTCCATAATTCCACGTTGCAGAATTTCCATTCGCGTTTTGTCCCACTTAATTTTTTTCTTAGTCGATTTAATTAATATATGTATCTGAGTTTTCTAGTCGCGTTTTCCCTCAATAGATTATTTTTCTAGACGATATACCTAAAGTCCTATTCACTAGATTCTGACCAGCAAGTCTGCATGTCACGATAAAAGTCGCATTTCAAAAAATAACACATGCTGGTAACACGAAGTGCATAGCGACGTAATAGGTACTCATACTTATAACTGAGAGCTTATTTCACGGGTAAAATTGTTTCTACATAATTTTTACCAATAACCAAGTTAAAAAGATTTTTAGCTGCAAGACCGTGAAATCTTTAGTTACAAGTTATTAAAATAAGTCAAAGTGCATACATCTTTAGATAATAATTACAACTTAGAAAAGAGGAAAAATCCCCGAAACTGACTTGCTGCCTCTTGCTCGAACTAGCAGAATATTAAAGGGGTCAGCGTAGTCCTCTGTCTGGAATAAACATTTAACAACCGTAGGCCGTTGTATGAGATAATAGACATTGGCTTTGTGTAACAGATGGGTAATCACGTAACGTTCCGAACGCGCGTCGGTACAGTTTAACTGTCAATTTTCTATATAAAAAGTGACTTTTAGACCTACCCGACGTTCGTACAATGCGTTACGTGATCGACCTACAGAACTCAAAATAAAGTGTATGTTTTGACCAAAGACTTTATGCATAGGGTAAGGTGGTTGACAATGGATCACTCCATTGTTCACTGCCCGTAGCTCGAGAAATAGTTGTGCTATAAACATCAATTATGCACTATCGTATACATAATTTATTCAAAATTCATTATTTTCTGCTTTAATATCTTAATTGTAATAAACTTGTCGCCAGCAAAGCTTTTAAAAAATAAATGGGATTTAGCCCACTGTGCACCAGGGGGTGTGAACACTGGGCATACCAGTACTTCACAGTGGGCCAAAGAGAGTTAGATGAGGAAGGTTAGGGCGAAACCAATGCAAAACGAGCATCTTTTCTTTATTTTATTATAAGAATCAATAATATGTAATTACTAATTAAGAAAACCTGACTTAGTATGTAGGTATGTAATGGCAACGACGAATGGGTCAAGTACACATTGGGTCATATGACGTATGTATTTGTATGTATGTGAAAAACGGGACTGAGCGAATGTAAAATGAAGTCTATTGACATATGTTTTGATTTGATGATTAGTTGTAAGAAACCCGCACGATTGTATTGGCCAGGTGCCACAGGGATAAGTATTGGCAACGACGAATGGGTCAAGTACACAGTGGGTTATATCACCCACTGTGTACTTGACCCACTTGATCCAGTGTCAACCCACATACCGAAAATATTTAAAAAATATAAATACAAAAGTATAAATGTTCACAAAGAAAAAATGATCGTACCTTGAAATACCTTATTAATCAAGTTATAAATAAAAACATAAAAAATAATTATTGTGCAACTCATTTAGAAAATATATTTTCAATTCAAACTTACGTAAATGTTAATCCCGCGCAGCGATGACACTGACACGCATGCACATGACGTTGCGTTAGCGCAGTCGCACGGGCACTGAGGTAGTAGGGACACGTTGGCTAGAGGTGTGTGTCGTGTGGACTAAAGTATTAAAAATACCATTCGTTTTGCCGATGTGTGCGTTACCTACTGTGCACCAGCAACCCACTGTCAACCACCTTACCCTACTCGTATTGTATCGATTTCCATTGAAATCGTTCACAACTTTAAGGCAATAACTCGCCTCTTTCCTGACAAGTACGGCCATAAACTGTAATATTTTATTGTCTAAAAATGTTATTCATTCCAATGTTTTTGTTTCATTAATTTGACTACTAAACTAGGTAAACCATGTTACCATCTCACTATAATGGGAGGAGTTGCTATCTGTTGGCGCACCCTAAAGCGTTTCACACACGTCGAAATGACGGCATTGATTGCACGTTTCGATGATAAAATCGAGAAATCCTGGGCTATTAGGTTCTGCAATGTAGCGTTTGTAACCCCGGATGGGCGAACCTATGATGATATTCTTCGATTATCAACGCCGTCAGTCTTTGCTCACGAGGCAGTAACATAGGGTGTTTCCTATCGTAGTTGAAGGTGTCGCTAAGAGACAGCCAACCGCCCACCCTCAACAAACCCTCTCCATCAACAAACGACAAATGTTTACGAAGAGACTTGTGGAGTGAGTTAGTGGCACCTTTGTTGATCATTCGAATTTCAGTCGCGGAAAATCAAAAATGGCTGAACCGATTTTATTCAAACGTATCTAAAGACCATCTCGATCACATTAGCTTTCGGATCGAAAACCGCATTCAAATCGGTCTATTCGTTAAGGAGCTATGTTGAAGCTCTGCTCAGACAGACACAGAGACAGTCCCCTCTTTCTGCGTCCGGGATTAAAAAATGTTTTTGTTAAAGTTTCGGTTTCCTGTACAATTTTCTAAAACCTAGTTGTTTTTGATTTCCAGCAGTCGAGTCGCCGTCGTCGCTCCCCCGCCGGCAGCCCGCTGCTGCAACACTTCCTTGTTCAACGAACGAAAACAAAAATGGCCAATCTATTGAACATCTCCGGTGAGTCATTTTAACAAAAATAACTAGCTGTGTGCTCTGGCTTTACTAATGAAGGACATGACCCAAAGCGTCGCTGTACGCCACATCTCCCTATAATAGGTAGTATTTATTCTGACTCACTCGCACTTTTAACGGAGAATTTTGAACTCAAATCGATACATACACGTTTTCGAACGCGTTTGCTTTTAGTTTCAATTTGTATGAAAACGCGTAGTTCCTAATAGTTACCACCAGAGGCGTTATTCGCGTTGCCATACAAATTGAAATTAAACGCAAACGCGTTCAAAAACGTATTGTATCGATAAAACTTGTACTAGAGCTACAGATTCAAGCGTTTATGTTCGTGACTACCGGTTCATTATAAGTTACTCACAAAATGAAATGTTTAGGAAGAGACCCAGCTCAGCATGATACTAACTTCCACTTTTTGTACAATTTACCAATTATTAAAAAAACTTGTGCTGACTATTTTAAACGCAGAAAAAGAGTAATTAGCTAATTAGAAGCAGCCATTCTGAAGTTAGGCGCCTACATAATTATGAACCTACATACATCCGGCAACTCATTTTTACAAGCTGTATATTAACTTGACCTGTACGTACGAGTATGTAATAGACCGTAAGCCCACTCCCAATACGCATGTGTCTAATGACAACACGATAAAATGCATGGCGTAGGTCGAGAAAGTTGTGCTGAGCAAGAATCAGCAGATTATCGCACCTAAAATTGACCGAAAGTTTTAAAAATCCTTCACTTCCTGACACGATTGTAAGGGTAGGTCAAATGACAACAGGTACGAGACATGTGGCATCATTTAGCCCTTTAATCGTAGAGAGAGTAAACTTAAGTATGTCAGTCCTGAAATACACCGTCTGCCAAGTACTTCCGCCCGTTTGTAGGTAGGTACATGATTATTCTTGCTCAGCACAACTTTCTTGACCTGCTGCCATGCATTGTATCGTGTTGTCATGAGACGTAGGCGTATTGAGAGTGGGCTTACGGTCTATAAGTATGTAAGTTGTCCATCAAAAGTTGCAACTCAATTTTGAAGCAGATATCTTTGACCGATTGAGCTGAAATTTTGGGCAAAGGTATAGTTTGGATGATAATTTAATATTATGGTACCATCGAGCTGATCTGATGATGGAGAGAGAAGGTGGCCATGGGAATTCAGTACTTAACCGACGTAACCCCGTTGAGTTTGGGGTCGTTAGAATCGTCTGAATTAATATTTGATGACGCTATACAGAAAAGTACATTCGGCAATAAAAGCTTGTAGCTACCAAAAATATAATTTTGACAGAAACTTATTTTATAATATGAAGTAGTATATACATACGAAAGTTTGTGCGTTTGCATGATTGTTACCAACTTATACACAAGAAAACGACAGAACAGATTTGGGTGAATCTATAATAATCTATTACTCTATACTAATAATAATCTAATACTCTATACAAGTCTCTATAATAATCTCTATAATAATCTATTACTCTATACTTACAAGTATGTGAGATTATAGCTTTGTAAGTTTGTTTGTTTGTATGTAATGGGTCATCTCCGGAAATGCCGGTCTATAACCAGCATTAACACATGCACTGCCAACGCTCGCTGCGCTGGGAGCCGATAAATAAATAAATAAATATTACGGGACAATCTTACACAAATCGACCTAGACCCACGTTAAGCTCAATAAGGCTTGTGTTGTGGGTTCTAGGCGATGATATATATTATAGATAAATATATATAGATACCTATTCACATATATAACATCCATAACTCAGGAACAAATATTCGTGATAAACACACAAATAAATGCCCTAACCGGGATTCGAACCCGGGACCTCCAGCTTCGTAAGCAGAGTCACTACCAACTGGGCTACGGAGGACGTTAGGCCGATCCCGTGGTGTTTCTCGTAGGTAGCCGTGAAAGTGAAAGTGTCAATGCATATAATTAAATTCCAGATATTACTTCCGTAATAAAACAAAAAGGTAGTAGAAGTTGATATATGTAGAAGTTGACGCGGACGAAGTCGCGGGCAAAAGCTAGTGTGAAATAAATGTGTCGTTCGCTACGAATGTCTACGGCGCTACGTAGCACATGCGTAGCTTCTTAGTAGACGTCACACATACAGTGCTACGCGGCATCTCGTAGCGGGCTCTACGAATATACGCGCTACGCTCGTAGCCGATGCCGTGGTGTCCCGTATGCAGGCGGGTTCCTGCAGTTAAAGAGTTTATTTCTATAATCAGTCCTAATAATAATAAAGAGGAAAAGTATGTGAGCTTGTGGCTTAGTAAGTTTGTATGCAGGGGGTAATCTCCGGAACCGGTTATCCGGTTTAAGCCTGTTACCAGCATTGGGCTGTATGGATGGACACAGGCTATATATTGTATCCCGCGGGTTTGCCTGCGTGCTCTGCAACACGCGGGCGAAGCCGCGCGGGCAGCTAGTTCAGCAATATGACTGTTTCGATTTTTAATCTAGGTAGAAGAATTTCCAAATCCATGAATGGAGTTTTTATAGTTTAACACATTCACTGCTAGGAATTCGCTACTTAGCGGGAATACCACGGGATCGGCTCGGAGCGTAGCGCGGAGAGGTTCTGGCCAGTGAATGTGTTAAAAACAATGAGTAAGTCTCCTCTTGCGTATCCCTACATAGTATAAAAAAAAGTTGCTTTCCGCTGTCTGTCTGTCCCTATGTATGTCCCTGTGTATCTTTAAAACTACTTTTTTAATAGATAAAGTGATTCAAGTCAAGAGGATTGTTTATATGTATAATACATGCATGTATTATACATATAAACCCGTGCCAAGCCGGGGGGGGGTCGCTAGTAATTGTATATTTTTAATATTTCAGTTATTTGCCTTCCATATGACGTTCCTTTTTAGCGTTCCGTACTCAAAGAGTAAAACGGGGCCCTATTACTAAGACTCCGCTGTCCGTCTGTCTGTCACCAGGCTGTATCTCATGAACTGTGATAGTTAAACAGTTAGAGTATTCACAGGTGATGTATTTCTGTTGCCGCTATAACAACAAATACTAAAAAACAGAATAAAATAAATATGGAATGGGGCTCCCATACATCAACCGTAATTTTTTTGTAATTTTTATTGATAATGCTTCCCTTCTGGCGCGAGTCCGACTCACACTTGGCTGGGTTTTTTTCCTTCCTGTTTAACACATTCAGGGTCCATGACGACACATGTGCGTCAGAGCGCTACGAGCGTGTTTCGCTACATACGAGGTTTAAGTTGCTACGGACTACGGCGTAGCGCTACGAGATTAGCGTGGCCGTGAATGTGTTAACACACTCACTGCCAAGAATCGCTATGTGCTACGCTCGTCGCATGTTCAGTATGTAGCGTAGACATCCGCTATGCGGGTTCCTGGCAGTGAAGGTGTTAATTATTGCATAAAGCACGTGTTAAACAGCCGTCCACTGGTCGTGTTGCAGGGCCGGCGTCGGCGCTGCTGCTGCTGGCCGCGCTGCTGGCGGCCGGCGCGCAAGCTGACACAGTCACCACGGCGGAGTGCAGGGCGCGCGGCGGGGGGTGGGGGCGGGTGGCACGAGTCCGTCAGTACCCTGTGGACAGCGACGCCACTGCGTTAAATATGGATGTTTGCAGTTTAACAGCAATTCCAGAACAGCCACTAGCCGGCCTCCCCGCAGTAACAGAGCTGTCGCTGTCGGACAACAAGTTGCGCGAGCTGCCCGTCCTCCAGGAGTGCCACAACTTGACCAGGTTGGACCTGTACGGTAACCAACTGACTTCAATTAACAGCGGGACATTTTCAGCGTGTACAAAGTTAGAAGAACTGCGTTTGGCTAACAATCAGATACAGTTTATCAACCATGACGTTTTTACCGCAATGACCAATTTGAAGTATTTACAGTTGTCTTATAACAAGATCAGGTTTATACCTGATGAAATGTTTTCCAACAACGGCAAGCTTGTCGAGTTACATCTACACGACAACATGCTCACCCACCTCCCCCCACACTTCGCCAGCAGCCTGAAGCGCGCAGGCGCCGGCCTAGACTTGTTTCGGTTCTACCATAACCCGTGGCACTGCGCGTGCCTTATCGAGCTGCTGGCGGATGTGCGGCGAGCAGGTGTGGGTGACTACATTAAAGAGGCCTACTCCGGAACCCGGTCGGTGTGTAACTACATCAGCATGCGCGACTACCCATGCCACAAAATAAGGGAGATAAATAAGGGAGAGAGATCGCTAGACATACATGCACACAGACAGACAGACAGACAGGTGCACCACCAACTTTGACGTGTTAGAGCGAGCCTTGTCTGTGTCCTTGTAAATATTACACTATCTAATAATTAGAACACAATGTACTATCATTTTATAGGTTAATATTTTTTACATTTTTTCATAAAGTAACAGTCCCTGGGCGACCGAGCTCTGCTCGGATGAAAATGGAGAAAATACGGAGAAACGAATTTTCCCGGCCATGAGACCTATCGAGAACGATTTTTCGTCCCCGTAACAACCTACATTCCAAATTTCATCGAAATCGTTAAAGCCGTTTCCGAGAACGTGATTGCAAATATATATATATATATATATATATATATATATATATATATAAATACTGCTCATTTCATAGTATAGGATACATTTTAATATCACCTGATATTGCTCTTGTTATTATTCAGATAATAGCTCATCTGGCCCCTATTTAACCAACTTGACAATTGTCACCTGACAACAACAATTCTCCGTACATTGCTGGTTCTACAAGTAACCCGGCGACCACCTTAACTTCTAGAACAAGCAATGTATGGTGAATTGTCGGGGTCAGGTGACAATTGTCAAGTTGGTGAAATAGGGGCCAGGGTCGTGTTTATCACCTCACAAAGACAAGATAAGCATCCATCTCTTTTTATCAAGTAGTGTCGGAACGAGATGAGTGTGTTATCATGTCCTCTGTACGCGCTAAGCGCGACCGCGCGGGTCCGTGTTCGACTCCCGCGTGTGTGCCCGCGGTGTTGCTGACGGTGTTGCGTCTCTCTCACACTTTTCAAAGACAATGCATCACATATGAATCATGCCACTGCAAGCGATTTTTGAAACAAAGAGGAAAAATGCTGTTACGTGCTACGGCGTAGCACACGAAGCGTTTTGCTTGTAGCACTAAACAGCATTTTTCCGCTTTGTAGCGAAAATCAATCATATACTATGTGAGTTATTGGTCCTGAATGGGTTAAGGTGCGCTTCTGTTGTCACCCGCTAACGGCTTCGTCTGACGTCTACGTCCGCCGGTGGAGACGGAATCATACCTTAACGCATTTGAGGCCACACATCACTTCGTGTGCTACGCGGTAGCCCGTAGCAGCGTTGATCCGCTCTGAAGCGATAATTGTTCGTAAGTATAAACATGGCTCATATGTGAGTCATTGTCCTTGAATGGGTTAAGAGGGAGTCTAATATCGCAGGCAATGTCGCGGCTGGGTTAGGGGCCATGAGTTCTGCAACTACGTATTACTTCAAAATAAACGACAATCATGTCAATACAGTGTTGTCCTTCTTTTGTTTATAATGAAGTACGCATTACTTGCTGCAGATATCTTGGTAACGATCCCAAATGTGTTAGCGCGAGTGGAATACAGCCGCGACAGTGAGCGGTGTAATACGGGGCGGGGAGGTGTTGTGTTCGGTGTTCGGACGCGCTGAGAGGGTTCTGTTAGCGTTAGATTGTTGTCCTGTTGGTTGCTGGCGGCGTGATGCGGTGCGCGTCACCTGGCAAGTTGAGGCGTGAGGTGCGGGGGCGGGCGGACAGCGGGGGGTCTATCGGACTGATCGTACTGGGTTGAAATTAAAGTTATCTTTGTCGCGCACACT
Organism: Epinotia brunnichana; assembly: GCA_963854355.1. NCBI lineage: Eukaryota > Metazoa > Arthropoda > Insecta > Lepidoptera > Tortricidae > Epinotia > Epinotia brunnichana. The sequence continues at coordinate 17,274,514 of OY977961.1, read as the reverse complement.
CGATTCCGCGAGTCGTAAGCCAGAAGGAGAGCGCGCAATAAATGTAAATTTGATTTCAATCCAATATGTGTAGCCAGGTAGACTCCAGTAACTTGTTGTTGTCGATAAGTACAGACTCCATGTTGGGGAGGCCTAGTCTCTATCATGTTACTGTTTTTACTATGCAAAGGTTTTAACTGTTTTTATCTCTTAGGTATCAACTTAGTTAAGTTTATCTGTAGGTTTTCTATTTCAAGCATTAATCATGCATATTGTTTTTACTATTCATAGGTTTTTATTGTTTTTGTCTCTTATGTTTTAACTTAGTCATGTTTATCAAAGTTTTCTATGTCAATATTTTGTAAACGTCTGTAGGATTATTAACAATGTTGTTGAACTTTTAATGTAAAAAAATAAATCAATGATTTTTAGTGATTTTAACTATTTCTTGTTTAATTTCCAAAAAAAACTACCACACCATACATACCTTCTTCTTGGTGAACGATTTGCATAACTAACCTAAATGCAACAAGATTAGGTCTAATAAGGTAATCCCAATGCTCGACACTTTTATTTCAATAATTGGCACGCTGCTTGTCATCTTTATTGCTATGAATTAAGATTCAGGATGCTAACTATTGGGTCAGTGTCGAGCACTGTGACATTCACTCTAAAGTGGTATTCCATTTATCCAATATTTTGTCTCATGTGCAGTGAGTAACTTACTACGTCAATGAAATTTGATCAAAGATTGGATATAGAATTTGGACAAAGAAATTGGACTAGTGGAATACCACCATTAAGCGCAATTTACACATGCAAGAAATTGGATGCAAGTTACAATACATTGCGGGTTACTGAGGCACTTATACTGAGTTGGATCTATCAAACCCCGCAATGCAGTTATACTTGCATGCAATTTCTCGCATGTGTAATTCGCGCTTTACAGTCCCAAGATGAGAGACACATATCCTGCAGGTCGATTGCGTAACGCTTCATACGTACGTTAGGTAGATCTAAATGTCATGTTTCCTACGGGAAAATGACAGCCAAGTTGTCCTAATGCTCGTTTGAAAAGTTACGTAAAGAACTACCTTTCTGACGGATATCAAATAACATCGTAAATAGCACCTGCAAATAACTTTATTTGAAAATGGACTGACACGCCATCTGTCGGGCTAGACTTGTCGACCGATAATGAAATGAAATGAAATGAAATGAAATGAAATGAAATGAAATGAAATGAAATGAAATGAAATGAAATGAAATATGAAATATATTTATTTGCCATTAAATGTGGTATACAAGTGGTGTTACATGATAAGTTGCGGAGCCATACACATTTAGACTTTAAAAAGCCATGCAAATTGAAATTACACTAAAATTAAGATTAATCAACATTATTATTTCAAAAATTAACATGCATTAATAGTATTTATTGCAAAGTCGTTAATACATTAATGTGAACTATTGCAACAATTATGAAAATGTTAATTTATTGTCGTATCTAAAAACTCATTCAGAGTGTAGTAACACTTTTCAACAAGAAAAGAGAACAGTTTGTTTTTAAATTTATTGAGTGGTAGTTTTTTAAGCTCGTCAGGTAGTCGGTTAAATATCTTAATGCACATTGCGTAACAACTTTTACTTCTCATGGCTGTATGCATATAAGGGAGTACTAACCTCTCCGGATATCTAGTATTTAAACGTGTTGTATCTCTTTTCATGATGAACATATCAGGGTGCAATTTAACAAATACACAAATTTCGTAGATATAAATCGAGTGCACCGTTAATAACCTCAATTTAATAAAATAACTTTTACAAGATGTTCTTCGAGATATGTTACATATTGCTCTAATACATTGTTTTTGTGCTATAAGGGTGCGCTTCACATGTGATGAATTTCCCCAAATCAAAATACCATACCTTAAATTAGATACTACAAAAGCGTGATATGCCGTTATAGCGGTTTTCATATCAGTTATACGTGTCAATCGCCATAAAACATATACAAACCTATTAATTTTTGAGCAGACTTTATCTACATGCGTCTTCCAAGTACATTGATCATCAAGAGCAAATCCTAGAAACGTTGTGGTATCACATTCTACTAGAGTCTGCCCATTATAAAATATATTTAGTTTTTCCTTCTTTCTCCTTTTATTAATAAATTGTATGTACTTTGTTTTCTCAACATTAACTTGTAAATTATTATCATTTAACCATTGAATTATGTCAGCAATAGCATTATTAATAATATTCTCATAATTTTGATTACGCTGGTCACAAATAACAATTGAGATATCGTCCGCAAATAGGGTACAACTGTGATTAGTAATTAAAGGTAAATCATTAATATACAGTAAGAACAATAAAGGTCCAAGTATAGTCCCTTGAGGTACTCCAACCCTATTATACAACATGTGTGATCTATAATTCTGTCGCATCTTTTCAGTGCCTGACCCTACTATTTCTACTATTTGGCGTCGATTGCTGAGATAGCTCTCGAGCCACGAGTAAACAAGTCCTCTCATGCCAAATGCTTCGCATTTTTTTAGTAATAACCTATGTGATACATGGTCAAACGCCTTGCTCATGTCAAAGAAAATGGCAACAGTTTTGTGACCTTTATCTACGTTATCGATTATCTTGTTTATTAAATTAAACGTGGCCAATGTGGTAGATTTACCTTTTTGGAAGCCATTTTGGTGGTCACTTATTATTCCGCTGGTTTTAATAAAAGACATCAGCCTATTGTGCATTGCTTTCTCCAGGATTTTAGCGAATATTGGTACGAGCGTGATTGGTCTATAGTTTCCGGGATTTTTTTTGTCACCTGCTTTAAAAATAGGCTTTACAATAGAAACCTTTAACTTATCAGGAAACACTCCCTGTTGGAAGGTCATGTTGATTAAATGTGATAGAACAGGAGCAATAATGTCACTTGTTGACTTCACTATATGTGTAGGGATATCATCATAGCCAACCGAACGGGTGGTACTCAGTTTTTTTATTATATTAATTACTTCTATTGGGTCAATGGGGAAAATAAACATGTTTGAATTGTTAAACTGAAGAGAATAGTCATATTGATTTACGTTATTATTAAAATTATTATGGGTGGTGTTGATGAAGAAATCATTAAATACATTTGCAATGTCATTTGGATTATACATGATATGATTATCACATAGAATTTTGTCAATTATTTTATTTCTCTTGTTTAATTTACCTGTATCGTTATTTATGATCTCCCAACTGGCCTTCGAGATATTCTTAGCATTACATAATCTCGCCTTATTTTCCAACTTTCTAGATGTTAACATACATTTTTTTAGCAGTTTATTGTATCTATTATAATTTCGTTTATTCTCAATTGTCTTGTCTTTATAATACCTATATCTTAAATGTCGTTTGGTTTTTAAGGCATTTCTCAAACCCTTAGTTATCCATCCAATACAGTGGCGTGTTTTTTGAACTTTAACTTTACAAACAGGGAACCACAAATTGAAAAACAATGTGTACAGATCATAAAAATTGTTAAAAGCAATATTTGCGTCCGGTTCAGAGAACACTTCATTCCACGATAGACATCTTAAAGTGTCACGAAACTTTTCAACGAGTTCATGGCTAAAGTCTCTTTTCTTAAGATGTTCATATGGGGAGGGAATATATTTGTCGGGTTTCGGTATACGAAGTGTTTGCCCTGTATTGTGATCGGATAGATCCAATGGAATCACTTCACCTACAGCTTCAAAAACATTAGATAATATCTGATCAATGCAAGCATTCAATCTTGTGGGCATATTTATATGGGCTATAAAATTATAATTGAGGATGATTTGCTTAAATTCATCTAATTGAGGGGACGACTTTAAAAAATCAATATTAAAATCACCCGCTACAATTACTTGTTTTCTTGTTTTAGTTCTTAAAATTTTTAGCAGTGCATCTAATTTATTCAAAAATAAAATATAATTACAATTAGGAATCCTATAAATACAAATTACGATACAATTTAGATGTTTTATTTCTATTCCACAAACCTCGAAGGAAAAATCTGTTTTTAATTCATTAAGAAAACTAAGAGGCTTCGTTTCCAAATAATCTCTGCACAAGATGCAAGTTCCTCCTCTTCTTTTTGACCTTGAGAAACATGCTGCTAACTCAAAACCCTCAATGTTAATATTAGCTTCGTCTCCTGTGCGGACGAAAGTCTCGGACAAACATATTACATCTACATATTTACCACTATTGGCATACAAATCTTTTAAAGCTAATTCAAGCAAATCTTTTTTGCCTAATAAACCTGCAATGTTTTGATGTAATATTAAAAGGGTGTTGAATTTGTAGTTAAGTTTCATCGGCTTGAAATCATTAGGCACGAAAAAAAATATCATCAGTTTGAGTACTACTAGATATATATTTCGAATGATTAAGTGGTATTCTTAATTCGCGACTGTGTAATTCATCTTCCTCGGTTACAAGGGAACTTTTGTGATTTTCCTGACGATTATTACAATCTATTGTCAACATTGTTGCCTTTAAGTCCCTAAAAATAACTTTTATTGCAGTATTGTTTATAAAACCTGATTTACTATCGAACATTTTATATGTGTAATCTAGATTATTATTGCTATCCAACAAGTAAGCGTATTCATACTTACAAATATCCCCATACAGGATTTTATTGAATATCTCAATTCGTTTGTTGAATATTCCCGTATTATGCAATCGGAAATTCGGTAAGCACATAATTACATTCGTATGTTTAATTTTTTCTAGCTTAGATCTTATAAAACTAACAGTTTTGTTATAGTCCATAGTGTTTTGGAAATCAGCTTCACCAATCAGTATGACTAAGTAGTCTTCCATCGAAAAGTCTTGTGCTTTTATTTCAACGTCCTTAAGCAGCTGGCAAATCCTGGCACTTGTATTGATGTAGTGACAAATATTGAAGCTTTCAAAAAATTGGAGCGCAGTTAGTAATATTTTGTTAGTATTGTTACTACTAATAATACATAATTTTCTTTCATGAACGTCAGGAGCGCTACATTTGATTCCTTTACTAGCCGTTACATTTTCTGCAGTATGATTGACAATTGTAATATCTCTATATGTGACTGGTGATTTGGGTTCCAATGCTACGGATATGTCATTTTGCTGCTGATCGATGAGGCTTTGTTGATCCTCAAGTGGGGTACGAGTCGGTGAAAGAAACTGCGGTGTGTCATCATCACTATCGAGGACATCTAACCTATTTCTCGTTCTAGCGAATGGGTCCTTCTTCGAAGGAGTTAGTTTTTTTAGAGGTCCGTTTTCTGTGAGAAGTTTTTTATAGATTGCCCCCTTTTTCTGGTGTTCGAACAGCTGTTTGTTAAGTCCAGCAATCTCTGCATTTAGCCGGTCGATTTCTTCATGGGCGCTTGCTAATTGTAATGACAAGGCACCAACTTGGGCTTTTAACTCATAAACCTCTGGATCATCAGTGGTTGAACCATTGGGAAGGCTATGGGAACTAATATTTAATTCCGTATCTCCTGACAGTTCCATCTCCGACTCCGGGTCAGATAACGTCTCAGGCCAATTTTGTAGTTTTTTTCGTGTAGGTTTTCTTAGTGTGATATTTTCTTCATCGAAAATCTGTATGCCTGATGAGGATTTCTGCATGAAGGATTTAGTAGCAGGAGCCGCACTTGAAGTATCTTCGCTTTTCTTTATAGGCACTGTTTTTGCTTCGTTGGAGACGGAGGCTGCAATGTTTAATTTGGACAACACCGGGGTGTTACTTTTTTTTTGATGCCGGCATTTGTTGCATGTCCACGCTGCTTTACGATCCTTGTCCATTAAATTAAAAAGTTTGTCATGATTTGTACAAGATAAATCAAATGAATCTTTACACATTGCACATACAAGAAAATGTTTATCGCCAATTTTTTTATTGCACTTTGCACAAACCAGTTTGGGTGCCATTTTAAATTTTTAAAGTCTTATGTCCGTTTGTTCGTGTTTCAAAGTCCGCTTCGCTCGTGTGTCAGCGTCCGCGCCCCGGCATCGGCACCGCGCGAGCAACCGGTCTCGGATGACTCACCGCTTGTGTATGAGCGCGCGCACTAATAAAAACGTTAGGTTGTGATATTTAAAATGATTATTGTCATAACTTTTAAGCGGACGCGTATTTTTGAAAACGGTTTTTGGCACTGTAATTCTAACTTCACTGGCTTTATAACGATGTAGCATACAACTATAATCATCAACTTTTTACACGTTAGAGTTAAAATAAATACGAGAGGTAGAAATTTCGTGACTGCCTCTAAGCACGTCCCGACGAGTCTTTTCAAATGGTTTAGGAGACGCTACACGGGCGAAATTGGCAGGACTGCCAAGCAAGGTCACAGTGTGGAGTGACCTTGATTTGGCCGGCCGACGTGCTTGCGGCACGTATCCACACGGGCCGAATCACGCGGCCGCCTGCATGCAGTCCTGCCGATATCGGCCCGTGTAGCCCTTTTGGCGTCTCCTTTTGGCGGCGAGCGCGGTCTCCGGCGGCGAGAGGCGGGGCCAGGGGGACAGGCGCGCAGGGGTGGGGGGAGGAGGCGAGGGCCAACTCGGCGCAGGTGCGTTCTATGAGAATTAAGCATGCATCGGCTGCATCATGTGACGTGGCCTGCGGTGGCAGAACACAGTAAATTTGACAGCTAATAACAAGTTTTCTATTGTCCGCCACGGCCAGGCCGCGCCAGTCTGTGAGAGGCTTTAGGTGAGTATCTACCACAGCTTAGCGGTAACAGAGCGGTGTGCGAGGGAAACAATCCACCGATAAATTGATTGAACCGTAAGAGATGCGTGAGCGAGGCCATTTGTGGATGTTTTCCTCACAGACCGATGCGGGTACCTATAAAATCAAGAAATTTTGAAGTGTAGGAAGTCTAGGCAGTCTAAATTACA